>CM056056.1:86917528-87265175 GCA_029574335.1 Rana kukunoris | reverse complement strand
GTGAAAAAAAAGTTTTGGTTAGTTTTGTAGTTTTTTTTGTACCTTACAGTTTTGGTTGTCTTGCACGCGCGTTCATCGGCGGGTCTCGTCGGGTCTGGCTGCGGCTTCGGGTGTCCTCTTCGTCGGGTCCGGCGTGCGTCTGCGGCTTCAGGAGTACCCTTCGTCGGGTCCGGCGTGGGTCTGTGGCTTCGGGTGTCCTCGATAAGTCTGGTGTGCGTCTGCGGCTTCGGGTGTCCTCCTCGACGGGTCCGGCGTCCTTCTGCGGCGTCCTCCACGCTCGATCTCGCTTTCCCGCTCCAAATTTTGAATACTCCGCCTGCATATACCGAGCGCAGTACACTCGTGTATAGTCGGGCAGGCTCGGCTACTCTCGCGCTCACGTCCTGGACGTCCAGGACGTGAGCGCGAGAGTAGCCGAGCTGCCCGACTATACACGAGTGTACTGCGCTCGGTATATGCAGGCGGAGTATTCAAAATTCGGCGCGGGTATCGGCGTATATCGCGCACCCACGATTTTGCCTGATTTTCAGGGCAAAAAAGTGCGCGGTATACGCCGATAAATACGGTAATGGACATATCTTGAATTGGTTTAGCATGGGACAGTAATCCACAATATATTTAATGTCTAGAAGGATATTACAAGTTGTGCCTTCTGAACAGATCTATAGACTGTTGAGGGTGCTACCTGGCTGTGGTGATGAAAGCTGTGATTGCATTCCATAGCATCCTAAGATATTTCATGGTGCTAGGCTAACCCTGTATTGTGTGAAAATTCTATTGATGCTAATGTGCTGTGAGTTAACACTCTAAAAGTCATGATGTCTGCCATATCAGCTATAGTAATTGATTCATCAGCTATAGTAATTGATTCATGTAGCTTCGGTGCAAAAAAAGTCTAAGATGTGGATTGAGGGGTACTCGTTTAGCACCCATTGTGTGATGTTTTGGGTGGAGTGTTTAATTGTCCCTGTGATTACTGCAGCATGCTTGGTAACTGTATATAACCAGCCTGAGTTTACCATTAAAGCGGGGGTTCACCCAAAAAAAATTATATTCAGCCGATTTGTGAGATTACGGCAATGAAATAACAAAAAAAAAATAATAAAATGGCGTACATACCGTATTTCACACGTGGCTTCCGGGTATGTTATCTGCGGCACTGGGCGTTCCTAATTGACATCCTTCCGACTGGCGCATACAGCCTGTCACGAGTTACCGAAAGAAGCTGAACATCGGTGCACAGGCGCCGTATGTGCCGGTCAGAAGGATGTCAATCAATTAGGAACGCCCAGTGCCGCAGTTAACATACCCGGAAGCCGCGGTGAAAATACGGTATGTACGCTGTTTTTTATTTTTTTTATTTCATTGCCATAATCTCTTATCTCGCAACTCTGCTGACTATAATGTTAACATTTTTTTTGGGTGAACCCCCGCTTGAAAGCATTCATTCGTTTGACCCAGAGAAACAGAGCTGTGTGTCTCGTCTTTTCTGGGGGGGAAATTCTTATGGATCGTGTCTGCTGGATTGTCGAGGAGTGTCAGATAAGCTGTCTTGGGTTGGTGGAATGGAAAATAAATCGTAAACGGTTTTGACCGTTACAGGCATCTTTAACGCATGAAAAGCTCAAGAAAAATGCTTTCATTTTAAATTCTATGTATGTCTTCACACTGGCCCCTTGTGGTGTTTAAAAATCTTGTTTGCTTCATTTTTGGTTAGTTCTTTTTGATGTTCTTAGTTCCATAATTTATGAACGACACACCATAAGGACAGTAAAATTGCTTTTTGACACTTTATTTTTTTTTATCGCCAAAAACTTTGTTTTCGGCAGATTATGTTTCAGACGCCAACATTTTGGTGCATCTAGTAAAATCCTTCCCACCATATTAAAAAAAAGTTGAGTCCCAGATATTGCGCAACCCAAACTGCTGTTTATCCCTTTGGTATCCCTTTGGTAAGGGAAATCGCCTTGATTTAGTTTTTTTTTTTTTTTTTTTAAACTAGCTTTTTAAAGTTAAAGTGATGTCACAATGTAGAGTATGAGATTTCCTATCTTCTGTGCCCAGTCTTGCCACACAGTTAATCCAGTGCTGAGTAATCCTCTTTTAATGTTCAGTGAGAATTAACAGAATTCCAGATAAAATGCCAAATTGTTTTCTCTCTTCTTGCTTTGAGTGACAGGTTATTTACATATCTAGCTTGGACATGTTTATAATATGAGGTGATCCAAAGTTCATTGTATATTACCAGATGTGTTATGTGGGGGAGGGGGGGAATTTCTCACTTTTTATACTGTGAATCACCTCGTTATGAATAACATATGATAAACATGTCCAAGCTAGATATGTAAATAACCTGTCACTCAAAGCAAGAAGACAGAAACGGACTTTATAATCTACATTGTGACATCAAAAAAAAACAGCCAAAGGTCCAAAACTTTTAGGTTGCAGTTAATTATGTATAACAAAATGTAATTCGTAATAAAACTCCATTTTGATTCATGTGCCTATACAGCTTTAAACCCTTTCAGTGAGGATGCTCCAGTTTCCTGTCAAATTTTTTCTTCACTCCCCTATCCCATTGTATATTTAAAATGCCACTTATTAATGTTGTAGGGTGTGGCGACGTTATCTATCTATCATCTATATCTCATTTTCTTAACGTAAACACATACAAATACAAAACAAAAAACCTAAAATACAGAATGCTCCTATGTCGGCCTAGAACAGAAGAGAAATGTGCATAATAAGTATAATTAAAGCAAATTACATCCAGCTTCGATATTGGATTCTTGACGAGTACCATAATCGTGAACTGTATAGTCGTAGTAGAATTCGGTCTTGGTATGAGGCCTATTTCCTCAAGTTATCTCCAATTATGGCAGTATGGGGGCGAGGGTCCAGGACTAGCCAGCCATCTGCCCCAAATTTTTTGGAATGTTTTTATTTTTTTCCCTGTTACGGATATCAAAGGTGAGGTTGTATAGTGGTGGTAGGGATTCATTAACCAGTTTTAAGCAGAGATCTCTAGTTGGGGGTTGCTGCCCCCCTCCAGGTCAGTAAAATGGACTTCTTTCCATAGAAATAGAGTATATGAGCAGCCGTTTGGGCTTGGAAGGAACAGTGAGGTCCCCACAGATACCTAAGAGAATTTTTGGGATTAATTATATTGGGGAGACCCAGTGCTGAGGAGATAAAGGAGCCTACCTTTACCCAAAAGTCTTGTACTATGGGGCAGGTCCAGAAGAAGCAATGGAGGAAGTCTGCTGTGTGGCCACAGGCCCATTTTGTAGTAGTAAAATAGACATGTTTGTGGTAAGTCAGTCTAATCTCTCTTTGGGAGAAGGATTTAAAACCCTTAAAGGCAATCGGTCGGGGGCCAAATCAGTATAGCTGTAGCACTTTAAGCAGATATGGCCATTCCACACTGTCAAAAGCTTTACAAGTGTCCAAGGACACAACCCGGGTGGGCGTGCAGTCATGCGGGTAAGTCATGTTGTGAAATCTGCAGATGTTCATTCTGGTTGAATACCTTCCAGGTATGATGGTACAGTATATTCCTCTCAAAGTTTTTATGTTTCTGACCTTTTTAAGCGTTGTGGTCATCATATGGCCTCCTGTCCCTCAATACCTGGCTCTTAACAGGCAGACTGTTAAAAACTAGGGTCTGCTAAGCCAGATGAAGAAAACGGGACCTTGACACAATAGATCTTCCAAAGGGGGGGCCAGGGAGCGTCCATGACCTGACTTGCTACATTGCATGCTAGGGATGTCAAGAGGTCTGTTCCCTTCCTTGTCCTAGGAAGTTTGTCCCTGTACAGAAAAAAGAGAAATGCCAAGTTTGTTTCTGTTTTACTATGCAAAATCCTTGACCATTTCCTTATTTATCATATAAGTCTACATTCAGGAAGCTATTTAAAAAGAGGCCTATTAAAGGTGCCTAGAAACGGTTAAAGTGATTTTTTTTTTGTATGGATGGAATAATCGTATGTCTAAGTACTCTTCCTACTATGTTGATCAGCATTGTGTGTGTGTGTGTGTGTGTGTGTGTGTGTGTAAACATACATTTATTTTTTATTATATAGGTTCTAATATTCCAAAAGCCTTTACACATTGAATTACAGGCTTGTCCGGCAGTGAATTGGGTTAAATGCCTCTAATGGAGCTTATCAACCATTATCCCTTGTGAAAAGCTTTTACACCTACTGTTCTAAATCCTTATTTGGGTGTTGGAACATAGTCAAACATAATAAGCCTGCAGGGAACTAATTTTTCTTAAGATAAATGTTCACTAGATCCCTTGGATGAGTTGCATGTTGTCCATGCAGTGTTTATTTACTTCTGTTTTCTTTTGTTCCATTATGCATAAAAATTAAGGATGTCAGCCAAGTTTGAATTTGTTTTGGCAGCAGTTTATTATTGAATACCCTATAAATTGCAAAACGTGGCATATTTTGAGCCCATTGTTTAATGGAAGGTGTTTGCATGCAGTTCTTGGGGTGAAAAAAAGGTGCATCTGAAATTCTGTTGTGCTGAAGAGTTTTTTATTTTTTTTTTTTTATTTATTTTTTTTATCTTACAGATAAGCAGGGCATTTTTAAAATGAAGGATTCATAAAGTCCCTAAATATAACCAATTTAATCTATTATTTCTTTAGCAGTAGGAAAGCTGCTAATTGTATAATCCGGATTAGGATATCCTGAGAAAATTTCTTGGTGCAACCCCCCTCTGACGACATAGCTGACATAATAAGGAAGTGTTGAAGAAACGTTGACCTGCTGCAGGGAAGGGGTGACAATAATAATAATATATTTTAATTTTTTTGGTGCTTTTGAGTTCAACCCAAGCATAATCTGTACAAATCAAGTAATTGTTCCTCCATAGCTTTCACTACTTTGTGCCTTTTTCTGGAATGTTTATCCTCCTAAAAAAAATGTTGATTATTGGGAATATCCAAACCGCATAAAGAGGTTCCCATTCTATGCATAAATTATCTGCCAACTGTCCAGACTAAATCTGATTTAGAAATGTCTCTTAAATGATCACTAAAGGAAACATTTTTTTTTAGCTAAATTGTTTCCTTTACCTTAATGCAGTGCTGTTTTCAGGTTCTCATTGTTCGTTTTTACTTTGAAGTAGCTGTAATACTTCTCTGATCTCCACACTTCCTGCTTGTCTGGCTCCTTATGAAAAAACTCATGGCAGATTTTCACTGTGGTCTAAGCTGTGTGTCTAAAACTCCTCAGAACCAATCAGATTCATTTTAAAAACAAAACACTGCCCTGGATTTGTTTTTGTTCTGTGTGTCTTCTCTACTTCACAGAAACATGAAATCATTTTAAAAACGAAAGTGAAACTAGAGGCACATTATATGATTGGATTTTTATCTATTTTTAATCATTTTTAAAAGGAATCAGTTAACTTGTATGTCTCTATACCCTGTAAAGTCAGTTCAGCAAAACCTTTTTTTTCCTTTAGTGACCCTTTAAGTATGCAGTGGTAAGCACAAAATAGTGTCTCCTGCTAGATCTATGAGAGGCAAAAAATTGTAACACAAGGCTCAATGTGGTTTTACTTTTGGCCTGCTTTACCTGAGGTTCAAATGCACCCCTAGAAGACCTGCTGCATCCTAAGAAGCAGATCAAACGCAGCCTCTGAACTGCCATGTGCACTGCTCAATTAAAGCCAATGACATTTTGATGTCCTACGTTTTTTTTTTTATCATGCGTTAAAATGCATGATAACAATTTTATGTGAAATGCAGGAAAACAATATGCCTGTTGACATGATTACTTTGAAGGCACGCTGGTTGGTTAATTCAATGCTGTGTAAATTGGCCCTAGAATTTGTGTATATATGAATGTGAGTTGGGGACCTTAGATTGTAAGCTCCTTGAGGGCAGGCACTGATGTGAATGTAAAATGTATATGGAAAGTACTGCATAAATTGACGGCATTATATAAGTATCTGTAATGTTTGGCAACCAGTGTTAATTTCTTCTACTAAAATACGACTTGAAAAATTCAGATGTCTAAAATAGTAAAAGTAGGACTAAAACTAAATTTGAAATTTGACGTCAAAATTAACACTGCACTCCCACTTAAAAAGCAGAGTGCATACAGTAAGCTGCTAAAAGGGGGGGGGAGGGATATAAAGTTTTCACATCTGTCAAAAACACATTAGTATCGCAACAGCTAAATCTGAGCTCCACCTTTTTTTATGATTAAGTCGGCACTACAAAAAGTTGCTGCTGGTTTTTAATAAACGAATTGCCCGCTCACTCTCCAGCGAAGCGGCTGCCGGACTCCGTCCCCCCCCCCCTTCCACTGCGCTTCCATTCTTACTGTGGGCACCCACCGGGCACTTACGAACTCGCGACGGTGCTGTCAAAATTTGTTCCGCAGTGACAGCTTTGATGCAGTACCGAATGTGGCCAAGGTGGGGGCACCAGAGACTCAATACTCAGACTGCTCAGAGGCACTCAGCACTGGGGACAGTGTGGTTTCCAAGTGGCACAAGGGCACAAGTTAAAATGCCAAATCGGTACTCACACACCATTGGCTTGAATCCTGCTGCACGTTTGCAAAACAACGTCACAAAAAGCATTTGAAAAAAAATTAGGGCTGCAACAACGGTTTTTTCATAATGTTAGTTGGCCCATTTATTGTTTCGATTATCGGATAATAGCCATAAAAAAATTGAATTAAAAAAAAAAAAAAATTGGTTTCAATTTGTTGTTGGGCAAATTACAAAACACAAATTGCCACAAACACATTGCATGCTTTTCTGCAGCTTCTCCATTGAAGTATATTGAACCAAAAAGAACAAAATTACACCGTTTTGCATTAAGTTCTTGCCCTTTCCAAATACGCAGCAGCTGAAAAAAATCATGGCTGTGAACGTGTCTCATAGGAAAACGTAAATGAACTGAATGAAAAGCACCAATGAGGTTAAAACAAAGTACAAAAAGAGCAAATCGCTACTGTAAAGGGTTCTAGGTTTTTTTTTTGTTTTTTTTTTACTGTGGGACAGTGAAAGTAAATTACTGTATCGATTTGCTTTTTTTTTTTGTATTGTAAAGGGCTAATTTTTTTTTTTTTTTTAACCCCATTATGTTACTGGCCCATTAACCACTTTAGCCCCGAGCCTGTTTTTCAGACTCAGTGTTTGAGACTAAAACATTTTTTTTTGCTATAAAATTACTTAAAACCCCCAAACATTATATATATATATATATATATATATAATTTTTTTTTCTAACAACCTAGAGAATAAAATGGCAGTCATTGCAATACTTTTTGTCACACCGTATTTGCGCAGCGGTCTTACAAGCGCACTTTTTTTGGAAAAAATTCACTTTTTTAAATTAAAAAATAAGACGACAATACATTTGGCCCAATTTTTTTACATATTGTGAAAGATAATGTTACGCCGAGTAAAATGATACCCAGCATGTCACGCTTAAAAATTGCGCCCGCTCGTGGCATGGCGTCAAACTTTTACCCTTAATCTCGATAGGCGACGTTTAAAAAAAATTCTACAGGTTGCATTTTTTGAGATACAGAGGAGGTCTAGGGCTAGAATTATTGCTCTCGCTCTAACGATCGCGGCGATGCCTCACTTGTGTGGTTTGAACACCGTTTTCATATGCGTTCGCTTCTGCGCGCGAGCTCGTCGGGACGGGGCGATTTAAAAATGTTTTATTTATTTTACCAATTTTTACCACTAAAATAAAAAATAAAAAAAATTATCACTTTTATTCCTATTACAAGGAAGGTAAACATCCCTTGTAATAGAAAAAAGCATGACAGGTCCTCTTAAATTTGAGATATGGGGTCAAAAATACCTCGGATCTCATATTTAGGCTTAAATGCAAAAAAAAAAAAAAAATGTAAAATGTTATTTTTTAAATAACCTTAAAAAAAAAATCTCTCTTTAAGACGCTGGGCCGAACTGACATTTTGACGTCACTTCTGCCCAGCAGAGCTACTGGGATGGATGAGGGAAATTTTTCCCTCACTCGCATCCACACTGAGCATGGGAGCGGACCCGATCGCTACCGACGGCTCCGGTAAGCGGCGGAGGGCGCGGGAACGCAGCGGGTGGGGGGGGGGTCCTCGCCCGCCACCGATAACGGCGAATCCGCCGCGGAGACCGCCATTATCGTTGGACCGACCGCCCACAGAAGAGATGGAGATATCGGTTGTGGCAGCAGCTGCTGCCGTTACCGAGATATCCATCCTTAAAGTCATGACGTATAACGGCGGTGGGCGGTCGGTAAGTGGTTAATCGATTACAATTTTCATAATTAATTCGCTGTTTTGGCCCTAATAAAATGGCTTGTATTGCAAAACACCTGTAAACTTGCAATCCGAGCTATTAGTTAATTTTTTACTATCGCCCTTGCCCCCACAAATTGTGATTTGTGGGAATACCATTTCTTTTTTGTAAATCATACATCATGCGACTTGTTGGAAATTATCCTTGATTAGATTTATTCTGTGCACCTTTCCACCAACTTGACTTTTTTTTTTTTTTTTACTGCAAACATTCCAATGCTAGTCTATGTAGAGCTGCACGATTAAATTTTTTTTTTTTTTTTTGCTTAGAATAAAGATCATGGTAAATTAAGAGAACTTTACTGTTAAGTTGTTGTGTGACATAAAATATTGCAACAGCTACCATTTTATTCTCTAGGGTCTCTGATAGGGAAAAAAATTGTATGTATATAAAAAATGTATTTTCATATTCTTTTATCTATCCTATGTGTGTTTGGGGGTTCTAAATTTTCTAGCAGAAAATTGCTAACAAGTTAAAAAAAAAAACAAGTGTCAGAAAAAGGTTAAGTCTTTAAGTGATTAAACTGACGGAAGTTAATTCTTTTGATCTAAAAGAACAAAAATAAACTTTTTTTTTTTTTTGTTCTCTCCCAGCGCTGACAATATAGATAGATTTTTTTTTTTTTTTTTTTTTTTTTTTTAAGTTGTAAGACACTCTCGGCTAGTACTTCTTGGGGAGGGCATTGTAATCAATGCTTAACTTTCATTGAATTTTGAATGATCTCTGCAGTGTTTGAATCTGATGCTCTCCACACGAGCGTAAAGCCTGTTGGCATTTGGGCTTGCTAGTTTTCATTTGTGTTGCCAACAGTCAGGATGTGGACATTGCTTTTGGAGTGCAGTGGCTATAAAAACATGGTAGGTTTTGCTCTTATTTTGATAGCACGCTGTGTTTAGTAGATGAAGCATGCATTTATTTTTCTATTTTAAGCAGTGTTAACATCACCAGTGTCTCGTCTTGGGGGAACATGTTCTAGCTAGACTCTGCTGCAAGATGTTTTTTGTCATTTTATATTGTCACCTTTTGCTGATGGTACACCATAATTAGAATGATTAGCACATCTTCAAATCATAGCCCTAACCCTGCTATATACGACATGTTCTGACTGTCAGCTTTGATGTGCTTTAGATCTACAGATTGCAGGCAAATATTGTATGTAAAGCTGTATTATATCATTGGATCCTAGGGAGAAAGCAGCTTTGCTTGTGTAACTGAGCTACATTTTACTCTAAACAGTACTCGATGGACAGGAGAGGTAATTGTAGATATGGGAGGCACAAGCGCTCGAGAGAGAGATAAGTTTACATACCCTGGCAGAATTTGATTTTGTGGGAGCAATGACACCATAATTAACACACCTGCTCCCCATTTGCACCTGAGACCTTGTAACAATTAACGTGTCACATGACACTGGGGAGGGAAAATTACTGACTAATTGTATATTTCCCAATTTGGACATTTTCACTAGGGTGTGTACTTTTGTTTCCAGCCGTTTTAGACATTAATGGTGTGTGTGTTGAGGTATTTTGAGGGGACAGCAAATTTACACTGTTTGTACAAGCTGTACACTCACTACTTTACATTGTAGCAAAGTGTAATTTCTTCAGTGTTGTCGCATGAAAAGATGGTAACATTTACAAAAATGGGGGCCACAGATCAGTCTTCCAACATAACAACCTCAAACACACCTCCAAGACAACCACTGCCTTGCTAAAGAAGCTGAGGGTGAAGGTGATGGACTGGCCAAGCATGTCTCCAGACCTAAACCCTAATGAGCATTTGTGGGCCATCCTTGAACGGAAGGTGGAGGAGCACAAGGTCTCAAACTTCCACTGGCTCCGTAATATCACCATAAAGGCGTGGAAGAGGATTCCAGTGGCAACCTGTGAAGCTCTGGTGAACTTCGTGCGGGTTAAAGCAGTGATGGAATATAATGGTGACCACACAAAATATTGACACTTTTGGCCCAATATGGACATTTTCACTTAGTGGTGTACTCACTCTTGTTGGCGGTTTAGACATTAATGTAATTTATTTTGAGGGGACAACAAATTTTACACTTTTTTATAGAAACTGCACACTCACTACATTACACTGTAGCAAAGGGTAATTGTGCGTCTCAGTCCCTCTATGTATGCTCAAGTACAATTCAGCAGTGCCCGCTGGACTTAGGAGAACTTTTTTTTTTTTTTTTTAAAGGGGGCATTGTTTTCTTATTTAAATACAAAAGCTAAAAACATTTTGACAGTCACACAGTAGATGCACATAAAGTAGCTAAAGTCACATAAATCATGATATAACTGATGTTTATACATTGCAAACGCTTGCTTCCTCAGAAATCTAAAGATCTGAAAACAGAGACCAAGCTGTTAGGCCCCTTTCAGACGTGCGCACCGTATGTACGCTTTTTCATCCATCCGTTTGCGGATGAAAAAGGGGCATGCATTGGTCCCTATGTAACTGGCAGGATTGATGCTTACTCCATTCATACTGAAATGTTTTGGGAACTGTGGGCACACGTAGTTAGACTAACTTTAAAGAGAGGCTTTTATGATCCATTTGTTTTTGGCTTTACAGACACTTTAAGAACTTTGGAACGTGAGAAAATATTTGGAATTTATATGAAAATGACAGGAGACTGTTTTCACATTTTAAATGGAATTTTCATTTCACAGCAGCATGCACAAAGCTAATCTGTCAAAATGGAGAGAATAGTTTAACAGAAACATTAAGTAATTTTCTGATTCAGCCAGAGGCTAAGCTGTTCTTTCTGTACACATGACCTAATGCATGAAAATCTTGTGTCAAACAGCTGGTTCAGTCCAATCATTCTGATCACGCACAGGGTATGAGGTGCAATTTGAGGCGTTATGCTTTCTTGTCTGCCCTGGGCCAGTGTCAGGACATTGGCAATGATGGGTGACACTTGGTAAATAAGCCAAACCTATTGTGCTGCTAAACCCCACCCTTTTTATTGCATATGGGAGCTTAACATGAAAAATCTAAAGTGTTAATTTGGTAGGGCTGCAACTAACGATTATTTTCATAATCGATTAATCAGCCGATTATTTTTTCGATTAATCGGATAAAATCATTAAACGTAATATGGAATTTTTTCGTTTTATTTAGCAGTAGAGTTGAGCGGACACCTGGATGTTCGGACTCGGACCCGAACTTTAAAAAAAAAAAAAGTTCGGGAGCCCGCACCTGGACTCCGAACCCCATTGAAGTCAATGGGACACGGACTTTTAGTAAAAAAAAAAAATGCGTGAGGTTCCCCCCAAATATCCATAACCAGACACTTCAGGTCTGGTGTGGATTTTAAGGGGAACTCCACCCCAATTTTTTTAAAAAAATGGCGTGGAGTTCCCCCTAAAATCCACACCAGACCCCTTATCCGAGCACGTTGACCTGGCCGGCCGCAGAAAAGAGGGGGGGACAGAGTGCGGCCTCTCCTGAACCACACCAGGCCACATGCCCTCAACATTGGAAGGTTGATGGGGACAAGGGTCTCATCCCCACAACCCTTGCTTTGTGGTTGTATGTGGGCAGGGGGCATATCAGAATCTGGAAGACCCCTTTAACAAAGGGGACCCCTAGATCCTGCCCCCCTGTGTGAAATGGTATTGGGGTACACTGTACCCCTACCATTTCCCAAAGGAAGTGTAAATAGTAGTTTTCAGGAAAAAAAACACACACACCGTAGAACAAATTACTTTATTAATTAAACCAAATAAAAATCCAGCGGTGAAAATAAACGATCGCTGCTGCTCCCTGCAATGGCCGGTTGGTCCAGCGATGAGAAGATTATCCATTCGGAGCACAGCTCAGAGAATGATGGGCCGGAGCTTTGACATTCTTTTATAGGGGAGGTGGGCCATGCGTCACGTGGCCCGCCTCCTCTATAAAAGAAATGTTAAAGCTCCGGCGCGTTCATTTTTTTTTTTTTGACGGCGGGGGTTCCCCTTAATATCCATACCAGACCTAAAGGGTCTGGTTATTGAATTTGGGGGGGCCCCCCCGCATTTTTTTCCCCCCTGAACCCGAACTTTCAGCAATTATTCGGGTCCGGGTTTGGGAAAAAACCAAAGTCCGTACCGAACTCCAACTTTACAGTTCGGGTTCGCTCAACTCTAACGGTAATAATGAAAAAACATGTTGCACCCAAACGGCAGATTAAAAACGTTTAACATTACACAACTTTGCAGCAGTACTATTCCTTCCTCCCGGGAACGCCAATGACGGGCCACTATTCCTCCCGGGAACGCCAATGACGGGCCACTATTCCTCCCGGGAACGCCAATGACGGGCCACTATTCCTCCCGGGAACGCCAATGACGGGCCACTATTCCTCCCGGGAACGCCAATGACGGGCCACTATTCCTCCCGGGAACGCCAATGACGGGCCACTATTCCTCCCGGGAACGCCAATGACGGGCCACTATTCCTCCCGGGAACGCCAATGACGGGCCACTATTCCTCCCGGGAACGCCAATGACGGGCCACTATTCCTCCCGGGAACGCCAATGACGGGCCACTATTCCTCCCGGGAACGCCAATGACGGGCCACTATTCCCTCCACCCCGAAATGCCAATGGGGAATTGTTATAAGAAGGCATGTACTCATTGTACTGTTACTGTGTGAGTGTGCAACTGTAAATTAGACTGTGAAAGGTAGAAAAACCTACCTTTTTACAGACAGTGCAGCTTGGCTCTCCTCACGGCTGCTTCTAGCTTCTGTTCCCTCAAAGCAGGCGGGGCTGAGATCAGTGGGGATTTGACGTCGGAGAAGAGCCGAGGAGAGGCGTGGACATGCCTCTTTATGCAGCGCTTTCTACCCATACGAGGCACGTTGGCGCTGCATGTCCTGTGCAATACGGCGGCGCCTGTTATCATGAGACTGGAGGCTTTTTTGAATGACGGGCGGGCGGACGGACAGATGGAAGATGCGGACCAACTAATCGATAATGAAAATCGCTGACAACGATTTTCATTATCGATAATATCGATTAATCGTTTCAGCCCTACAAGGCATTGTCATAAAAAGTGATTGGGGACCTGAGTCCTGCCCCAGGGGACATGTATCAATGCAAAATAAATAGTTTCAAAAACTGCAGTTTTTTTCAGGAGCATTGATTTTTATGATGGGGGTGTCTATAGTATGCCTGTAAAGTGGCACATTTTTCCCATGTTTAGAACGGTCCCACAGCAAAATTACCTTTCTAAAGTAGGAAAAGTCATTTTAAAACTACTCGCAGCTATAATGAATTGTTGGGTCTCATCAATAAATCTTTATCCTGAGGCTGGGTTCACACTACACGACTTTCATCCTACTTTGCTCTGCGACATTTGTCCTACATTGATCCTACATCGGTCCTACATCCATCCTACTTTCATGAACAGGATACTACTTTGGTCCTACTTTGTGATAGACTGACTTGTTCTTTGACCAATCAAAACAATCCCAGAGTGAGATAAATTCCTTTTACTGGTGCTGTAATCGCATGTCAGATGGCAAAATTCGGATGGTTAGGACAAGGCTCCTACTTTGGTCCTACTTCAATGATATTCAATGGGCTGAAGTAGGATCAATGTAGGACCAAAGTAGTACAGGGAGTAGTTTCAAAGTCGGACCGACTTGTGTAGGACCAGTTAAGACGGCTCTCATAGGGAAACATTGATTTCCACACGTCATGCTACATGAGCTCCCAATGTAGGAGCGTTGTCGGAACAAGTGTGAACCCAGTCTAAGGCTGGGTTCACACTATACTACACGACAGCAGTACAACTTTCATCCTACTTTGCTCTGCGACATCTGTCCTACATTCATCCTACATTCATCCTACATTGGTCCTACATCCATCCGACTTTCATGAACAGGATACTACTTTGAACCGACTTTGTCATAGTCTGACTTGTTTTTGACCAATCAAAACAATCCCAGAGTGAGATAAATTCCTTTTACTGCTGCTGTAATCACATGTCGGATGTCTGATAAGGACAAGGCTCCTACTTTGGTCCGACTTCAATGATATTCAATGGGCTGAAGTAGGATGAATGTCGGAGCAAAGTAGTACAGGGAGTGTTTTCAAAGTCGGACCGACTTGTGTCGGATCAGTTAAGACAGCTCTCATAGGGAAACATTGATTTTCACACGTCATGCTACATGAGCTCCCAATGTAGGAGCGTTGTCGGAACAAGTGTGAACCCAGCCTAAAAGGTAAAAAAGGGTTTGCTTTAATTCATTATAAAGTACGAGCTGGAGTTTGGTTTAAATTTTGTATGCTTAACACACAGAATGTAAACGTACAGTGATTAAAAAAAAGTTTTAAAGCTTGGTGTAACATCTTTTATATTTTACCAATTTGTTATTATATTGAACTGTGCAAATGTGTTTCAAAAATAAGCAAAACCCATCATTGTATTCTCCTAGGGCCTCTGCTTAACTACTTCTATACAGGGCATTTTTACCCCCTTCCTGCCCAGACCAATTTTTAGTTTTCAGCGCTGTCGCACTTTGAATGAAAATTGCGTGGCCGTGCGACGTGGCTCCCAAACAAAATTGACGCCCCTTTCATTCCCACAAATAGAGCTTTCTTTTGGTGGTATTTGATTTACCTCTGCGGTTTTTATATTTTACGCTATAAACAAGAGCGACAATTTTGAAAAAAAAACACAATATATTTTACTTTTTGATTTAATAATTTATTTTTTTAAATACTTTTTTTATTTTTTTTTATCCTCAGTTGAGACCGATACGTATTCTAATATTTTTGGTAAAAAAAAAAAAAAAAAAAAAATCGCAATAAGCGTATTTGATTGGTTTGCACAAAAGTTCTAGCGTCTACAAAATAGGGAATAGAATTATGGCATGTTAATTTTATTTTTTTACTAGTAATGGCAGCAATCTGCAATTATTTTTTTTTTGTGACCATTGGCGGTTCGTCCGTAGAGGGCGCTGGAGCGCCACCCCCTCTGGCTCTCACCGCCACTGAGTCTAATAACATAGATTCATGTATTGCACGAATGGATGGCACAGTGGCTGGTTTAATGGCATGGAACAGTGGTGACAATTGATGGCACATTGGCTGGTTTAATGGCATGGAACCGTGGTGACAATTTATGGTACAGTGGCTGGTTTAATGGCATGGAACCGTGGTGACAATTGATGGCACAGTGGCTGCATTTGATGGCATGGCACAGTGGTGCAAATTGATGGCACAGTGGCTGCGTTTGATAGCATGGCACAGTGGCTGCGTTTGGGCACAGTGAGACTGCAATTTTTTTTTCTTTGCGCCCCCCCAAAAATTTTGAGCACTTGTTGCCACTGATTGTGACCATGACATTGCGACGGACATATCAGACATTTTTGACACCTTCTTGGGACCATTTACACAGCGATTGGTGCTATAAAGCTGCACTGATTACTGTGTAAATGTGACTGGCAGGGAAGGGGTTAACACTAGGGGGTGCTGAAGGGGTTACATTTTCCCTAAAGTGTGTTCTAACTGTAGGGGGTAGGGGGACTCGCAAGGGGAGGAGATCGATGTGTGTTCCTCTGTACTGGGAACACACATCAGTCTCCTCACTGCTGACAGGACATGGATCTGTGTTTACACACACAGATCCATGGTGCTGCTGTGATTGCGTGTAATCACGGCCGCCGGGCACGCGCACAGGGTCCCGAGCAATGCGGAATATATATATATATATATATATATATGTGTTTGGGGGTTCCAAGTAGCTTTCTAGCAAAAAGGCAGATTTTTTTACATATAGGAGAGAAGCGTCAGTATTGGCCTGAACTGAAAGTGATTAAATGTGCCTCTTGCATAAGTTTCTGAAGAGAAAACTGTATTGCTTCTGATATCATCAATGATTACTTGCTAGCCAAAAATACACATGCTCATCAAATTCTTTCTTTCACTGGAACTGCTGTCCAAAGATGAGCCTGTATTTCCTTACAGGAGAACAAAATAATTCCATCATCACAAATGGCTATTTGCTGGTGTTTTTAGTGCAGTATGTGAGCAAGAGATGGGAACAAAGCTTTTTACTTCACCTCCGGCGTAGGCCAAAACTCTTAGTAGGGATGAGCCCGATGTTCGCGTCAAACGTGAGTTTGAGTCCAACATCGTGTTTTTTGCCGAATAGCCAACAATTTGTGGTGTTCGGCAACTTCAAAAGCCGTGGAACACCCTTTAAAAGTCTTTGGGAGAAATCAAGTGCCAATTTTAAAGGTTAATATGCAAGTTATTGTAATAAGTGTTTGGGGACCTGAATCCTGCCCCAGGGGACATGTATCGATGCAAAAAAAGTTTTCAAGACTGTATTTTTCGGGAGCAGTGATTTTAATAATGCTTAAAGTGGGGGTGTCTAGTAATGCCTGGAAAGTAGTGTATGTTTCCTGTTTAGAACGGTCCCTTGCACAAAATGTCATTTCCAAAAGGGGCGAAAAGTTTTATATATATATAAAATAAAATTGAATTGTCGGGTCCCGGCAATACACATCAAAGTCATTGGAAAAAAAAAAAAAACATACCCCAAAAAAGCGCAGGGGGTCCCCCAATTTCCTTATCGGGCCCTTCAGGTCTGGTATGCATTTTAAGAGGAACCCTGCAACAATTTTTTTTAAAAAATTATGAGGCAGTCCCCCCCCCCCCCAAAGATCCATACCAGACCCTTATCCGAGCATGCAAGCTGGCAGGCCGCAGGAAGAGGGGGGACGAGAGCGGCCCCCCTCCTGAACAGTACTAGGCCACATGCCCTCAACATGGGGAGGATGTCCCCCTGTTAATGGGGACAAGGGCCTCATCACCGCCACCCTTGCCTGTTGTTTGTGGGGGTCTGTGGGTGGGGGGCTTATCGGAAGCCTTCTGTTAAAGGGGACCCTCAGATGCCGCCCCCCCATGTGCATTTGTAACTGGGTACCATTTCACCAAAAAAGGTAAAACAAGACAAAACAAGATTCTGAGCGCTGTAAATCCTTCTACGACCCGGACCTGCCGCTTCGAATGATACAGCCTCCTCCAAATCTCCCGGACGAATGACGCTCCCTGTCTGACATTTCTTGTATAACCAAGGGCGGGACCACCCGTGACGTGGATGGGTGACCCTGCCCCCCCATCACGCAACGGGGGTTCCCCTGGTGTCGGATGCGTCATGGGAACCCCCCCGTTACCAATTCACATACAGGGGCCAGCAGCTGGGGGTCCCCTTTGTTAACCACTTAAAGACCTTGTCTGTTTTTAAGACTGTTTACAAGTTTAAAACAGGTTTTCTTGCTATAAAATTATTTGGGACCCCCAAACATTATACATTTTTATTTTATTTTTCCCCTAACACCATAGAGAATAAAATGGCGGTCAATGCAATACTTTTTGCCGCAAAGTATTTGCGCAGCGGTCTTGCAAGCACACTTTTTTTTTTTTTTGAAAAAAAATAATTACTTTTTTGAACAGTGAAGTTCAGTTGTGAAAGATGTTGCGCCAAGTAAATTGATACCCAACACATCGCGCTTCAAAATTGCGCCTGCTCGTGGAATGGCGTCAACTTTTACCCTTAATCTCCATAGGTGACGTTTTTAAAAATTCTACAGATTGCATGTTTTGAGTTACAGAGGAGGTCTAGGGATAGAATTATTGCTCTCGCTCCAACGATCTTGGCGATACCTCACGTGTGTTTTTAACACATTTTCATATGTGGGCACTACTCGCGTATGCATTAGCTTCTGCACGCTAGCATGTTGGGACAGGGGCGCTTAAAAAAAATAAAATCTATAGATATATAGATGGATTTTTGATTTTATTTTTGCACTGTTTTTAAAAAAATATATATACATTTTTGCATCACTTTTATCCCTTGTGATAGAACAAAGCGTGACGGGTCCTCTTAAATATGAGATCTGGTGTCAAAAAGACCTCAGCTCCCATATTAGACTAAAATGCAATAAAATTGTCATTTGAAAAAATGACAAAAATAAATTGTCCCTTTTAAGACATATGGGCAGAATTGACGTTTTTTTACGCCGCTTCTGCCCTGCTATGGTATGGAGATGGGTGGGGGTCATCTTGCCCTCACTCGTATCCATGCCACAGAGGGAGAAGGACCTGATTGCCCCCGCCACTGCCGACAGGTCCGGTAAGCTCCCACCGCCGAAAACGGTGATCTGCGGCGAATCCACCATTATCGTTTAAAGAATCGGCGCCTGAATAGATGGATATCTTGGTTGTGGCGGCAGCTGCTGCTGTTACCAAGATCCCACAGACCCCTACAACCACCAGGCAAGGATTGTGGGGATTAGGCCCTTGTCCCCATCAACATGAAGACATCCTCCTCATATTGAGGGCATGTGGGCTGGTACGGTTCAGGAGGGGGCGTGCTCTCTCGTCCCCCACTATTTTCGTTCGGCCATCCAGGTTGCATTTTTGAGGGGAACCCCACGCCATTTTTAGGTTCAATAAAAGTTTTATTAGAAGCATTTTTTTTTAGACATAAGACAACAGAAACATGAACCGGACCCCCAACAATGGGTGGGCCGATCCTCAACATAATACACAATGACTTTTCCACATCATAAGGTACAGAATGGACAACCTTGCCGCCTTAATAAAACATTTACGCAAACGCTCCTGCCGGTTGTCAACCTATGTCCACCGATTGCTTCCCCCTGCCAGGGCGCCCCATTGGGAGCCTGCTGCGCCCATAGACAGGGGAACACAAGGGGACAGAACATCCACGACAGGGATGCCATCCAGAGCGAGGTAGCAGTACATCCATAACACTGAATCAACATAGTGTATGCCAAGGAATTTAAACTATAACATCATGAGAAATAATAAAAAAAAGACAAATCAAGCCTGTATGTGGAAGGCCAAAGCGGCGTTATAAAAAATAGAGAAGGAATAAGTCAAAGAGAGAGAAAAAAAATAATAAAAACAGAAAAGGAAGAGAAAGAGGATAGGAAAGATGGGGGTGGGGGTGGGTGGGTGGTGTGCTCGGACTCCCCTTGCTTTGGGCTCATATCTCGCTCCCAGGTCCTCTCATGCTCTCTAGGGCAGTGGAGGACTCGAGTCAGGTGAGAGCAGTTTTTTTTAATTTGTCGGAGGAGTGATGCCTCCATAGTTCCCATGTGAAAGAGAATTTAGCGTGGTTGTCTAGGGCTTTAGCTTGGAGTTCTTCCATCAACATGACTCCGTTCATTTCAGAAACCCATTCAGTCAGGGATGGGGGTGAGGAGGATTTCCAATGTCTGGCTATCAGTTGCCTACCCGTACTGAGACAGAACCTAAGAAGGGAGTGTTTCTGGAACTTGAAGGTACCCGGGAGAATGGACAGCAGGGCAACAGTAGGGGAGGGAGAAAGGGGTTCACCATACATGTCTGAATAAATTTGAAATATTCGGTTCCAGAATGGGCGGATAACCTCACAGTCCCACCATATATGAAGGTACGTACCCGTAGCCGAGTTGCATCTCCAGCATGAGTCAGAAGCCGAGGGAAACATGATCCTGAGGGCGGACGGAACTCTATACCACCTTGTTAGCACTTTGTAATTTTTTTCTCTAATATAACTCGAGATAGAGGACTTATGTGTGTAATAGGAGGCCTTCTGCCATGCTGCCTCGCTAATTTCATCCCCCAGATCCCCCGACCAAGCTGCGGTGAATTTGGGAAGGGAAGTACCTGTATGCTCTAGGATCAGTCTATACAGCATGGAGAGAGTATGACGGGGGATATCCTGGAGCGAGCACAGTTGCTCAAAGTCCGTCAGAGGTCTATGGACCTGTCCGGAGTCATGAAGTTGCCTACAGTAAGATGCCAAGTGTATATGGGTAAGCCAGGTCACCTTCGGGAGGGAAGAGAGCTCGTCTGTCACAAGAGATCCCGAGGTAGCATTATCGAATTGTCGTGCCGTGGGCCACCGGTCTCTCCTATAACCATTGAGCGTGTGTGCAAGTTTGCCCTCTGGGAGTACCGGGTTGTCAAACAAGGGGGTCATCGGACTCGGATCAGTGGTCAAGGCATAGGCCGTCCTTCGTCGGTACCAAACAGCTAAAGCGTCTCTGGTCAAGGGTGATAAGTCAGTAAGGGCCCGGAGACTTTCCCTCGTGGCCCCAGAGAAGGGCCCGGAGGTCCACAGGGGAAAGATCCTGTTCGACCGATGTAGAAACCTTACTCAGCGGTCGAGGGAACCATTCCATGATCCTTGAAAATATCACTGCTGCGTGATATAATTCAAAGTCAGGAAGGGCTGTACCTCCCCTGGTGATAGGGGAGCAGGTTATGTTTCAGTCTGGGGCGATTCCCTCTCCACACAAACCGTATCGCCATCGATCGCAGCCCCCGAAAGAAGGCAGAGGGGAGGGCTATCGGCAGAGCCTGGAACACATATAACAGCTTAGGTAAGATATCCATTTTTAAGGTGTTCATATGCCCAAACCATGACACCGGCAATTTCATGCGATCCTCAGTGAGGCGCTTGAGTTTGGTCAGCAGCGGGCCGTGATTGAGGGAATATATCTCCGACAGGTTAGCCGGTATCTCCGTCCCCAAGTAAGTGATGGATTTAGTCCGCCATTGAAAGGAGAAATTAGATTTCAAGATCGATAGGGCGGGTTCGGACAGGGAGACATTCAGGGCTTCCGTCTTAGATAGGTTAAGTTTGTAATTGCTCAGGGTGCCAAACCTCGCAATCTCAGCCAAGATAGAGGGGATGGTGACATGTGGGTGTGTGACATATAGCAGAAGGTCATCCGCGTATAGGGAAAGTTTGCAATGAGATGAGGGGGTCTGTATTCCCTGAATACTTGGATTCGCCCTAAGCACCTGCGCCAAGTGCTCAATGACAAGGGCAAATAGGAGAGGGGAGAGGGGACACCCCTGTCTGGTACCATTCTTGATCGGAAATGTCTCCGACATGACACCATTGACCAACACCGATGCCGAGGGGTTGCTATATAGGGACATAATGCATGCTAGCATTTTAGGACCTAGGCCTATTTGGGCAAGAGTAGACCTCGGAAAGGGCCAACTGACCCTATCAAAGGCCTTTTCTGCATCGCAGGAGAGAAGGCATGTCGGGATTCGGTTGCGCTTTGCGTATGCAATCAGATGGACTGTTTTGGTAGTGTTGTCACGGGCTTCCCGACTGGGGACGAAGCCCACCTGGTCGCCATGAATGACTTTAGGGAGTAGGGGGGATAGGCGTTCCGACAAAATTTTAGTAAATAGTTTCAGATCTACGTTTAACAGGGAGATAGGCCTATAATTGGGGCAATGTGAGAGGTCCTTACCAGGTTTTGGGATTACTACTATTTAGGCGTGTAGAAGACCTAAGGAAGGGCAGAGATTTCCGTCTATGGCGTTGAAGGCTTTCGCTAGTAGGGGAGATAGCTGGGGTGCGAATACTTTATAAAACCGGGGGGTAAACCCATCCGGGCCAGGACTTTTACCATTTTTCAGTTTCTTAATGGCTAGGAGGAAATCCGCCTCCGTCAGAGGTGCCTCCAGCTCCTCCACTGCAGTCAGTGGAACAGTAGGGAGGGCGGTTTCCTGAACGTAAGAGGATATAGCATCCGTGGACCCAGAGCCCTGAGTCTAGAACCCTATGACCTGAGGGGGGAGATTATATAAAAATGCCGAAACTCTTTCGCAATCGCCGAGTTATTGTGTGCCTTCCCTCTGTTGGAAGTGACAACGAAGGGAATGTGTTTCCGGGCTTGGCGCAGTTATTGGCTTGGGCATAGTGAGTAAATCGCCCTTTATCCCTGGCCACTAGAGCTCGGTCTGCAAAGATCTGTAAAAGTTCCCCCTGAGCGTTAGCCAGATCCACTAGTTTAGAGGGTTCCGGGGAGCGCTTGTGGGCGTCCTCTAGAGTGGTGATTTTGTCAAAAAGACGAGCAACTTCCACGGTGCGGGCTTTCTTTAGTCGGGATCCGTGCTGAATAAATTTGCCCCGAAGGACACACTTCAGGGCTTCCCACTTCGTTAAGGGGTTAGTCTCGTCTCGGGCATGGTCAGAGTTAAAGTGTTCGATTGTCTGAACAATATCAGCCGTACACGCTAGGTCCGAAAGCAGGTTATCGTTAAGTCTCCAGGATGACCGGGGCTTGAAGAAAGGGATCTTTCCTAAGGTTAGGTGAACAGGGGCGTGGTCAGACCACAGTTTAACGCCAATAGAGGCCGTCGGGGAAAGGTCAAGTAGGGACTGTGACACTAGTAGGTAGTCTAGTCTACTGTATGAAGAGTGTGCAGGGGAGAAGTAAGTATAATCCCTATCTGAGGGATGTAGGACCCTCCATACATCAGCAAGGGATAGGTCGGATAGCAAGGAGCGCAGCTTGGTCAGGGAGGCTAAAGAAAGCGAGGACTTACCAGTGGATGTATCCACACGAGGAATCAGAGCAGCATTGAAGTCCCCCCCCAGGATCATGTTGGTCGTGCAAAACTTCTTCAAGCGTGATATCATAGAGGTGAAGAACTGTAGCTGGTCCTGGTTGGGAGAATAAACGTTAATAATGGTATAAATCACATTTTTGTACGACAACTTTAGCGTAACATATCTCCCTGAAGGGTCAACATATGTATCAAGAACATCAGGCGTGAATGAAGAGTGGAAGGCTATAGAGACCCCTTTAGACTTAGCCAGGGGATTGGTGCTATGAAACCAGGTAGGGTAATGTTTACTGGTGATTTTAGGGAGCGAGTCTGATCTGAAATGGGTTTCTTGAAGGAGGACCTGGGTACGTAGTTTGAAAGTGATATAGTATCTGCCTCCTTTTCTCAGGTATGTTAAGACCCCGGCAGTTCAGGGAAGAAACCTTCAAAGCATTAGAGGTAGCCATAGGAGAAAGAAGGGGGGGTATAGAAGGGCATCAGGGAGGGGCGAGCACACCATGTTAGAGGGTTGGGAGGGGTTGGGAGGCCCAAAAAGAACAGGAAAAAGACACAGGGAGAAGAAGAAAAGAAAAAAGACCGAAAAGAAACATCGTGGCCTTAAAGGCCGCACTAATCTTGTTGCTAACATCATCCCAGCTGATACCACAATGGCAGCTGAGTAGCCTAAGTGAGGTAACGCGGACAGCGCACAGCGAGATGCCCGCACACACTGCAAACTTAAAACCAAATAAACAATATGCCTTATCGACAAAGTGAGTGATTTGGGGGTCCCCCCGGGCAGCAGACACGGGGCTCGCCACGTCATCGGAACTGGGGTAGTCAAACCCCAGTCTGTAGTCTAACAGTTCTGCCACCCGGGGAGACTCAGTCAACACAAACATACACACCAAAGGGAGCCCCAGTAAATAACCAAGGCTCAATCAGGTCGGGGGGGGGGGGAAAGGGGATGAGGGCTGGGAGAGCCCTCCCTTCTTCGGGGGTCAAGGCTGAGCCCGGGGATGAGGGGCCAGAGCAGGATTCGGGACAGGATCATACATATAGAAATTAGACCGTTCAAGGCCATCAACAGCAGGAGAGAAATTTGTGATGAGAAAAAAAAAAAAAAAAATTTCAGGAACCGTCATTTGTACAATGCTTTGACCAAAATTTGATCAAATAGTCTCCCGGATAACAGTTCAGCCGACCCGTCTCCCAAGTAAAGGGAGACAACAAAAACAAAAAGGGGAAGAAAAAGAGCTCTGCCCATCAATCAGCAGGTAGTAGGGGGGCTTCCGCCCTGGACCGTCTCGGCTTCTTGGTCTGTCTCCTCCACCGTGAGGAAAGCTGGAATCCAGGAGTTGCAGCCTTAAGCGGCCAGTCCGGCAGGGAGATTTGTGGAAGTTCGAAGGTACCCAGAAACTTGGGGAGATCTCCGAGGGTGCGGAAAACAGCGGACTTTCCATCGTGGGACGCTGAAAGCTGAAAAGGGAACCCCCATCGGTACCTGATGTGTTTAGCATGAAGGGCTCCGGTCAGGGGTTTCAGTGATCTACGAAGGTCCAAAGTCAGTTTCGATACGTCAGGTAGGAGGTGAATGCGGACTTCATTTAAATAAATGGCTTCCTGTGTGCGAGCAGCCTGCATAATGGCATCTTTGATAGCGAAAAAATGAACTCTGCAGATCACATCTCTGGGATAATCTGGATTGGGGTTTTTGGGCCCCAGAGCCCTGTGGATCCGATCCAGCTCAATCGGGCTTTCTTTATCCTTTTGGAGCAGTTCATTAAATATGCCAAGAACCACTGGGGCTAGATCCTGGATTTCAACTGTTTCAGGGAGGCCACGGACACGTATGTTGTTGCGTCTGGCTCTATTTTCCTGTTCATCCTGAGACCGCATGAGCTGCTGGATCTGAGCAGTATGTTCATTCAAAATAATTTCATGAGCCTGCAGCATGGAGACTGTTTCTGCCACATTGTGTTCCACCTCCTCCAGCCTATCCGTGACATCCCTTCTGAGCTCAGAGATTTCTTGTTTGTATGAGCGCTCCATCCTCTGCACACAGGCTTCAAAGTCATGCCTGGTTGGCAAGGCCTTGATGTAGGCCTCTAGATCCCAGCCTGGGTAGGAGCGATGGGAATCAGGGGAATGGCAGGCCGAACGGGTCGAGCCTGCATCCGACTCAGGAGGAGAGGTGGCCCGTTGCCGAGTCCTCATGGACGAGGAGGATTTTTGGGACAAGGAGCCATGGGAAGCCGAGTGTTTCCCTGAGGAACGGGCCGCCGCCATCTTGGCTGGGAGGGGGTCGCGCTGCTCCGGCCGGATTTTGTGAAAAAAACGCGGTGTGTGCGGGAGCTCCGGGTTCAGCTTCTTACACCGCCAATGCTCCAGGCCACGCCCCTCCCCACGCCATTTTTATTCGTTTTAATGGCGCATGGTTCCTCTTCCTGAATGGCCTGATATGGAATTTGGGGGGGATCCCCACGCTTTTTTTTTCCCTCAATGACCCTGATCTGTATTGCCGGGACCCGATAATTTATGAATATTTTTTAAATTGCACTTTTTTTTTCTTTTAAGAAGTGACACTTTGTGCAGAGACGGTTCTAAACAGGGGAAACATGCGCTACTTTACAGGGATACTAAAGACACCCTCAGGTACGAAGTTTAATTATTTCACTTTAAAGCGGATGGCCCATTAATTTTTTTTTTTTTAAAAGCCAGCAGCTACAAATACTGCAGCTGCTGAATTTTAATATTAGGACACTTACCTGTCCTGGAGTCCAGCGGCGTCCGCAGCAGAGGACGAGCGTTCCACGGTGAGGGAACCAGGAAGTGAAGCGCTGCGGCTTCACTGCCCGGTTCCCTACGGCGCATGCGCGAGTCACGCTGCTCCCGCTGTGTGCCGAGAGTTCCCAGCACACAACGGGAAAAACCCGTCTTTTGCCCGAGACTGCGGGCCGGAAGTGGGTGCAGATACCTGTCTTTAGACAGGTATCTGCACCCCCCTCCCCCTGAAAGGTGTCAAATGTGACACCGGAGGGGGGGGGTTCCGATCAGCGGAACTTCACTTTAGGGTGGAGATCCGCTTTAAGCATTATTAAAAACAGCATTTTTTTTTTTTAACTTTTTTTTTTGCAATGATGCGTGTCCCCTGGGGTAGGACCCGGTCCCCAAACACTTTTTATGACATTACTTGCATATTAACCTTTAAAATTGTCACTTTTGATTTTTTCATGTTCGTATCCCATAGACTTTAATGGTGTTCGCATGTTCAAATTAATTTTTTGCATGTTTGGTCCATCCCTAATGCTTAGCAGCAGAAGTATTACCCATGTAATTGAGTTAGTGGCAGCTGTGATATTTCACCCCATATTCATGGAGGTGTTTTTTTTTTTTTTTTAAAGGGTTCATCCTTCCCTTTTTAGCAGAAAGTTAAATCTGATGGTTTCTTTTGCACTTTGCATACATATCCAGTTGTAGGTCTTTAAGCTGATGTGGCCATAGGGACTTTGTGCTCCCCATGCTTCGGATGTTGATTTTGTTATGTAGCGTGTAATAGGACATGCAGCTACCAAAAACTGTAACCAGAGCTGTGGTCTGTTTTCTGCATCCCATTATTTTATGAATGGATTTTAGTCATTGCAGAAAAATAAATATATATAAAATGACAGGGACAAAGAGCACATGGACCGATGAATTTAAGAATAGTAGGCAGCAAGGGAAACTAACAGAATGCTGTCAGGTGGTTTCTTATGACATTTTCTGTAATTGCAGACCCCAGTTATATCTGTCAATGGAGAAATCTGGTGCTTTCTTATGTATTTTTCAGGATGGAGGTTTCCCAGAATCATCTCTGTAATTTATCTAGTTTAACACTAGATGGTAGTGTCGCACAGTGTCTGCTTAACGCTGCGCATTTTATTGTACGACTTTTAACTCCAGGTAGAATTGCCGTTTTGGTAACAATTTAGTCTTTGCTTAATTACAGGCCATTTATCCCTCACTCCTCACACATTATAATGGGTAACGTCAGGTACCAGAAATAACTTTAGTTGAATAAAATAAAAATTTGCTGTCAGTCATAGCTTGAGGGTTGAAGATGACTGTATTTAAATAGTTCTCCTGCCTGCCAAACTTATTCAACTTGCCCCAAACTCATACTGGAAATCTATGGGACTGAACTTCACGGCCAGTGGCTAGGCAGATTTCTGTCATGTGATATGAAAAGTGGCATGCTGTGCGATTTCAAGTAACTATACTTCTGGGTGGCGGGGTAAACTTTTTTTTCTTAGGAAAGCTAGGCAAGTTCAGAGCGGTATTAAACCTAAAACTACAAATGTAATATTTCAGATGTGGCTGCATCGTCCTGGTGATCTGGGCAGTAAAACATCACCTGTATTGGTGTCCCCACTCTGGATGAATAAGACCTGGGAACACCTTTTTTTCGACGGCAGTATTGTCAGCCCGTGGGGGGGGGGGAGTGAGTTTTTCATTCTGCTAGTATATCTATTTACAATTTTGCTATAATTGTAAAGTATTGCCTGGAGTTGGCTTCAAACTTTTTTTCTTTTTGGGATAAAGGTTTTACATAAAAGATGGTCATTGTAAGCACCCCAGAACCCATCTCTGAAACTGATGCATAGAGCTTGTTTTTTTTGTAAACAGACTGATGAGAATAACAAGTGAAAATATAAGGAAAGATGAACCTAAAAAAAAAAGATGCTGTCATTGCACATTAAAAAAAAAAAAAATGTAAACTGAAACATGTTTGGTTTTAATACCAGTGTAACTGAACCTTACTGAAAGGTGTGCAGGGTGTGTTTTTTTTGTTTTTTTTATACCCTAACCATATCCAAACCTATGCGTTTCATACTGAGCATTAACACAGGGTTTGACAAATTTGCTTGGAATCTAGGAGCCAGCTAAAAAAAGTTAGGAGCCAGAAAACGCGCTCCGTTCCGACGAGCTCGCGCGCAGAAGCGAACACACATATGTGAGTAGCGCCCGCATATGTAAACCGTATTGAAAACGCACATGTGAGGTATTGCCACGATCGTTGGAGCGAGAGCAATAATTCTAGCCCTAGACCGCCTCCAACTCAAAACATGCAACCTGTATTTTTTTTTTTAAATGTCGCCTATGGAGATTTTAAAGGGTAAAATTTTGTCGGCATTCCACAAGCAGACGCAATTTTGAAGCGTGACTTGTTGGGTATCAATTTACTCGTCGTAACATTCTTTCACAATATTAAAAAAAATTGGGATAAGTTTACTGTTGTCGTTTGTTTTTGTTTTTTTTTAAATCAAAGTGTAATTTTTTCCCCAAAAAAGTGCGCTTGTAAGACCAATGCGCAAATACGGCATGACAAAGTATTGCAACAATCGCCATTTTATTTTCTAGCGTGTTAGAACCCCCAAACATTATATATTTTTTATTCTAATTGGAGGGAATGGGATGGCAGTGAATGGTGAAAAATTACATTTTAGAATTGCTGTTTAACTTGTAATGCCAACGGCCACCACCTGATGGCGCCAGCTCACAGAAGGAAGAGCTTGGGACTTTACAATGCCGCGGCCTCAATTACCGGCAGGCGCCAAGTCACAATTTCTTATCGCAATTGCGACCTGGCGCCTGTACATTGTCAACCCCTGCATTAACAAAATATTATATTCCGTAAAACAGGGGTGGTTAAGTGTAGTTAAAGATTTTCTATATAAATTCAGCTTCTGCATTTTTTATTTTTATTTTATAGCCAATTATATATTCTGTTATGCAGTTTTCACAACAGGTAATCTCTGCCTTTTTTTTTGTTTTTATCATATGCTCCAGTATACATTGCCATGCAAGAAACAAAACACATATGTGAGAGTCTGAGGCTGCACAACCCAAGTATACAGAAAAAAAATAGGTTTCCCCAGGTTTTTTTTTTTTTTTTAACAGCAGTAAACTGTAGATGGGTAGTTTAAATAAAATCTTTTAATTTATGTTACATAGTACGTTCAAATGTACAATTGATTTAAAATATAAACCCTGGTTGACGATATACACAACGGCATGAAACATCACTTGTGACAGAAAAATGTCCCAAAATAAATAAAACAGTTATTCAATTGCGTTTACAGCATGGTGAGCCACATAAGTATTCTGAATACACCAATGCATTTCGACCCATTTTGTCAGCGGTCTTCCTCAGGGGGAATTATAATCGAAGGGAATAATTAAATATACTAATTTTGAAATATTTCAGGAGCATACAAAACATTGTTATACATTCTAATTTATACAAAGATATATTATTGTCTCGAAGTTCATAAATATATATACCATTCAGTGGATGAAAAAAGCAAGGGTGCATCGCACAAAGTTTCAAAACGTTTGCGCTCAGTGATCCGATTGTCTCTGCTCATCCCTACTGCACACCCTAGGCGAGACCACATCCCACTGGGCTTGCAGGGGACCACGCTTTTGGAGCTGAAGAGAAGGACGAGAGGAAGGGCACCTGTATATGAATATACGAGAAACGCAATAAATAATTGGTGGAAGTTCTATGAGTATTAAGTACTGCCCTGTGACTGCAGACTGGCTAATATTGGATCAAATGTTGGTTTTAAAGAATCTTAATGTTTATATTACATTTATTATTTAATTTATAGATTGATCTTAGTGATAGAAATAGTTTTTTTTTTTTTTTTAAAGAGTGAAATTATTTATAGAATGAAGTTTCTTAATTGATTAAAATGTAGAGTGAAAAATAATGAAGGGGGACAATGTATGTGATAATGAAGTGATTAAAAGTATAAAAGATGTATTGAATTTAAGTGTGATCTGGGACAAAACCAACAAGTGTAAATAGGAAAGGGGAGTGTGACTGTAAAAAATGTATTAAATAAAAAATGTGAAGAGATGGATTAGGTATTGATTATCAGGGCCGTAAGCCTGTGAATAGCTATAAATGAAAACCCATGTGAGGTGTAAGATGTCTAACGATGAGTGACAAATATTGAAAATGTTAGACTGATGAGACCATATCAGTGTTGGATTGGTATAGACTATATTGATTATAAAAACTTCAAAATGAGAAATGTAATTAAGATATTCCATATGGTTTGAACAATAGCTATATATATATATAGTGTATGTGTGTGTATAAATTTATATTTCTCATGCGATTCTCATGTGTAAGGTTTGGTAATGCAGTGATACCAGGTAGCTGTTGTTGCACAAATTCACAAGAAAACAGACCACAGCCGTGAAGTATTAGGAGGTGATTACCATTTGTGAACTATAATAGCAAGGTGTATAATGGCAATTGCCCATGGTAGATTGCACAGACCATATGTTTGTAGAGATTTGAAATTGCTTAGTCTGCTGAAAAATAACCTAATATGCAGGATTTCTGTTGCCTTTTTCATCAGGTATACCATGTTGATTCTGACAGCTATGAAACTGAAAACCAGCACTATGGACGGAGTTTAAGTAAAGAGACTGTGAAAGAAGGTGCGTTGTATATGAACAAAATAGTAATGCAGCCTGTATATGATGACAGTACCTACTGCTTTCTTTTAAGAGGAATATTCATACATGCATACTGTGACGAGGTGATGTAGCGGATAATCGCTGCATTCGCTCTATTGTAAGGGAATAAACCAGAATCCGGCCCAGGTTTTTTCCAGGCCTTGTGGTAGGCTGGATTCCAGTCCTGATGTTCTGGTCCACATTTAGGTGGAATTTAAAAGACCAGGAAGAGAGCAAAGCAGTGCTCTGGTTTTAAGACTAGAAGGAACCTGAGTGAGAGGAGCCCTGTGTGTTTGGACTTAAAGGTTTGCTTACCGCATGTTTTCGGGGTGACGGGGACCAGCCCTGCACTGTAGAGAGATTTAGTTGGTGCCGAACGGCAAGGATTTAATTTACTGTTTGTTTTTTTTTTGTTTTTTTTTTATTATGCAAACCTCTTGTAAACCTTGCATCTGCCAGATTGTTAAAGTGCCTGGTTTCTGACCAGGGTTACCAACTTTCAGTACATTTACAAACAGTTTGTAAAATCTGTACTTTTTGCATCTGTCCTTGATTGTCCATTACGGACATGTAGGCTGCATGTCCGTAACTGACATTCATTACCAGATGCAATAGTTATGGATTTTACAAACTGTATTTATCGAAAGTTGGCAACCCTGTTGCTGACCTTCATTCAAAAAAGGTGATCCCTCACAATCTAATCTCCCACCACACACACACACGTCCATAAATATTGGAACATCGACACAATTCTAATCTTTTTGGCTCTTATCACCACCACAATGGATTTGAAATCAAACAAGCAAGATGTGCTTTAGGCCCCTTTCACATGAGCGGACCATTCGTCCGCTTATTACAAGTCCGTTTACGGTCTTGTAATGGGATCGCGTCCGTTAGCGGATGATGCATCCGCTAACGTTCGCAAGATCCGCATCCGTTTTTCGGACGGAAGAAAACCCTATTTTTCTTCCGTCAATAGGATGCAAACGGACAGACGGTCCGTTATCATCCGATTTCCCCATAGGGGATAGTGGAGGAGAGACAGGGCGGTCCCTGCACAGTGTGCGGGGACCGCCCTGTCCGCCGACAGCTCAGCGGGACCCCCTGCTGAGCTGACGGTCACACACGGAGCGGACCGAAAAACGGACCGCTCCGTGTGAAAGAGGCCATAACTGCAGACTTTCAGCTTTAATTTTAGGGTATTTCCATCCAAATCAGGTAAACGGTGTAAGAATAAGAACAGTTTGTATATGTGCCTCCTACTTTTTAAGGGACCAAAAATAATGGGTCAATTGGCTGCTCAGCTGTTCTGTGTGTGTGTGTTTTTCTCCTCATTATCCCATTTACAAAAAGCAGATAAAAGGTCCAGAGTTCATTTCAAGTGTGATATTTGCATTTCGAATCTATTGCTGTCAACTCTCAATATGAGATTCAAAGAGCTGTCGCCTTCAGTGAAGCAAGCCATTAGCCTGAAGAAACAAAACACACCCATCAGAGAGCAAAAACATTAGGTGTATGTATTATTATTTTTTTTTGGTATTGCACAGAGCTGCTCTGACCCCTCTCTTCTTGCTGAGGTCCCCCACTGGCAAACAAAGCTCCACCTTCTTGGTGCACTACCATAGCGAGCAGTTTACTATGAGGTGGCCTTTGTGCATCTATAAACACATGGCCCTGCTTTTTCCTTGTCCCCTGATTCCTCCTCAGTGTGGGGGCGGTATACTTGGAGACATTTTGTACCTTTTTTAATGCAGGGAATGCATTGAAGTATAATGTCTTGCTTTAGAACCACAGTGGTTCTAATGCCTGTGTGTGTGTTTTTTCCCCTTTTTTTTAATGTATTCTCTGCATTAAGGTAAAACGCCTTTGTCCTTAAACGCTTACCTGACTCCTCCCACCAATTTAGCGCTGTCCTGGCTGCTGCAACTCTCTCCTCTCTTCCTTCATTCACAGAATACGCTGAGGTCAGCAGGAGCCTCATGCTGCTATTAATTGCAAAAATATATTACCAGTGTATGGCACCCTGCTAAAGTGAAATAACAAGGAAACAATTGGAGTGGGTACAGCAGTCGAATTCTAGTTTTGGGCATTCAAAGTGCCTTTTGACCTTTTGTGAAACAAGTGGCCAGACACCTGAGTTTATACCTATCGCTTAAGCACTAGTGAAGATAAGACACCTCCATATTGAAGCACTTTATTGGTGTTGGAAACAGTCTGCTGTTAAATGTTAATATGATGTGGAATCTATATTTGACTAAGGCCCGGGTTTCTCGGCTGTCAATGGCGCCGGATTTAAAAAAGTTAACGGTATTCAGAATCGCCGTTTTCGGCGATCTGAATACTTTGAAGTGTAAAGGAGGGACCGGGGGTCTTAGACCCCCGATCCCTCCATAAAGAGTACCTGTCACCACCTATTACTGTCACAAGGGATGTTTACATTCCGTGTGACAGCAATAAAATTAATCAAAATGTAAAAGAAAAAAAAACACAATTTAATATTATAAAAAAGAAAAAAAAAAAAATTAAAACAAATATATATATTTTTTAAAGCGCCCCCCCCCCCTCCCTGTTAGCTTGCGCAACAAAGAAAACGCATACGGAAGTCGTGCCCGCGTATGAAAACGGTGTTCAAATCACACATGAGGTATCGCCGCGATTGTGAGAGCGAGAGCAATAATTCTAGCACTAGACCTCCTCTGTACCGCTAACCTGGTAACCGTAAAAAAAGTTTAAAGCGTCACCTATGGAGATTTTTAGGTACCGTAGTTTGACGCCATTCCACGAGTCCGTGCAATTATAAAGCGTGACATGCTTGGTATCTATTTACTCGGCGCAACTTCATCTTTCACATTATGCAAACAAATTGGGCTAACTTTACTTTTTCATTTTTTTTAAAATTCATTAAAGTTTAATTTTTCCCCAAAAGCTGCGTTTAAAACACCGCCGCACAAATACCGTGTGACATAAAATATTGCAACAATCGCCATTTTATTCTCTAGATTCTCTGCTAAAAAAATATATATGTTTGGGGGTTCTAGGTAATTTTCTAGCAAAAAATAGATTTAAACACCAAATGTCATAAATAGGCTTAGTCATGAAAGGGTTAAACAGCATATTGCTTGTGCTGTCTAACCTGTCACTCTGTAAACTGTAAAATACCTGACTAGTTCTGCCCTCCCCCTGTAAACTGACCACGGTTTATTATGGCTGCTGAGCCCTGACACCGTGGTTAGTTTACGTGCTGCTGTCATCCACAGCTCTCCTCCCTGTGTGTGTGTGTGTGTGTGTGTGTGTGTTTTGTAATAGATATTCAGGAATGATTGCATCTAAAAGACCACTGCTTATTTCTTTTTTTACTGCATGTGAATCAATCACTGTAATTTTAAAATGCAGTAAATGTTTAAATGTCACCTCTGCTGTCTTTTTTTTTTTTTTGTGCTATAAACAAAAATAGAGCGACAATTTAAAAAAAATTCAATATGTTTTTAGTTTTTGCTATAATATCCCCCAAAAAATATGTATAAAATGTTGTTTTTTATTTTTTTCCTTAGTTTAGGCCGATACGTATTCTACATATTTTTGGTAAAAAAAAAATCGCAATATGCGTTTGGTTTGCGTAAAAGTTATAGCATTTACAAAATAGGGGATAGTTTTATGGCTTTTTTTACTAGTAATGGTGGTGATGGGCTTTTTTTTTTCGTGCATGCGACATTATGGTGGACACATCGGACCCCTTTGACACATTTTTGGGACCATTGTCATTTTCACAGCGAAAAGTGCTATAAAAATGCAATGATTACTGTGAAAATTACAATGGCAGCAAAGGGGTTAACCACTAGGGGGCTTTAAGGGGTTAAGTGTGTGCTTTTTTTTTTTTTTACTGTAGGGGGGCGTGGCTGGAAGTGTGACGTCACTGATCATCGTTCCCTAATGACGGGGGAACAGACGATCAGTGACAAGCCACGGAGAAGGTTTGTTTACACTCTCCTCTCCCCATTCTTCTGCCGACTTATATTGGCGTGAAGGGGTCCACAAGTGGTTAACAAAGGATGGCCTCAAGGCCCTCTAAATCCTCACAAGTGAACTGGGAGTCCCAGTTCAATTGTATCAACATGAAATGCCAAAAACTAAAATGATCATTATAGGAATATATATAATAATATTTTGTGTACAATAAAGTGGATTAATACAATACTTTGGCTATTGAGATTTGTGTAGAGAGAGACACTGTCCACATCTGGGATTCCATAACTGGTATTTTAGTTTTAGTGTAGGGCCGAAACAACTAATCGATTAATCGGCCAGTAACATAATGTGGTTAAAAAACTAAAATTGGCCCTTTCATAGTACAAAAAAGCATATCGCTACTGTAAGTATTTCACTGTCCCATCGTAAAAAAAAAATGAACCCCTTAGGCCCCTTTCACATGTCCGTTCTGCTCATTACAAGTCAGTTTACGGACTTGTAATGGGCCCCTATGGGAGTGGATCAGTTAGCGGATGATGCATCCGCTAACGTCCGCAAGATCCGCATCCGTTTTTTCGGATGGAAGAATGTCCTATTTTTCTTCCGTCCGGCAGATCGGATGCAAACGGACAGACGGTCCGTTTCCATCCGATTCCCTATAGGGGATAGCGGAGCAGAGACGGGGCAGTTCCTGCATAGTGTGCGGGGACCGCCCTGTCCGCCCGACAGCTCAGCGGAGACCCCCCACTGAACCGACTGACACACGGAGCGGACCGAAAAATGGACCGCTCCGTGTGAAAGAGGCCTTACAGTAGTGATTTGCTCTTTTTGTACTTATTTTTGTTTTTTTTAACCCCATTACATTACTAAACATCTCAAGCCTGGGTTCACACCTCTGTTTTTTAGTGCTTTTTGCAGAAACACGCTACAGTTCTTTTATGTGTTTTCCTATGGGACACGTTCACATCCATGATTTTTTTTTTTTTTTTTCAGCTGCTGCGTATTTGGAAAGGGCAAGGACTTAACGCAAAACGGTTCTATTTATTTTTTTGGTTCAATATACTTCAATGGAGATGCTGCAGAAAAGCATGTAATGTGTTTTGCGGCAATTTGTGTTTTGTAATCTGCCCAACAACAAATTGGCCCCAAAAAAAAAAAAAATTTTTTGTTCCTTAAGACTGTTATCCAATTAATCAAAACAATAATCGGCCAACTAATCGAATATGAAAATAATCGTTAGTTGCAGCCGTTTTTTTAGTGTTTCACTTTATTAAAATGCCCCTAAGATTGCCAGAGGGATAATGAAGGCAGACCCTCCATTCACCCGTAGTTTAAAAAACTGGGAGTACATACAAAAACGATGAAGTTTCTCTGTTTTATACGCCCACATCCTGAAATGAATGTGAAACTATATATATATATATATATATATATATATATATATATATATATATATATATATATATATATATATATATATATATATATATATATATATATTTATTATTATTATTATTAGCACCACAGAACAAATCCATAAAACTATAAAGTGTATTATACCAGTATTACAATAGTGTCTCTATATAGCACCATTTCCAATATTTGCAAAGTGCAGGATGCAGATTTTATTTCAACATTCACATGTCGGTGTAACACATTTTGAATGCTTTAAATGGCTTCATCAGGATCACATGTGAACAGTGTCCATATAGGGGAAATAAAAAGTTTCTATACGGTTTGAAGTAGGAGTTCTTAATTCCATGAGGGAGCATCCTTTGGATAGTGAGATGGTAATCCGTAAAATATTATTAAAATAGTCCTCTAGTTTTTAACATCAAGAGTGAGGAACTTCCAAAACCAGAGATCATATAGTCATACTAAAGTGGACATTTTTTCGGGTCTAAATCCAACCATCCATAGAAGGGGTGCATCAACAAGCTAAGTGTTTTTTTTTTGTTTTTGTTTTTTTTGTACAAACTGTTTATTGAAAAAATAAATCTCAATACAGTTTAGGCGTACATTGATAAGAAATACATATATAAAGATGGGAGCAGTATACATTATAATATGAGAAGCAGTAATATCAAAGGAAGGGAAACAAACTGGGATGTATAATAGAATCACTGATAACCTATTATAGCGGTGCAAAAACCTAGTGGAATTGTTTGATAAAAAAAGGTCAACTGTATCATATTGTAATTCAATGAGTTAACAGACATAGGTCCCAAGGTTTCCATTTTCTATCATGTGTGTCCATAGTGTCAAATCGGGTGTGATGAATATGTTCTGATTGCTTGAATGTCCAACATGGGATTCATAATTTGGGACCATGGCACAGTAGAATCGCCAGTTAGGAGCTATAGCCCAGTGTATTGAACTGAACAATGTGTGTATTGGCCTAGTGTGGGCTATAGGGATATCTTGAATGGGATAGAAAAGGAGGCACATTTTAGATGTCGGTACAATATTTCTACCTATAATTTGTTCTATTTTATTTTTAGCCTGTTGCCATGTAGTTTTGAGGCAAGTACAATCCCAAAAGGTGTGTGAGGGAGCCCTGAACTGGGCATCCTCTGAAGCATAGGGGAGAGGTTGTTGGATAGAATGAATTAATTCTATCTGGGGTGAAGTACCACCTGTATTGAAGTTAAATGGCAGATTCTCTGTCTTTGTGCTTTTTTGTAAGTTGTTAATCATAGTATCCCATTGTTCTGTTAGACTCCTTCAGATCCGATTCCCACTGTGACATTTGCCGTGTTTTGTCTGGTGTATTGTGTTCCCCATACATTTTGGATATTTAAACCCCTATCGCAAGGTGAATGAATGAATGAATGAATGAATGAAAACTTGTATAGCGCGGCACATGCGAACTGAATCGCCTCTGGGCGCTTGTTGTTCCTGTCTCCTTTGATATCAAAAGAGAAAAGTCTTGACCTTTTTCCTAAATGCTAGGTGGTTCTCCTCCAACCGAATGCTGGTTGGTAAAGCGTTCCATAGTTTGGGACCTTGGATCGCGAATCTCCTTTCTCCCTTGGACTTGAAGTTGGCTTTCGGAACCTGGAGCAGGTTCTGATTCGTGGATCGCAAAACGCGATTGGGATTATGCGCTTTTATTATTTCGCATAAATAAAGGGGGGCATTCCCATGGACACATCTATGTGTAAGACAGAGAGCTTTAAAAGCGATTCTGTCTTTGACTGGCAGCCAATGAAGTGCTCTCAGTGAAGGTGAGATGGATTCCCAGGGTTTTTTCCCAGTCACCAGTCTGGCGGCCGTATTCTGAACGACTTGCAGACGAGCGATTTGGTACTTGGGGAGGCCGAGGTAAAGGGCATTTGCATAATCCAGTCTGGAGTTAACAATTGCTCCCACCACGACCGCTAAATCTTCTTTAGGGGATGAACGGAGTGAGTCTGCGTAGTAGGCGCAGCAGATGGTGAGAACCGCTGACTACTGACCCTATTTGTGCGTCCATTGTCATAAAGGAGTCAAAAATGACCCCTAGGCTTTTGACTTTGGCGCTAGGGGTGATGAGCTTGCCCAGAATGGGCGGGGGGGTCCATGCTGTTGAAAGTTGATTCATACGCTTGGCGTGAAACAGGAGAAGTTCTGTTTTCGCTCCATTGAGTTTAAGATAACTCTTTGTCATCCAGTCCTCTATCAAAGAGAGACATGTCTCTAGATTGAGGTGGTGATCCTGTCTGTTGCAGATGCGGAAATAGAGTTGTGTGTCATCTGCATATGAGTGGTAGAGCAGTTTTTGGCTGCTGATAATCTCAAAGAGAGGACGAAGATATATGTTAAACAGCACTGGTGACAGAGGCGATCCTTGAGGGACTCCGCATGTTACTGTGCGTTTGTCAGACGTGAAAGGTCCTAACTTCACTGTTTGCGATCGGTTTTCCAGAAAAGAGGAGAACCAAGATAGATCGCCTTCTGCGACTCTGGCTACTTCAGCAAGCCGAGTCAGTAACAGATTGTGGTCTACAGTGTCGAAAGCGGCACTTAGGTCCAACAGAACTAGAAGACAAGATTCTCCTTCGTCTGCGGCCTTGAGAACATCGTCCCATACTTTCAGTAATGCTGTTTCTGTCCCGTGTCCGGGACGGAAGCCTGATTGCAATGGGTCAAGTAGCTTGTGGGTATCTAGATGCTGTTGCAGCTGTTGTACCACTACTTTTTCCATTATCTTTGAGAGTACGTTGAGGCTAGTTATGGGACGGCGGTGGAGTGGATCCTTGGGGTCCAGGGAGGGTTTCTTCAGGATGGGTTGGATTACACCCTCTTTCAACTGTGAGGGCACTATGCCTTCCAAGAAAGACTGGTTGATAAGCTGCGTGATGGGAGGAGCCAGAATGTCGGCGCATTCCTTCAGCAGTTTAGTGGGGATAACGTCATTTGGCGCTGTGCTATTACGCAGAGTACAAATGACATTCTTAGTGGTCTCGATGGAGATGGGTTCCAGGGCGAACTTACCTGATATAGAAGAATTACTATGGGTGTTGTGTGAGAGGCTGCAGGGGGGGCTGAGGGGGGAATTGTTTTGCTGAATGCTTTCACGGATCACCTCGATTTTATTAATGAAGTAATCCGATAGTTCATTGCAAAATTCTTGTGTGTCCGAGCTGGGGGTTTCAATGCATCCTGGCTTCATGGTCTGGGTGACCATCTTGAAGAGTTCGCGGGGGCGGTTTAGGGCGCCGTTGATAGCCTCCGAAAAATAATTTTTCTTGGCTTGGAAAATTCCTTTGTGGTATTTTCTTGTAGTCGCCTTGTAGATGGATAGGTTTAGCTCTGAAGAACATCTTTTCCAGGCAGATTCGGCCCTTCTGCGTTCTTGCTTCAGTAACGACAGTTGGTTGCTAAACCAGCTGCGGTTGGTTTTCCGGATGCGGGTTCGTCGCTTCGGCGCTACCAAGTCGGCTGACTGTAGCATGGCCGAGTTTATGGCTTCCAATGTTTCAACGGCCGTTTGATGCGGCGGAGTTGTTTCTATTTTTTTCCTTAAAGTGGTTTTGAAGAGTTCCGAGTGGAGCTTCTTCTGACATCTAGTCCAGTGTGTTGTCACTGGATTTGATGTTTTTGTTGCGGGGGGGATTGTGGAAATATTGAAGATAATTGCATGGTGATCTGTCCATGGCAATTTTTCATTTTCCCAAATTTTTATTTCCAGAGCTTGTCTGAAAATAAGATCAAGTGTGTGACCTGAAGCATGTGTGGGCCCACATACTAGTTGCTGCAATCCTAATCCTTCCAGGTGGTCAATACAGGCGTCGGCAATGGGGTCCTGTGAGGAGTTGGCCCAGAGATTGAAATCCCCGAGCAGCAACAGGTGTTTGCTGTTGAGGGTATAAGTGGAGAAGAAATCCGTCCATGATGATAGCAGCTGCGATTTTGGGCCGGGCGGCCTATAGCAGAGCAGAATGTGGACGGTCTCCTTTGAACTTGCTTGAAGTTGTAGAGTAAGGGTTTCCATGAATGGAAGAGGGTTTTGGCGGACTGGTTTGGTGATCGTAAGATGAGTCTTGAGGATCACCGCCAGGCCGCCTCCTCTTTGCCCTATTCTGTTTTCCGTTATGATACGGTAATTTTCTGGCACCAGTTCTCCTAGAATGGTGTTACAGTCGGCTGTGAGCCAGCTCTCTGTAATAAAAAGACAGTCTAGATCCTTTTGTTGAATGAAGTCGCGGATTTCTAGTCGGTGTTTTACTGCCGATCTTGTGTTGATCAGAGCACATGATATGTGCTTGAGCTGGGGTAAATGGCTGAAATGACTGACCGTCGATCTATGATCGATTCTCAATAGTCGCTCAGTTCTTAGGGCCTTTTTGGTGATGGCTGGCAGTATTGCGGCGCATTGCCTCAAACTCCAAATGGTTTCGGCAGAATATTGCCTACGTGCCATGATCGTCAATACACGGGGGGGGGGGATTTCGGGGCAGTGGGGAGAGGAATTGGCTAACTCCTCTTTCCAGGCTTGGTCCAGAGGAAGGCAAAAAACCCCGGCGGTGCTCGGCCAATATGCTCCAGCAGGGGAAAAAATTCCTTCCTGACCCCTGTAAGAGGCGATCGGGTAACCCCTGGATCAGGCTTCTGTGCTTTGGAAAGACAGGGGGGGGGCTGGGGCTGTGAGGGGGACCCTGTTGCTGGTCAGGCGGGATGGCTGTTCAGGCAGTGGGAAGAGGGCTGACAGGGCGATTCTTTAATTGAACAGGGGGCTGAGGGGGTGAGAGACAGGCCGGGTAGCTGGCCCTCTGGGGTAGGGGAGGTTTCCTGGGGCTGAGAGAGGACCACAGAGGCGTGGGGAGCGGCGCGCCGTTAGGCCGCAAGTGAAGCCGCGGTCTTTCCTAGACCGCGGCCCCGCGATTCGGAGCGGCCTGGCGCGGTGCCCTCAACAGAGCACCAGAACGGCGAAAACTACACGGGCGGAGGAATAGAGGAAGGGGGGCCCTTGGGGCCCTTGGGGATGATGGAGGTAAGGGAGGTGAGGGAGTGCAGGGGAACCTAGGCTGGGGAAAAAAAGAAGATTCCTGTCTCTCGGGACAGAAGACTGCGGCTTGTCCTGACAAGGACGGCCGCTTTTAGTCCCAGGGAGAGCAGGCAGACTTACCTTCAGCGGATGGGGGCTGGAGCAGAGAAGGAGCTGGAGCAGGAACGGGGGTGGCCAAAAAACCCTGCCTATCCAGGGAGTATGAGCCACACGTCCCACTGCTGGGATCCGTGCGCCAGTATCTGCTACTCCCTGGTTCAAGCCCTAGGAGAGAGAGGGGGCCGACACAACCAGCAGTAGACACCTGGTCGTGAAATCAGCACAGAGAGAGGAGAGAGCACGTCTTGCTGCACGTCTTGCTGCTTCCTTCTCTTGCTGTTCACTGAGCCAGGAAAGGTGGACGCTGACAAATTTGATGTAATTTGATGTAAGACAAATTTGTTCAAATATCTTGAAAGGGGTTTGGAGGTTGAGAGACAAATTTATTTTGGTGGAAACGTTTCTTTAACCCAACCAACAGTGTATACATTTCAAGTAATCAACGGATCAGCAGTACTTCAAAAACCATCCCCTGAGCTAATCCCATCAAGCTCCATTGCTACAAGAATTATTTTGTTTCATAAGAAAAGGGGTAGTTTGGCAAGCATTTTGTTTTCTTGGGACACACAGTACTGCTCAAAAGTTTTAGGCGGGTGAGAATTGCTGTAAAGTAAGAATGCTTTTAAAAAAAATCTATATTGATTGTTTTTTATCACTTTGCAAAATGCAAAGTGAGCGAATGAAAAATGTATAAATCCAAATCAATATTTAGTGTGATTTTACCCTTTGCCATTTAAACCAGCATCAATTCTTACACTTCCACAAAGTCAAAATTGAACTCACACAACCCCTTTAATGCTGAGAAATCCAGGCAGATGCCTATCCATCATGCCATACCATCAGGGAGTCGTGTGATTGGCCCTAAATGTATTCTGCAGCAGGAAAAAAACTGCATGTGTGTCTGTAAGAATTGATGACTTTTTGATGGTATCGCTTCTGTTCAATTACTTGCCATTATTTTATTAATCAATAAAATAAACTAACACTTCTGAAAGCTTTCTTTAATTTACAGATTTTCTTTCCACACCTTCTTAAAACTTTTGCGCAGTACTGAATGTCCCAAGAAAACAAATGGTTGCCAAACTACCCCTTTTCTTATGAAACAAAAGAATTCTTGTAGCAATGGAGCTTGATGGGATCAGCTAAGGGTTTTCAGTATTGCTGATCTGTAGGTATTGTAGGTATACGTTTGCAATACCCAGAGGGAATTCTTTCATCATGAAACAATTAATTTTGTAATTTTTTGTTTTTTTTTGTTTCAAAAAAGGTTTTATTAACCACTTGCCTACTGCGCACCCACACCCCCTTCCTGCCCAGACGAAATTTAAGCTTCCGGCACTGTCACTTTAACTGACAATTGCGCGGTCGTACGACGTGGCTCCCAAACAAAATTGGCGTCCTTTTTTTCCCACAAATAGAGCTTTCTTTTGGTGGTATTTGATCACCTCTGCGGTTTTTATTTTTTGCGCTATAAACAAAAATAGAGCGTCAATTTTGAAAAAAAAATCAATATTTTTTACTTTTTGCTATAATATCCCCAAAAATATATAAAAAATATATTTTTTTCCTCAGTTTAGGCTGATACGTATTCTTCTACATATTTTTGGTAAAAAAAATGCAATAAGCGTTTATCGATTGGTTTGCGCAAAATTTATAGTGTTTACAAATAGGGGATAGTTTATGGCATTTTTATTTTTTTACTATTAATGGCGGCGATCTGCAATTTTTTTATTGGGACTGCGACGTTATGGCGGACACTTCGGACACTTTTGTGACATTTTTGGGACCATTTACATTTATACAGTGAACAATGCTATAAATATGCATTGATTAGTGTATAAATGTGACTGGCAGTGAAGGGGTTAACCACTAGGGGGCGGGGAAGGGGTTAAATGTGTGTCCTATGAGTGTTCTAACTGTAGGGGGAGGGGGGTGACTGGGGGAGGTGACCGATTGTTTCCCTATGTACAAGGGACACAGCATCGGTCTCCTCTCTCCTTGACAGGACGTGGAGCTCTGTGTTTACCCACAGAGCTCCACGTCCCCGCTCAGTTACTGGGCAATCGCGTGTGCCCGGCGGCGATTGCTGCCGCCGGGCATTCGCACCGGGTATACCAGCAGAGTGGCGCGTGCGCCCGCGGCTTTAAGAGACAGCACGTCATATGACGTGCTGTCAGAACAATGGAGTCCTCCGCCCGCCGACATTTGACGGTGGGCGGTGGACAAGTGGTTAATGAAAAGTTGGCATGTATACCAAAGGCATTTCAGGAAGGTTGGCAACAACGGTCAGAAGAAAACAAAAAGAGCATAGCAGTATATGACAAGGGTCGGGTTCCACAGTGCATTCCTTATTGTAGCTTTGTAGTGGAATCGGGTGCAACGCACAAGGCCAGGGTTTCCCCACAATATTCCATCCTGACAATAACCTCCAGAGAGATAACTACCAGGGGACATCTACCAATAACCACATCATGTGCACGTATCAGTCATTGAGCCATCTGTCCCAAATTTTATTATTTCTCTGGACACCCCCTGTTTATATACAAGAATTTTTTATAAGGCAGTATCCCATTTATCTCTCTTCCATTCCGTCCATTTGGGAGGCACGGCCTTATCCACCTTCTAGCTATGAGTTTTCTGGCCGCAAACAGCGACTCCTGCAAAAAGGGTTTGGTATGTCTATCCATAATAGTAGGGAAGGTACCCAGGAGACACTGCTTAGTGTCCAGGGCAACCGGAGAACCCATACTGTCGTGGAGAAAGGTAACAATCTGGGACCAATAGCCCTGTAGCACAGGACAGGACCATATGAGATGAGAATGTGCCCGTATCCACCTGACACATTGGGCAGAGGGTAGATAGTTCTTTTGTATCTGGCCACTCTAATTGGGGTCAGGTATGATCTGGGTAAGCCTATCCGATAGTTTCGGGGAAACCTCCTTGCATGCCTCCAGAGCTTCCTCCCACTCCTCATTATCCATTGGGCCTACCTCTCTCTCCCAACGGGGTTTGAGAGCATAGGCCAGCTTACCGAATCCAGGGGTGGATAGCATAAAATGACGAGATAAGGCCCCTTGGGTCTAAGCTCCAGGCTATAGCCATAATAGGATTGGGGGGTGGGTAAGGGGATCGCCTGTGGAAACTGGGCCTTAAGGCATGACGCACTTGCAAATATCTGAAGAACATATGGTTCGGGAGTGCGAAGTCCTCTCGGAGGCTATCGAACGTCTTAAGGTCACCATTCAGCAATACCTGGTACAAGTAGAGTAGACCCCGTGAGCTCCAACCCCCAGGATCCTGAACCATGTGAAGCTCCGGTAAATGCCTGTTATGCCACAATGGCATCCCAATTTTGGCCGAAGCCAAGTCCCACACCCGTCTATAATGATGTAACAAGGGTTTGACCTCATGGTTTTTGTTTTAAATGCTTATATTGCTATAGCTCTAACAGCTAGCTACATGTGCAGAAACCTTATAACACACGTTTTATAGCCTTCCTTGCTTTTACAGTGTGAGTTGAAAAGCCAAGCAGTATGGTGCCATAAGTGTCGGTGCCTATGCTGTGTGGAAAATGGGAATAAACATAACAACTCTACTGTTGCAAGGAATAGGGAGATTGTTAATGAGTAAATGATGTCTAGCTGTATTTGATTTGGAACCATATGTAACCTTGTTTTTTCTGCTTGATAGGTATTTCCAAGTTCTTCAGCAATGGCTGTTGTTTGAGGAAGGATGCCGTGTCTGCTTGTCTGCTGAAAGTTAAACACATTCTTAATTGGTTTGAGCACCAGGAAACACTCAATTTTTATGCAAGCTCTCTGCTCTTTGTTTATGATGGCTCCTGCCACCAAAATAATACCAATTTAGTTGATGGAAACCGGCTAGAGAAGGTCTTTTCTAAAGAGCTGTTTACAGGTGTTGCGGTACCAGAATGCAATAACAACATAAATTTGTTGGGCCCTCTGAGCATTGAGAAGGGAGAGGAGCATGAAGAGAAAAAACTGTCTAGAGTTTATGCTATTCACAAGAAGACCTACCCTAAGAGGCCACACAGCCAGGCTTTCCTGGAAGGGGAAACGGTAGAGCAAGACCGAGCATGGAAAAGTCACAACAGTTCTGCACCAGAACATCTAAATGGAAACCTCTTGTCTAAACTGGAAAATGTCTTCTGTCACGTTTCCTCAGAGTCCAAGGAAAACTCTCAGGTTGATGTTAGGATGATCGATTTTGCCCACGTATTTCCAAGTAATGAAAAAGACGCTGGCTACATCTATGGGTTGAAAAATTTAATTGTGGTCTTGCAGAGTATTTTAAATGAATAACTTTTTGTGACATTGTGATTGGGAGCCAAATGACTGGATAATCAAGAACGTACCTTCAAGATTATTTGCACTTGTAATTTGTGGTAATTTTATTCCCCTCCCTTTTTATTGTGATTCTGCATTGCAGTCTTTTTCATCTTGGTGGAAGGGGGTCTATCTTTTTATAATAATACTCAGGAATATTGACGTGATCTGTAGGTGTTTAAGGAATTCAAAATCTGTGGTAGGCATGGAGTTGCGATAACTTCTCTGGTAGAAGGTAGTTGGCAGGAAGGCAATATTATGGTGCTATGGTAAGGATGCCTACCTTTTCTCGTATAGTTTTGGCTAAATCGAAATTTGGGACCATTCTTTCAGGAACACATGCATAGTAAATGTGCCGTAGCATTTCTCATTACCTAATCTGGACAGTGTCCATGAAAATAAAATGCCCTTGTATAGAGGCAGTTTGGAGGTTTATCTTGGCTAAAATAATATATATATATTTTTTTTTTTAGAACTGGAAAAAATCTATGGAAAATATCTCAATTCTCTTTCTTTTGGAAAAATGTAGGTTCTTCCTGCATATGTTTTTTCCGGCTGCTGTAAGTCTGCTATGAAAGGGTTTCCTATTTTCAGTTAGAACTGGATGTCTTTTGTAACACAGACCCCACTCCTCTCCCCTCATGAACAGTTCTCTTATCCTCCTTGTTTTTAATTTTGTATTCTCACTACAGTTTTTGTCTCTGCTTTTATAGTGACCTTCATAGAACATCACCATTAGCTGCAATACTGGATTTCAACTATAAACCACCTTGAACCATTTGAATTAGATTGTCATTAACCATTCTGGGTAAAGCAGGAACAGTATGAACCAATGGTGTGCTTTTTTTTAATAATGAATTCTTATAAATGTATAATATAGTACATTTGGGCAAGTACCTTGTGTACATGGCCTGGGAGCTTAATGAGAGCTTCCCTACTAGTTCCTCCCCATGTAGTTATACAATTATTAGAAAAATGCATCACACAACCATGTTTTTCATTGAAAGATGCATTTTTTTATAGACTGTAGTTTTTGTGAACTGAGCCAGTGTGAAATGCAGTTTGTAAATTATTTGAACCATCATAGGAACTGAGCTATGACCTTCCTGAAGTCATTTGGTGTCACCGATTTCCATTATCGCTGCAACATATAATGTAATGCTTTTGTTGTGTATGAGCTTTGAAACCATAAGGAACTCACCAGATTGTATTCTGAGTAAGAGCTTGGCATGATGAGCAGGTTTACTTATTGTATAGTGGAAACCAGCAAATCATGGTGGTTGCGTTTTAGCAGTGTTCTCTGCTAATGCACAGCTATAAGAGGATATTTAGTTAAATGCATCTTGCATGATCGATTTTTTTTTTTTTTGGTATTTTGGGGGTATTGTGCTGTTAATTGGCTGTTTTCACCATAGTCCATTTTTGCCCCAAATAATTCCAACTTTCTGAAGAGCGATCGATTGTCTATTTGGTTAGTGTGACATTAATGAGACCCCTGATGTGCTGAGATCCAAATTAAAATGTGAGTGTGTGTATATGTACACATGTGTTTCTGCTACGTCCATCCTAATATTCAGAACCTCAATTTCAGTATGTGTTTAGTATCTACTGTAGGTTCCATGCTGCTTTGTGAAACTGGATAATTTTCTACCTCCTTTGAAAGAATGTAAAACCTTACAGAACACCTGTTATCCCTGAAATGAATCTAAAAGGAAAGGATCCAATGCCTGCACATACTTTTTTTTTATAATATACCTCATTTTCTGGTATCCTGATATCTATGGATCTCACAACAGGTTGTAATAACATTTTAACATTTCATGCTTCATTGAGGACTAGTTTGCCATCTCCCATTAGTGTCCTTCAAACCAGATGGTGGGTTAGCAGCAATTTGCGTACGTTTGCCAAGATTTGAGACTCTTGGGACAGAGGCCCAGTGGAATGTTGCCTGCACCTTAGTGCTGTTGCCATTTTGTGTGTGTGTGTGTGTGTGTGTGTGTTTTTTTTTTTTTTTTCCTGCTGCACTAAAAATTTTAAAGGTTCGGTTTGTCTTAAATGAGTGTGTGACTGGTTACTTTGTATAATTCCTGGCCCCATGATCCTTGATGTTGTAGCATACCAAGCACCTGACCTGGCTTTTTTTTTTTACAATTTATAGTAAATTCTGTGGGAGACAGCTTGGTAATACTGCCCAGGGTGCGTGTTTCAAAACAAAATGGGGGGGATACTTTTATGACCTGTAGCCACAACAGAAAGTGAGAAAAAATGCGTAAGCATTTACTGAAAGTATTGACCTAACTGGTAGAGAATTGGCCTTGCCTGTTCTGCAAATCGCTTTGATATTTTGAATATTTCTTATTTTATTTTTTTTGCCCACAGTGGTCCCGAGAATAGGATGACTGTACCCAGCAGCAGACAGCAATAATAAATTGGACGAAGGTTCTAAAGCTTTCCTGCTGTATCCCAGCAACTTTCAAAAAAGGAGGGGGAACCTTTTTTTTTTTTTTTTTAATTTTAGTTCTTGAAATTTCAGCTTGTTAATCTTCCATACATCTTTTAACTTTTTAATGTACTACTGTGTTGATGGTACAGACTACTCATTTAAAGTGTCACTAAAGGCTTTTTTTTTTTTTTTTACAGTTTACTCATCTGCTCTCTGCAATGGTATTGCACAGAGTGGCCCCAAACCTCCCCCTTTGGGGTCACCTGCCAGTGATCTTGGCTCCTTGTCTGCCTGTGCAAAGAAATATATAAATGCCTTCCCTCCCCATTTTTGTGTATGTGTGTATATATAATATTAGTTGTACTCGTATGTTTACATACCCTGGCAGAATTTGATTTTCTTGGCCATTTTTCAGAGAATATGAATGATGACACACAAACTTTTCTTTCACTCATGGTTAGTGTTTTTGGCTAAAGACATTTATTTTCAATCAACTGTGTTTACTTGTTTTTAAATCACAATGGCAACAAAAACTACCCAAATGACCCATATCAAAAGTTTACATATCCCAGTTCTTAATACCGTATATTGCCCCCTTTAACATCAATGACAGCTTGATGTCTTTTGTGGTATTTGTGGATGAGGCTCCTTATCTTAGATGGTAAAGCTGTCCATTCCTCTTGTCAAAAAGTCTTCAGTTTCTGTAAATTATTGGGCTGTCTTGCATGAACTGCATGTTTTGAGATCTCCCCAGAGACGCTCAATGATATTGAGGTCAGGAGACTGAGATGGCCACTCCAGCACCTTGACTTTATTTTGCTGTAGCCAGTGACGGATCGATTTGGCCTTGTGTTTTTGGATCATTATCGTGTTGGAATGTCCTAGTACATCCCATGCGCAGCTTCCTGACAATGAATGCAAATATTCCTCCAATATTTTTTTTTTTTATGACATACTGCTTTCATCTTGCCATCAATTTTGACCAAATTTTCTGTGCCTTTGTGGCTCACACATCCCCCCCAAAACATCGGCGATCCGCCTCTGTGTTTCACAGTAGGAATGGTGTACCTTTCATCATTGGCCTTGTTAACTTTTCCAAATGTAGCGTTTTATGGTCAAAAAGCTGGACAAAAAGCTACATTTTGGTCTTGCCACTCCACTCCACTCGTTTGAGGCTTGTCTCTGTGCGGTTTGGTGTATTGTAAGCGGAATACTTTGCGGCATTTGCGTAAAAATGGCTTTCTTCTGGTGACTCGACTATGCAGCCCATCTTTCTTCAAATGCCTCCTTAGTGTGCATCTTAAAACGGTCACACTGCATGTTTTCAGAGTCCTGTATTTCACCTGAAGTTATATTTGGGTTTTTCTTTGCATCTCCAACAATTTTTTTTTTTCCTTGCAGTTGTGGCTGTAATTTTAGTTGGTGTACCTAACCGTTGTTTGGTTTCAACAGAAGCCCTAATTTTCTTTCACTATTTGATTAGAGTTTGAACACTGCTGATTGGCATTTCCTGTTATATACAATTCAACTATCTTTTCCCAGAGATCCTTTGACAATTATTTTGCTTACTCCATGACTCGGTATCCAGAAACGTCGGTGCAGCACTGGATGAAAGATGCAGGGGTCTGTCAGGAGTCCAGAAACGTTGATCTTTTTTATTTGAAATATATTAAAGTGCGGCGCTAATAGTATAAATGTCAGAGTAAGTGCAATGTGTATGAACAAGCTCATATACAAAATAAGCTCATAAATCAACCATACCAGTAATAAAGAAACAAATGGCATGTTATTACTGTTATAAAATACATGATTTCTGTGACTGAGACAGTATATAAGGGAGATGGACTCCACTCCAAAATAAAGTGCAAGATATAAACAAAATGTGCATGTGCGAAGATAAGGAACACAGTCAATCAATAATCCGTGTGCATCTGAAACTGGTATGGATCAAGACGTCATGCAGGTATTCCACCACTGAAAACTTGTGAGGCCGCCACCAAAGAGAAGATGGGTACTCTTACCGTACGGTGTGGACCCCCCCACGTGAGTGGTGAGTCTAAACGGCGTGAAAGTTATGCCTGCTCCGTCAGATGATCCCTCCACAGAATGACCAGGAAATGACTCCAAATGGTGATCCAGCAAATGTTTGGTAGCCATGTGGAAAAATGGTAGCCATGTGGAAAAATGGATGTTGTATCTCATCAGATGGATAGCAACCAAGGTGTTGATACTCGGATCAAAGAAAAAAGAGCCTCCTCATAGCGTAGGTCAAAAATGGATTTATTAAAAAAGATTACAACAAAAAAGCACTTGGCAGTGTGTACAATAGATAAACTTGTTTTTATCCTGTGATCAATGTTAAGTGCACTGGCACTTTTATATATACACTCACACACACTAATTACAAGCAAACGGATCACAGGTGAGCATGTTGCCTTTTAATAGCTATTTAAACACTGTCAACTTGTGTGCATATTATCAGGCCAAAATTACTAGGGTATGTAAACTTTTTGATCAGGGTAATTTGGGTAGTTTCTGTTGCCATTATAATTAAACACAGTTGATAATTGCGTCAGCCAAACGCTAACCATGAGTGAAAGCAAAGCTTGTGTTTATCATTCATATTCTCTAAAAAAATATATATTCAAATGGCACACTGTTCTCAGCTGCTTAAAGAGGGCTAGGGGAGAAGAAACTGCAGCACACTGATCTTCCTAGTGTTTGAGTGTGCAGAGGGAGCATGTCAGCAGAAGTCTGATAATTGGAAGCGAGCAGGCTGTACACTCCTGCGTAGTGTGGTCGGTTTTTAATAGGAAAGCAGAGGGACTGGCAGGAACACCAGGGATTTCACACATGGATAGCAATACAAAGAGAACAGGATATTTTTTCATGTCTTTATGGTCCTCACTTTGTGCACTGTTGCACAGTCATGTTGGAACAGGAAGGGATCATCTCAAAACTGTTCCCGAAAAGTTGGGAGCATGAAATTGTCCAAATCGTCTTGGTATGCTGACTCCTTAAGAGTCCCCTTCACTGGAACGAAAGGGGCCAAGCCCAACCCCTGAAAAACAACCCCACACAATAATACCTCCCCAACACCAAACGATTTGGACCAGTGCACAAAGCAAGGCAAGTACATGTTGGGGTGGAGGAACTTGACTGGTCTGTAGAGTCCTGACCTCGACCCAATGGAACACTTGTTGTATGAATTCAAGCGGGAACTGAAAGCCAGGCCTTTTCATCCAAAATCCATGCCTGACCTCACAAATGCACTTCTGGAAGAAACATTCCCATACACACCCCTAAACCTTGTGGACAGCCTTCCTGGAAGAGTTAAAGCTGTTATAGCTGCACAGTGTGGGCCAACTCAATACTGAACTCTACAGACTAAGAATGGGATGCCATTAAAGTTCATGTGTGAGTAAAGCCAGGCATCCCAATACTTTCAGGTTTGAATTTAAACTACAGTATTAAGAACTAATCTGGAAACCACCATTACATACAGATTTCTAAATGCAAAGTCAAAGCTTTAGGCTAGCCCATTGTGCTCCTCGCAGTTGGCCACTGAGGGCACTTTATTTTTAGGGGGCTAAACTTTTATCATTGTGATGCTTTTTACATAATTCTAAGCTTCAAGCATCTGTAGAAGGCTGCTAAAGGTACGCATGGGCACCGCTGGGTGACTGAATTAGCAATGCTTTTATCTTTGTGCATCTTGGTTCACTACAGTCTGTTTGTTAATGGCCTTTTATAACTAAGCACCTTAACGTTGTTAAATTTATTGAAAACCTTGGAAATTTCTGAGTAAAAAAAGGTCTATGCCATTCACCTATTAAAATATTTTGCTGCTTTTTTTCTTCCCCTAGAAGTTTCAAGTTTTTTTTTATTTTAACACAGCTGCTCAAATGGAAATAAAACTGACATATAAAGGCTGTATTGGCTAATTCAAAGCAGTGTCTGGAAGTTGGGTCTTGCAGTAATCCTGTCACTTCTAGAGAGCCATGAGTTCTTGACTCCACTCCAACCAGAATAAACCCTTTTAAGGCCAGAACAATTTTTGTTGTCCTGCTTAAGTGCAATGCCTCTTTTGTTGAGGAAAGGACAAACCATCCTCCCTGGATTGTTTATGTGCTTTGCAAGCACTTTAACAAACTGTTGCAGATTCTTACTTAAAAAAAAAAAAAACAGCTTGTTTATTTCGCCACATTCTTTCCAGACTGAAATGGGAATACAGTTGTCACAAAGATTCCAATGGCTTCTTTTGTGACAATTGTGGCTGCCATATGCATATACTGTATAATGAGCAGAAGGCAATCATTCTCCCAAGATGACCTAACTACAAAATTAAAAGATGCATTTTTTAATTTAAATGTTATATTGCATACACTGATCAGCAATAACTTTGTGAGCACTCGCTTAATATTGAGTCCTGTCAAAACAGCTTTGACCTACCGAGGCATGGGCACCATTAATCCTATAAGGGTTAGTTGTGGTAACTGGCACCAAGCTGTCAGTAGGCTATCCTGTAAGTTGTAAGGTAGAGTCTCCATGGATCGGACTTTATTTTTCCAGCATTAAGTTCCAAAGATGCTTGAGTCCATTGATACAGACAGCATGACTCGGCCCTGCCCCCCAGCTCCCATGTCACTGGATTTCATTGACTGTAGTGGGAGCCAATGGTGGCTAGAGCTGCTGTACTCGTCGCTGGAACGATCGGGTACAGGTATATAAAAGAGGGGCTGCTGTACTTCAGGTTTTTCACCTTCATGCATATCATGCATGAAGGTGAAAAACCTTGGAGGTTTACAACCCCTTTTTAAGCTGGTTTAGTTATTTTAAGTAATTTTTAAGCCACCTAGTCAGGTAAAGCATATAGCCCTTACAATGTATAAATAGTGCTAATCTCTGGTTATATTTATTTTTAAACAGATGACTTGTAGTGTGTTGCCGTACAACCATTTAGATTCAGACCTGCACTAGAAAACTGTTGGGAGAACTTTAATTTGTAGCCTGGTTGACGGAAAATAGGACTGTATTTAAGCTGTGATAAATGAAGTGGATTAGAGTGTATAGTTGTTGCCTACCTGAGAATGCCTTTTGTAGTTTTTATGTGTGAGCATATCAGGCAGGCTTTTAAAACCCTGTGAGGGGAATTACGGTAATATGCTTGCACCATTCTTCTAAATGTAAAAAATGTAACGCATGCTCCCACTTGACCAAAGTGGTGCGGGCTCCTTTTGTTGACCAGGAGGGAGTGATCAAGTCTGCCTTGCTCTGGCTGTGAAAGGCACAGTACAGAAAACGAGAGCTGGAGCTGCTTGTTTCACTCTTCCTGCCCATCCCCATTCAGCTCGGAAAGGTAGGGAGAGTGGTTAACCATGCAGGCTCTGCTCATGGGCAATTTGTGTTTTTTTTTGTTTTTAGAAATTTACTACCGTTTTCATCTACATATAACTTTGTAACTGAGCTGCTGCTGCTTATGCATATGATAAATTGGTTGAGAATATTGTGACCCAAGTGATCATGAATTATTGTATTTAGTAGTAGTTGACCATGTCAAATGGACTTGTTCTGTAAGGTTGAAGTTTCATAGCATTTCCAAGCCACCTTTTTCAGATCTAATAAGTGTTAGAAAAATAAACAAGCCTTTAAATCGCCACAGGTAGGACCAACATTTTGCCCTGTGCTCCAATCAACATAAAGATAAATGTTTATTTTCCAACACTCGGGAAGGATTATGTAATTGGAGCCAGGTGGCTCCACCGCTTTCACATCTCCCGTTTTGTTCTTGGACACTAACATTTGCCTTTTTTATGGTGATTGGATCAAGGTGTTGGTACTATCTTTTTTGTGGATATAAAGGCTGGGATATTTTCCCGGCACTCGCTGGAACCGAAGAAGTGGCTTGGATAAGCTAGAAATGTTTTCAGCCATACACGGCAAGTTAACCACTACTGGATCTACAGTGAATTGGGGAAAAAAAAACTTTGCAGACCAGAATTGTGAAATGCTTGGTATTGTAGTTGCCAGTTTTGTAAGTTACTCAATGCCTTTCTATCCAATAACCGGGTTATACTACATATTACCTTCTCTGTTAATAATCTCAACTTCCATGGTATTAATTGCCCCTAAAGTTGATTATCATTATTTAATAAACTACAAGCAGATTTTCTATTTTTCCAATATTTTGCACTAATTTGTGGATTTGTTTAAATTATTTCTCAGATATTTTGAGAGCTATTTTCTGTGATGTACAATTTGAGGTAGATCATTAAAACTGGAATGTCAAACATCTTTTGTTTTTATTTGTATTTTAAGAGTATATGTATGCACAAGTTATGAAAATATGTTGAGCATTTATGCCTGACCACATTTTCCAAATGCCTATTTTGGGTCAGACTGGAGTTGTATATGCATATACATAGACCATGTTTTGTTGAAACTTCTGTCTTTGTGGAGTTGGGTTACCCCTAATGTAAAGATGTAATGAAAAAGCAGTCCGAATGTATGGCCCCAAATCCATTGTGGTGTTAATCAAATGCCATAAAAAAATGTGAAAAGATAATCGGGCTGTGTAGAGCAAGGATAACCATACACGATTTTGATTATGTGTAAAATGTAACGGTTTATGGTCGCTGTAATCTTTTGATTGTCCACAGGTTTTTACATCTGATAGAGATATTTTATCAATATTGCAACACTAGCCTAAAGCTAGCCATACATTGATCAATATTAGTTATTAGACCTGCTTCTGTTGAACAGTCCTGCTGGAAATCCAGCATTCAATCATCTCATGCAGCCAATGGGCTGAAGTGCTGATCATTGAATACTGATGTCGGAATACAAAGACACCGCAGGGAGGTTTTCACCATCCACCTTGAATGTGTGGATAGGCAACTCTGTTACGTCTTTTAGGTGTTTTTTTTTTTTTTTTCCCCCATTCAGCCAGCTGGCTGAACAAAAGAAAGCCATGTATGGCTAGACTTGGGCAGACCAAACACTGTTCAAATTTTGACTGGTTCAATAGGAACCAGTTATAATTCGAACCATGTATGGGCAAGGTGAATGGGCAGGTTGTCCGATTAATCAACTTCAGTAACAACCAGCAAGCCAGGGTTTTACCTGTGATAGCGGCTGCTATAGCCGTTGGCAATAATCCCTGTCGAGCAGGGACGCTTCCCACCACCAGGAGCAGGCAATGGCCCGGCTGGAGGGATTCCCCCATCAACAGTCTGTGTTGGTGGGGGAATCGAGCAAATTTTCTTTCTGGCCATATACAATTTGATTTGTGTATGGCCGGCCTTAGGCTGACTTATTTATGGTTTATATAAGTGACTATATGATGCAGACATTGGCAATTGTCATGTAATGTGCTTGATAACAATAGTAAATTACTAATGGGGTTCATATTTCTTGCTATATAAATGGCAAATCTAGGTGATTGACATATTAACCGATTTATTTTTTATTTTATTTTTTCTGATGGGTTTAACTCCGGTTTAATACACATCAACAGCCAAGTTTAAGATTTGTACACATTCATGTTTGGTGGGGTGGTAGAATTTTACTACTTTGGCTAGCACTGCATCTTCTTTATTTATTTATCTATAATCTTGCAACTAAGAATAACCACTATTTGGCAAAAGACTTAATATATTTTCTCGAGCTGGAGGTTTTTTAGTAGCTCAGTCCTGCTACTAAAACTGCTAATTTTAGTGATTTATCCCCAGCAAATAATCGCTTAACAAATGGAACAAATGACTGCCTACAGAGAAGCATTTTGTAGTGATTATTTCCACATTCGGGGAACATTGTGCAATCATGTGAAATGTAATCACTACTACACATTACTTGTGTGGTTAACTCCATATTGGGCAATTTGTTCCATTTTGTGTAGTGATAATTTCTTATACCTATTGATTTTAGTAGTAGGATTAAGCTACTAAAATCTCCTTTAGAACACTAAAGCTTATTAAGTTGTCTGCCAACAATTTTAACATGCTCATAACATTTTCACCAATCCTCTAAGCAGAGAAAGCATTTTTACTGTTAACTTTTTTTCCCCTGAAAAAACAAAACAAAAAAAACACTGTAGTTCTTACATGGCTCTGTCTGTTAGGCTCCATTCACACTAATGCTTTTTTGACGCATTTTGCAGAAATGCATGGACATTTTTTAACATGGCTTCCTATGGAACATTTTTACATCAATGCTTTTTTGTGCCTCTGCGTTTTTGAAAAGGGTCGGGGACTTCTTTTCCAGCAAAAAGCAGCGTTTTGCATGTAATAGAATCCAATGGACCTGCATCAAAAACGCAAGTACTGCGTTTTACTTGCGTTTTTTGTTTTTTTTACCTGTTTATAGCTGGTTGTAAAAGGAAATGTAAAAAAATTGATGGCAAAAAACGCAAATCGCGGTAAAAACGCACATCCAACGCAGCAAGCACCGCAAAAAGCACTGCAAAAACGCTCAAACGAAACATGTATAGGTGTGAATCGAGCCTTAATGGAATGCCAAACCAAACTTGGATTAAACAAAGGTGGTCACTGGTATAGGTTGTGATATGTATCTCCCCAACAGAGAAGCAGGCAGCAAAAAAAAAAAACTGGAACAAGGATTCGGGTTTCCCTTCCTCATTTTTAAGTTCTTTTTTCAAGGATGGCTAAATTATTTATTTTTTATCTTTGTTACAGTTTAAACTTTTTTTTTTCTGGCCTCTGCAAGATGCGTTCTCTTTATTAAATGGGATTGTTGCAAATAATCCTTCCATTCTGAGAAACTGCTTTCGTCCAGCTGCACACAAAGCCTAGGTAATTCATGTCACTTGAAAGTTTAAACATCATTGCTCTGCTGCTAGTATGTGCCGAGTCAGTGGTGGCTGCTGTTATGGGAGTATTGGAAATGATTTACCTACTGATGTGGCTGCTTGTGCCCCTTTAAACTAGACTAAAATCTCATACCAGTTTCTTTTAGAGAAGCTGTGAGCGGTTTTATTTTCTTAAAAGAATTACAGAAATGTTTGCCTGGAAGCAATTTGTACTCTATATAAGACTAACACAATACAAATGATTTGAATATTCTCTTCCGGTAACTTGTTCATATAGTGAGTGTAATGAGCTTGCTTGTCTTTGTCGGGCAGCTGTTCTGTCTACGTTTAAAATTCAGAATGGCTTTAAAAAAGTGTTTGCTCCGACCACAGTGAGCAATTCTTATTGGACTCCCTGAATGCTCCATTTGACTAGGTCTAACACACTAGATGCATGCTACAAACGTAACACAGCGACCTGTGATCAGGGTAGATGTCCTGAAAGTTAGGCACATGCAAAGCAGAAGGGACTTTGTATGAATGACTTTGATAAGACCAAAAATTTTGACACTTTTTTTTTTTTTTTTTGGGATGTAGGACCACTGTACACATTAAGATGTGGGGTGTGTGTGTGTGTTATATACACACACACATACATACATACCCCAAACCAGTGTTCTCCAACCTCCTATTCGACCCTGTGAATGACAAAAAGACAGCAGATGGTTTGAAGTTCATGTAGAAAAGCTTTGGGTTGTGGCAGAACACGTTTCATAAGGCGAACATGGCCTTTTAATGGGTGTGGTGCAGTACTCCTATTTAGGCTTACCCACACTTCAGTAACTTGTGTCAACAAGACTTTGCTAGATCGAAGTTCATCTCCTAAAGCAGGCATGACCAACCTTTTGAAGAGCGAGGGCCACTTAAGTGACTTGGCAACGGGCTGCAATCAGCGGAGTGGGTGGATGGCATGTCCGTGTCTGCTCTGCTCTTTCAGGAAGCTCGCCAAACTCGCAGGTAATAGAAATCTATGGCTTAGTGCAGGTAACCTGCTCTGCACCTGCAGATCAGTTTGAAAGTTGCCCAGTAACCACTTCAGAACAGATATGTCCATATATACACTGATTTTAGTAATGAACTGACCTTTAACCACTTGAGGACCGCCTCCTGCACATTAACGTCAGCAGAATGGCACAGGCATGTACGTTGCCTTTAGGGAGCCCAGCCATGGGTCACACGCACGACCCGATCGCCACCCGTGTCCTGCGATCGGTCACAGGAGCTGAACGGGGAGAGCTGTGTGTAAACACACCTTCCCCGTTCTTGACGGTGGCAGTGACACTGATCGTCTGTTCCCTTATATAGGGAACGACTATCAGTGATGTCGTGCCTACAGCCACACCCCCCTACGGTAAGAATCACTCCCTTAGGGCACACTTAACCCCTTAGCACCACCTAGTGGTTAACCACTTCACTGCCATTGTCATTTTCACAGTAATTGGTGCATTTTTTAGCATCGCTGTGAAATTGACAATGGTCCCAAAAATGTGTCATAAGTGTCCGATGTGTCCTCTATAATGTTGCATTCAGGAATTGGTTGTAAAAAAAAAAATTCATAAAAATGCCATAACTATCCCCTATTTTGTAAATGTTATACATTTTGCGCAAACCAATTGATGCTTATTGCGATTTTTTTTTTTTTTTTTTTCCTCTTAAGGACCGCCTACTGTACATTTACGTCAGCAGAATGGCACGGCTGGGCACATCAACGTATATATACGTTGGTCCTGGTACCCAGCCGTGGGTCACGGGCACGTGCCCGCGGCGCGATCCCGTAACCCGGTCCGAAGCTCCGGGACCGTGGGACTCGCGGACCTGATCGCCGCTGGAGTGCGGCGATCGGTCCCCGGAGCTGAAGAACAGGGTGAGCCGTGTGTAAACATGGCTTTCTCCGTGCTTCACTGTGGCCGCAGCATCGATCACGTCATCCCTGTTATAGGGGGACGTGATCGATGACGTCATACCTACAGCCACACCCCCCTACAGTTGTAAACACACACAGGGAACACACAAATCCTACAGTGCCCCCTTGTGGTTAACTCCAAAACTGCAACTGTCATTTTTCTTAGTAAACAATGCAATTTAAATGCTGTGAAAATGACAATTGTCCCAAAAATGTGTCAAAATTGTCCGAAGTGTCCACCATAATGTCGCAGTCACGAAAAAAAAACGTTGATCGCCGCTATTAGTAGTAAAGAAAAATATTAATAAAAATGCAATAAAACCAACCGATAAACGCTTGCTTTTTTTTTTTTTTTTTTTTTTTTTTACACCAAAAATAGGTAGACTACGTATCGGCCTAAACTGAGGAAAAAAATTAAATTGTATATATTTTGGGGGGATATTTATTATAGCAAAAAGTTAAAAATATTGCATTTTTTTTCAAAATTGTCGCTCTATTTTTGTTTATAGCGCAAAAAATAAAAACCGCAGAGGTGATCAAATACCACCAAAAGAAAGGACGCCAATTTTGTTTGGGAGCCACGTCGCACGACCGTGCAATTGTCAGTTAAAACTACGCAGTTCCAAATCGCAAAAAGGGGCAAGGTCCTTTACCTGCATTTTGGTCCGGGTCTTAAGTGGTTAACCAAAAATAGAGTACGTATCGGCCTAAACTAAGGAAATGTTTTTTTTTATATCTTGGGGGATATTTATTATAGCAAAAAGTAAAAAATAGAGCGACAATTTTGAAAAAAAAAATGCAATATTTTAAAAACCGCAGAGGTGATCAAATACCACCAAAAGAAAGCTCTATTTGTGGGGAGGGGGGGAGGGAATCGCGCTGGTTTGTTTGGGAGCCACGTGTCAGTTAAAGCGACGCAGTGCCGAATCGCAAAAAGGTACAAGGTCCTTAACCTGCATAATGGTCTGGGTCTTAAGTGGTTAATAACAGTATTCTATCCCATCCCAGAGCAGGAGGTCGTGGGCCACATCAGAGGGCTTTGCGGGCCTCTGGTTGGGCACCCCTGTCCTAAAGGGTCTTGTTTTTACATTTTTGCCAGGTTGTTAATGTGTCTTGGGCCTCTTTCACAATGACAGACTGATCAGGTTCACCTGTCGGGTCGCTCTTGCTCCCGCTCAGACACACTCGCTCATATCCGGGCCGCTAAAAACAGATGGCTGGGAATCTGTTCTACGTCCGTGCAGTGGATCGGATGACCGCCCCATAGAAAAGAGCGGCTGTGTCCATGTCTGATCTGACATTTTCCCATTGCTGAATTGCCATTCCTTATTAAGTGGTGAGCACTTACTATTCTCTCACATATATATTATTAAGTGGTCTTGCATAGCAAGAGCACTTACTATTCTCTCACATATATATTATTATTATTTTTATAGCCAAATTTACCACCCTAACTCCTCCCACAGTTTTTACGCTACATAGACGAGTAATATATCAAATCGAGCGGCTTGTTCCCGAATAGTGGGCTATTACTTTGTGGAACGTTTCGCCAAATCGTTCGCGAAATATCGTCATATTTGCGGCGAAATTTTCCCATAGGAATGAATGGTGAGAGCTAGAGCACAGAATGGCAAAAACGGAAAAATCTTAGAGTGTGAAAAGTGAAAAGCTGGAAAATCATTACATGATTTCCAAACTGCGACCACTCCCTCATTTTCAAGCCGACCTACACAAATCTTATATCAAAATGTTCAGCTGTCCCTGCTGACACTACACGTGTTGACGACTAAGCGATCGGTCAAATGGTTTTCAAGATACAGACATTTGTTTGCAACACACGCCATCCATCATTTCAATGAAAGTCAATGGAGGAAAGAAAATTGAAAACTGAATATTGCAAGGCAATTTGTAAACTGCGACTGTGCCTTCAAATTTAATATTTTAGAGACATACTATACATCAGGTTGAAGGTCTGGGTCTTGTGATTCGTAAAATATAAAGATATTCGCTGTGCGATTTATAGTTTTTAAAATACAATCATTTGAAGAAGCACAGTAAAAAACAAGCCAGAATCTGAGTGGCTGTTTAGAGTGGCTGCCTGCATGTGTTTACATTGGTTTCCTAGGAGACGATGTCTCCTCACACACAGCTGAGGGGCTTTCTATAGCTCCTCCCACACAGCTGTGAGGTGATATGGCTCTGTTTTTCAGGCATATCCCACTTTTAAGTAAACAATGGGGTTTATTTACTAAAGCTGGAAAGCGCAATATAAGGCTCACTTCTGCACACAAACCAATGAGCTTCCAGGTTTTATTACCAGGCTTAACTGAACAAGCTGGGGTTAGAAGCTTATTGTTTTTTCTGCAGAAGTGAGCCTGATATTGCGATTTCCAGCATTAGTAAATAAACCCTAGTGTGTACTTAAAAGCGGGGTATGCCTGTATTTGGCTCTGTGTAACTTCTGCATACTCTGCATATAGAAACCATCCATAGCATCCAGTCCATAGAAACCATCCATAGCAACCAGACCATAGCAACCCGTCCATAGCAACCCGTCCATAGCAACCACTCCATAGCAACCCGTCCATAGCAACCCGTCCATAGCAACCAGTCCATAGCAACCAGTCCATAGCAACCAGTCCATAGCAACCAGACTATAGCAACCAGTCAATAGCAACCAGTCAATAGCAACCAGTCAATAGCAACTGTCCATAGCAACCAGTCCATAGCAACCAGTCCATAGCAACCAGTCCATAGCAACCAGACCATAGCCCCCTCCATAGCAACCCCTCCATAGCAACCCCTCCATAGCAACCCCTCCATAGTCCATAGCAACCCGTTTTTGATGGGGCAAATAGGATGGCGCAGTTTTGATGGGGTAGTTTTTGATGAAGCAGTTTTTGATGGGGCAATGGATCGAAATGGATAGACACATTGTTGGATCACATTTACATCTCCAGGGGCACCGTCTCCAGTCTGGAGTATTGGTGAAGGCAAGAACACGTCACACAATTTCCCCAGAAATTGTACCTTTTCTAGTTATTATTATTTTTATAGCCAAATTTACCACCCTAACTCCTCCCACAGTTTTTACGCTACATAGATGAGTAATATATCAAATCGAGCGGCTTGTTCCCGAATAGTGGGCTATTACTTTGTGGAACGTTTCGCCAAATCGTTCGCGAAATATCGTTGTTTTTGCGGCGAAAATTTTCCCATAGGAATGAATGGTGAGCTTAGAGTGTGAAAAGTGAAAAGCTGGAAAATCATTACATGATTTCCAAACTGCGACCACTCCCTCATTTTCAAGCCGACCTACACAAATCTTATATCAAAATGTTCAGCTGTCCCTGCTGACACTACACGTGTTGACGGCTAAGCGATCGGTCAAATGGTTTTCAAGATACAGACATTTGTTTGCAACACACGCCATCCATCATTTCAATGAAAGTCAATGGAAGAAAAAAAATTGAAAACTGAATATTGCAAGGCAATTTGTAAACTGCGACTGTGCCTTCAATTTTAATATTTCAGAGACATACTATACATCAGGTTGAAGGTCTGGGTCTTGTGATTCGTAAAATATAAAGATATTCACTATGCGATTTATAGTTTTTAAAATACAATCATTTCAAGAAGCACAGTATTCAAAACAAGCCAGAATCTGAGTGGCTGTTTAGAGTGGCTGTTTGCATGTGTTTACATTGGTTTCCTAGGAGACGATATCTCCTCACACACAGCTAAGGAGCTTTCTATAGCTCCTCCCACACAGCTGTGAGGTCATATGGCTGTTTTTCAGGCATATCCCACTTTTAAGTACACAATGGGGTTTATTTACTAAAGCTGGAAAGCGCAATATAAGGCTCACTTCTGCACACAAACCAATGAGCTTCCAGGTTTTATTACCAGGCTTAACTGAACAAGCTGGGGTTAGAAGCTTATTGTTTTTTCTGCAGAAGTGAGCCTGATATTGCGATTTCCAGCGTTAGTAAATAAACCCTAGTGTGTACTTAAAAGCGGGGTATGCCTGTATTTGGCTCTGCGTAACTTCTGCATACTCTGCATATAGCAACCATCCATAGCATCCAGTCCATAGAAACCAGACCATAGCAACCCTCTATAGCAACCAGTCCATAGCAACCTGTCCATAGCAACCTGTCCATAGCAACCTGTCCATAGCAACCTGTCCATAGCAACCTGTCCATAGCAACCCGTCCATAGCAACCAGACATAGCAACCAGACTATAGCAACCAGACTATAGCAACCAGACTATAGCAACCAGACTATAGCAACCAGACTATAGCAACCAGACCATAGCAACCCGTCCATAGCAACCCGTCCATAGCAACCCGTTTTTGATGGGGCAAATTAGATGGTGCAGTTTTGATGGGGTAGTTTTTGATAAAGCAGTTTTTGATGGGGCAATGGATCGACACACTGTTGGATCACATTTACATCTACAGGGGCACCATCACCAGTCTGGAGTATTGGTGAAGGCAAGAACACGTCACACAATTTCCCCAGAAATTGTACCTTTTCTAGTTCTGCATGCTATCCCTGTATGGAGTCGGCCATCTTGCTAGAGGTAGGTCTTTGTCAGAGGCTCTATGCAAGAGGAACAGCATAGCAACAGTGGGGGCAATTGCTAAAACAGGCCATAGATTATGCAATTTTTCTTTCTATCCACCACAGGTGGAAAGACCTGCTTTATTCCCCTATTAAGAGTATTAATGGGGGAAATCCCTTTTGCAGCACTCGTGTATGCCTGGTGGGCAGCCTTCCCTGCTGGCAGCACACAATAAGTGTTGCTTACTGTGGCTGGCAACACCTATCGTTGGGGGGGGGGGGGGGGGAATCCAACAAGTTGGTAGTACAAGTATAAACCAGGATGCCCGTGCATGGATCGGAATTCAGCCGGTTCCTGCTAAATATGTTGAATTTTGATCCGTTTATGGCTGGCTTGATATTCAGCAGTGTTTTTGGTCTCACACTACAGACATACAGCTATGAGGCTGTAGAGGCAGGAGTGCTGCTGGAAACTTGCATACAAGGCCGTGCACTGCTATTTTTCTTCAGCAGCGGTTTTAGAAAAAAAATTTTTTCAATGTACTGTTTAGGTGCATTAACTTCTAAATATTTAACACCAAATCTTTTTAACTTTTAAGTTTTTAGTTCACCTTTTAGTGGAACCAGTAAGCCCCACTACTAAGCCACTGTTAAAGAGAAAAGTATGGAAGCAAAGCACCCAATTACCTTTGCCATAATCTAAAACATAGCTGCGATCATTTGGCTCCCTGGTTGGAATCACTATGCCAAACAGTTTTTTTTTTATTTATTTTTTTAAATCCTATCCCCTCAGACAATAGATTTGTAAATGTCTTGGTCCACTTGCCACGTAGTGTTTTAATATTTTTTATATATAATATAGGCTTACTAATAGGTAGTGGAAATATCTTGTAAACGTGCGCCGTTTAGGAGACATTTGCTGTACACCTTGCCGATGTCATCGGCGCAATGCGATGTGAAGAAACGCGCCCCCCCCCCCCCCCGTGCTGTTTCTTTACTCGGAAATGCAGTGACTGATAGCTTCTGCACGCAGTGACGTCACACGGCTCTAACCAGTCCCAGAGTCTGTGGCCCCTGGTAGGAAGAGGGGTGAAGATGGATGCAGAGACAGTGCCTTGCTTTGTTTGCAGGCAGGTGCCACATAATGGGCTAGTATGCGATGCATACTAGACAATTGTGCTTTTTCTTTGCAGGGGAATAATGAGAAAGTAAAACGCCCTTCAGGGTTTAATTCCTCTCTAAGTAAAGAATGAATTGCCCTAATAATCTAAATATTACCACAAAAGTTAACATTCACACAAAAGCAGACTCGCTTTCTACAAAATGTACTATGCTTAGAGATCTTGCTGACTACACAAAGCATAATAGACTTAAAACTGTGGGCATTAAAGTGTTTAACCGGCGCATGACGATGTGCATTGACAGAATGGCACGGCTGCGCAAATGGGCGTACAGGTACGTCCCCTTTAATTTGCAAGCCACTGGCGGCACGCTCGCGACCCTGACGTGAGCTCTGTGACCGTGCCTGTCGGACACACGGACCTGATCACAGAGGTCACAGAGCTGAACGGGGAGATGTTAGTGTAAACACAACACCTAGCAACAAAAACCTGGGGAATGCCCAGGGAAAAACCAAGCCTACTTACCGACCAGCTTGCAGGACAACCAATTAGCTTGTCTAACATTATGCGTTAAAAACAGGGGTTTTGTCCGCACGCGTTTGCAAACGCATGCGTGAGACAGAGCCGTGCCAAGGCACCCTGTAATCTGTGGTCCTAACACTAAACAATGAGCGTCCCCACAGTGGAGGCACATGCATTCTAATGGATAGATAGGGGCAGGTGAACTGAAGGGAAACCACCTCGCCTTTTAAAGGTACAGGAGCACACCAAACACCCAGCATGTAGCACAATGGCTGCAAAGGTGTTGGTGCACTGCAACACCTCCCTGTTCTGCCTAGGTGATACTGTCACTGATCGTGTTCCCTGTCATTGGCCACGCCTCCTAACAGTTACAAACAATCCCTAGTACACCCTTAACCCCTTTAGCGCCCTCTACAGGTTAACCCTTAACCTAATTTTTTACAATAATCAGTGCATTTTTATAGCACTGATCACTGTAAAAATGACTATAGTCCCAAAATGGTGTCAAGTGTCCGTGTCCGCCATAATGTCACAATCACGATAAAAATCGCTGTTTGCCGCCATTACTAGTAAAAAGAAAAAATTATATTAATAAAAATGCCATAAAACTATCCCCTATTTTGTAGACGCTATAACTTTTGCGCAAACCACCAACCAAACACTTATTGCAATATTGTAAAAACTGAGAAAAAAATTGTGTTTATATATATATATTTTTTTGGGGGGGGGGGGGGGATATTGTAGCAAAAAGTAAAAAATATTGCATTTTTTTTTCAAAATTGTCGCTCTATTTTTGAAGCGCAAACAATATAAAATGCAGAGATGATCAAATACCAATAAAAGAAAGTTCTATTTGTGGGGAAAAAAGGCCATCAATTTTGCTTGGGAGCAATTGTCGATTAAAGCGACACTGTGCCGAATCGCAAAAAGTGGCCCGGTCTTTAACCAGCCAAATGGTCCGGGGTTGAAGTGGTTAATACATTAAGGCTGGATTCACACCTAGGCTTTTTTAGTTCTATGCATTTTGCAGATTTGCACTACATTTCATCTAACATGGTTTCCTATGGAACACGTTCTGTAGTGCAAATCTGCAACATGCAAAAAGCACTAAAAAGGCATAGGTGTGAATCCAGCCATACTAAACATTTTAATGTTGTTTTTTCTTTCCCCTTCTAAAATGATAGTCCATTTGACACGTTATGTTATTGATATTTTTTTATTTTTTTAAATTGTCATTAGTTCATTCACATATTCCTATTGTGGGTGTTTTTTTTTTTTTTTGCTGGAGTTATTTTAGCTCAACTTTTTCTTCATCAAAACCGCTGATAGACCAGAATGTAAGGAAGATCTTCTTTTTTTTTTTTTTTTGCCAACTCGAGCCTTTTTTTAATGGATTATAACTTTATCGCCACCTAAAAGGTCTCCGATTTACTCCTTGCCTCATAGGGCCTCTGGTGTGTAATATTCAGTATACACCATGATAAAGTAATATAATTTGAAATGATTCCTTTGAGATTTTAGCAAATTAAATTTAAAATTAAACCTTTAAATAAAGCACTGCAGTGTTGATGAACTGAAAATGAGATTTTATTAGAGATATATATATATATATCCTTGTGTTAGACTAACTCTGCTGAAAATCTGGCTTTGTATAAGCTACCATTGATGGTGAAGGCTGGCTAAAATTTGAGGTTGAACAAAAGTTGCATCTGTGTAGTTCTTCTATAACCTCTTTAAGTGTGGCTCCCGCCTAGATGTTCATATCAGTCAGCTTTTGCCATTGATGTGTATGGCCAAATCCAATGCTAGTCAACCTGCCTGAAAAACCAGACTAAAGCTTGCCATAGACAGATCAAAATTCAGTCAGTTCAGGAACCTATGGGACAGGCTGGTTCCACTGAAGCTAATCAATTGATCGACTTCAGTACAACTAACTAGGGCTGCGCATCTTCACCGGTCTCACGATTCGATGCGATTACGATTATCAAGTCCACGATTCGATTCGATTCCGCGATGCATCACGATGCATCAAGATTACTGCGCACGGTTTTCATCTGTTCTTAAAAAAAACTCTCTGCATGTAGCAAACTGTAAATACAGCAGACATCTTAAAGAGGAGCTCCAGACTAACCCCAAAATACTACAAGAGATGGACAGAGACTGCGGACAATGAGACAAAAGAGGATCAGAGACTGCGGACAATGAGACTAGAGAGGATCAGAGACTGCGGACAATGATACTAGAGAGGATCAGAGACTGCGGACAATGATACTAGAGAGGATCAGAGACTGCGGACAATGATACTAGAGAGGATCAGAGACTGCGGACAATGATACTAGAGAGGATCAGAGACTGCGGACAATGATACTAGAGAGGATCAGAGACTGCGGACAATGATACTAGAGAGGATCAGAGACTGCGGACAATGATACTAGAGAGGATCAGAGACTGCGGACAATGATACTAGAGAGGATCAGAGACTGCGGACAATGATACTAGAGAGGATCAGAGACTGCGGACAATGATACTAGAGAGGATCAGAGACTGCGGACAATGATACTAGAGAGGATCAGAGACTGCACAATGACAATGATACTAGAGAGGATCAGAGACTGCAGACAATGATACTAGAGAGGATCAGAGACTGCGGACAATGATACTAGAGAGGATCAGAGACTGCGGACATGATACTAGAGAGAATCAGAGACTGCGGACATTGTCTCCATAAAGTCCTGCCAAACAACAATGTATGCCATGTCATAAATTATGGTTTATGTATGTCTTATTGTTTTAGTGATTGATTCAAATCACAACTTCATCAATACCTTTTTTTTTTTTTGTATGATTTTTGCTTTTGCTCATTACTGCCCCACACATGCAATGCATGGCTGCATGTGTGTGGCAGTGATGAGCAAAAGCAAAAAATCATACAAAAAAAAGGTATCGATAAAGTTGTGATGTGAATCAATCACTAAAACAATAAGACATACATAAACCAGTGTGGCATCAGTGTGCCAATGCCATCAATTGCTGCCAGTATGCCATCAATTGCTGCCAGTGTGCCCAAATTATTGCCCATCAGTGTGCCACCAATTGCTGTCAGTGTGCCATCAATTGCCGCCACTGTGCCCATAAATTGGCATCAGTGTGCCATAAATTGCCATAAGTGTGCCATAAATTGCCATCAGTGTGCCATAAATTGCCATCAGTGTGCCATAAATTGCCGTCAGTGTGCCATAAATTGCCGTCAGTGTGCCATAAATTGCCGTCAGTGTGCCATAAATTGCCATGTCAGTGTGCCATAAATTGCCATCAGTGTGCCGCCAATTGCTGCCAGTGTGCCACCAATTGCTGCCAGTGTGCCCATTAGTTGCTGCTACTGTGCATCCCCCAAGTACCTGATGATGATGATGATGATGATGATGATGATGATCTGCTGCCTGCAGTACTACAGTACTCGGTCGTCTCGGGTCTCCCGCAGCCTGTGCAGTGTGCACAGCGTGAGGTGAGGTGAGGAGGAAGGCTCTGGGGGGGTCGGGACCGGGACCGAGGACACTTGCTCCATGCTTCCACATGGCGACGGGCGGCTGGGAATGGCGTCAGCGGGGGGCGGGAAAGGAGGCGCGGCGTCTTAAGCTGCATCAGCAGGTGGGGAGGGTAAAGAGGCGCGCTGAAGCCCACAGCTCCTTCAGCTGCATTAGCGGGGCGGGAAAAGAGGCGCGGCTAACGCCCGTAGCTGACGCCCACGGCTTCCTGGCTTTCAGACAGTGCATATAGCGGCGCGCAGGTGACGTCATCAAAAATCGATTATTGCAAGTCGTAGCATCGGAATCGCATCGTGAGTGGTCGAATCGCGATTCACCGATGCTACGATTAATTTCAACAGCCCTACAACTAACCGGTGGTTGTTGGTTAATTTTTGGATGATGATGTTGCCGCCAGCAATGATCATTGTATTCTGACAGTGGGAACCTCCCGCTGTCAGAATACAATAGCGCTATGGGAGGGATTCCTCCACTAACGCTGTTGATGTGGGAAATCGAGTAATTTTCGGAAACATAAACAAATGTGTAAGTCAAGGCTGCACACCCTGTGGCGGAATCATTCCATTTTGTAATCAAGGAAAGAAAACTGTATAATGTATGGCCAGCCTATGATGTTATGTGGACCAGTATCTTTTAGCATTCCATTTCCATTCCGTCTTTAAACCTGGCTACATACGTTATATTTTGTACAACCTTTTTTTGAATCTATTGTGTAATGTGCTGACCTGTATGGCTTTATTTAATTCATAGTTAAAATGAATGTATAGTTTTTTTTTTTTTTTTTTTTTTTTTTTTTTTATATTTCGGTCCTTTAAAAAGTTGAAAAATATCTTTCCCGTTTTTAAATATGAAATCTTGCATATTTCATGTTTTCTTTCCAGCCAATGGGTGAATTTGTCCTCTGATGTTTACCATGGTAACCTTAGTTACATTGTAGGAAAAGCCTGTTTTACGACACTGGTTAGCTTGCACTTAAATGCAGATGAATGAGGCTGTCCCTTTTCTTTAAGTTAATCAACCCCAAAAATAGACTGTTCTCTTTGAAAGGGAAGTTGCACTTTGCAAAGGTATTTTACACAGAGCTTCATGAATAGGGTAAAGCTCTGCTCTATCTAACTGCGCAGGCAGAAATGTCCTTCCTTCCTTCCTTCCTTCCTTCCTTCCTTCCTTCCTTCCTGTGCTTGATTCCAAATAATATTCAAAGTAACATTTCATCATTCACTAAGCTTTGGGAAAAATTCCTTTGCAAAAAGAAAATGGGCTGTTCAATTTGTGGAGGAAGTTGCATTGAGTAAATCTAACCCCAGAGGCTTAATTCTTATGGGGTTACAATGAGACAAATGGCCATAATTTGGGAAGATCCTGCCATGCTTTTAGAATGGAATGCTCTGCAAAAAAAAAAGGATCATGAGTGATCTTTTTATTAAATATTGATTTGCAAAATACAGATTTAATATGAATTGTAGAAATCGGTTTGGAAAATTGACATGCATCTTTAAATGTAATGTTAAATTTAAACAGGAAGTAAACTCACTAGAGAAAAAAAAAGCACCACCTGCGAAACAGACATAATGAGCTAGTATGCATAGCATACTAGCTCATTGTGCAATACTCTCCTCAGAATCCCCCACATCCACCCACGTTCACCGCTCGGGCAGCCGACATCTTTCCCGGTTGTTACTTCCGGGTATCACGGCTCCGGCACTGTGATTGGCCAGAGCCGCGATGACGTCACTCCCGTGCATGGCCAGTCACGGCATGGCCTCCATTAGGAACGGCATGATCGCCGTTGCTAAAGTGCGCCTGCATTCGCCGTAGACATAGGCGCCCGAGATTTTTGTAAATATCTTCTAAACCGTGTAGGTTTAGGAGATATTTCAAGCACCTACAGGTAAGCCTTAATCTAGGCTTACCTGTAGGTTAAGGTGGTTGTAAAGAGTTTACAACTACTTTAAAGGAGATGTCCAGCCTGAGCTCGTTTTGGCTGGGCTTCACCTATGAGTCACAGGAGTGCAATTTATTTTGCGCTCCTGTGACCTGTTTTTCAGCAGAGAGCAGTCTGAAGTCTGATCTCTGCTGACATCACTGGAATCAGTCCAGGCACCATTTCATCACGACAAAGACTGGGTCCACCAGGTGCCTGGCCTGATGCCTGTCTCATCCTCTCAGTGAGCTGCTGAGAGCCTAATGCCGCAGCTCTCAGCCCTTTCTACAGCTCATCGCTCCAGTAACTGATGGGCAGCAACTCTCTGCTCGGGGAGCTGAGAGAATCGAGCCATTGGCGATGTTCAAAGGCTCGGTTCTCAGTGCAGAGGCACCGGGAGACAGATGCAGCATCAGTCCGATTGCTGCATCCACCTAGGTACGTATAATGATGGGCAAAAACAAACAAACCTACTTCTTTTAAAATTGTAATAGAACCAAATATTTACTTTCCTTTTAAGTGGGTGGATTATTGAAACTATCATTTTGAACAGATCTACACTTTATCTATATTTCTAATTTCTATTGTTTTCAACTGATTTTGTTGGATTAAATCAAAGATAAAATTCATCAGTTGGGCTTCAGATTTTACTTTCAAGTCAGTCGTGTTAGGGCCTATACACACTTTTATCCAAACCATATAATATGAGGTCAAACCTTAAGAGTTTCAAATTGTATGCATTCAGGAAGGGCCCTTGCACTACATGGTTTTGGTAAATCTGAAGATAAAAATCTGCAGGAAATCTAACAGTGTGTATGGGGCCTTAGTGTCAACTGCTTCTCTTCCCTATACAACTATATGCAAAATGTAGAGACTTGCGGCAGGGCAAAAGAAGGTCAATAAAACTTCTGAATTATTTAATTTTTGTCTCAAACTGACTGAAAGCTTTTTATTTGCTGGTTGACAAAAGCCTGTATATGGACTAGTTCATGTCAAACTCGTTTTTATAGTACATTTTTGAGCCAGAAAGTGATTAGCTTGATACAGACAAGTTTAGGGTTTGTGTTGCACTAGATGATGATTTTGGATATTTGATCAAATTTGAGGAATAACATGTCACAAATCATTTATTTCTTCTTCAAAAACGGGGACGACACAATCAAATGGTAACACATGCAGACAGCTTGTCCGTTTTTTCATCCATTCATTGATGGATGAAAATCGGACATCAATGCATCTCTATGGAAAAACTGATGTAAATGGATAATTCATCTACATCTGTTTACATCAGCTTCCGTGAACATTTTTTTTTCTTACGAATTAAACAAAAAAAAAAAACAAACGGATCGGATAAAAAAAAAAAAAAAAAAAGATTTTTTGCTTGAAAAATGGTTGACTCTAGCTGGAAGATGTGAAAACGTATAAAAAGCAAACTTAAGAATAACTGATGTAAACTTTATCCATTTTTTTTTCTTTGAAAAAACATGCCTGAACTTCTAAAATGAACGGTCTGCATGTGTAAAAGTGGCCTTCGGGTTAAATGTGTCCAGTGATGGTGTACCGCTGCTCTGCATTTTGTAGTGCTGAGTTTGTCTGAAGTTGCCGTAGGGCTTCTGTTGAGAATCTCCACTAACAATTTGATTGCCACAGACCTAAGAAAATGGAAAATATTCTTCCACACAGATGGTGGAACTGCCTGATTGAGATAATTTGTAAATAAAACAAAGATCTATCTGCATGCAATATTGAGAACACAGCCTAAACTTAAAGATGATGAAGAAAAGAGGGAAGGACGGCCGCACTCCAAGGATTTTCAAACGAAAAAAGTTGTCTTTATTGTAAATCCAAAAACATGTACAGTCACAGCAATCACAGAAAACAGGACAGCCGACGCGTTTCGCACTCGATCAGTGCTTAGTCATGGCCTAAACTTAACCTTTGTGAAAGGTGGGAGCTCCACCAATACATTAGCAATAAACCACATTACTTGGCTTCTCTGCAGCTAGGTTGTATGTGTGTGTGTGTGTGCACCCCAAACTTTCACATCTCTAATATTTCATCTCTGTCCAGAGTCTATTTCAGTGATGGCGAACATTGGCACCCCAGATGTTTTCGAACTACATTTCCTATGATGCTCATCTACACTGCAGAGTGCATTAGCATCATGGGAAATGTAGTTCCAAAACATCTGGGGTGCCAAGGTTCGCCATCATTGGTCTATTTCAAGGTGTTGGTGGCTTCACTGCAAACTGGAGCTAGTCGTCCAGCAAAAGCAAATTTTTAGTTTGCTAACTCTTGAACCTTTTTATTGTAGTTTATTAGGCCATTTACTAAAAAAAAGCTGTACTGCGACAGAGGCCTGACAGAGTTGAAAAAAGCCAATTACAGAGTTATTTTGTATCCACCCAGTTTTAGATTCCATCTTACATTGGGGTGTGTAGGTTGATTGGATGAGAGACATAGATCAGCAGTTGATGGTAGACAAGAAGAATTTCACTTTACATACAATAGGTAAAATCTTCCCTAAATGTAACTCTTAACAAACTTTTAATGTTTTGTATAGGGGTTGTTTAGAATCTGTCATTTTTCTAATTGTCCGTGTTTCTTTTGGAATGATTCCCTCCTAACTCCAGTTTTGGTGGCCCAACACAAAGGGAAATTTCTCCTTATAGGGAAGGTTTTTATTGCATTCTACATCACCCAATGGTGGTCACTGTAACATTGAGTGGGTTGAAATCTCAATGGGACTTTTCTCCATAACTCTAGCTTATTTTACCAATCTATTTCAATTGTATTAAGAATTTCCAAGACTAGAATGGCAAATGGACGCATCCACATTGGCTTGTATGGGTTACTTCCCTTTACAGACTACAGTTTTTCAAATTAAATTGGCCTTTTTTTTCCAGCTGTATAACATGACAACATATCTGTTCATGACTGAATTATGGAATGGAATTGTGTGCACACAGACACTTTATAACTCTGGGATATGTACTGCAAGTTGTATGATAGATTTAGATATTGAACAGAAGTCTTTGTCTTAAGCTTTTCATAAAACGACAGTACTAAAATTTGTTGTACTTGATGGATGAATGTATGTCAAGTGAATTAACAATTTTTTGATGTAATAATGACTTAATAGTGATGTTTTAATTTTCAGAATCTCTACCACTACATGTACAGTAAATATACCTAAATGTATACGAAGTGACTCTTTATTTTTCTGAAGTCTAAAACATGTAACTTTTGTAATGTGATTATTTATCTAAATATAAATAGCTGTATATTTGGCGTATATTTGGCATACCTAAATTGCTATTAAAAATAGTTCTATGACAGATTATGCTGTGTGCGTTAATGATTTAAAGATGAGCTAAGGGTTGACACCACATGCATGCATACAAACACTCGCCACTTTATTATGTACACCTTGCTAGTACTGGGTTGGACCCCCTTTTGCCTTCAGAACTGCCTTAATTCTTTATAGCATAGATTCAACAAGATGTTGGAAACATTCCTCAAAATTGTGGTCCATATTGACATGATAGCATCACGCAGTTGCTGCAGATTTGTTGGCTGCACATCCATGATGCAAATTTTCCATTCTATTGGATGGAGATCTGGTGACTGTGGAGCCCATTGAAGTACAGTAAACTCATTGTCATGTTTAATAAACCAATGGTGAGATCATTTGAGCTTTGTGACATGGTGCATTATCCTGCTGGAAGTAGCCATCAAAGGATTGGTACATTGTGGTCATAAAGCAATGGACATGGTCCGCAACAATACTCGGGTATGACGTGGTGTTATAAATGATGCTCAGTTGGTACTAAGGGGCCCAAAGTGTGCAAATAATATATCCCTACACCATTACACCACCAGCCTGAACTGTTGATACAAGGCAGGATGGATCCATGCTTTCATGTTTATGCCAAATTCTGACCCTACCATCTGAATCTCACAACTGAAATCGAGTCTAATAGAACAGGCAACGTTTTTCCAATGCTATTGTCCAATTTTGGTGAGCCTGTGCGAATTGTAGCTTCGGATTCCTGACAGGAGTGGCACCTGGTGTCTTCGGCTGCTGTAACTTATCTGCTTAAAGTTTCGATGTGTTGTGCATTCAGAGATGGTATTCTGCATACCTTGGTTGTAGCGAGTGGTTATTTAAGTTACTGTTTCCTTTCTATTATCTCAAACCAGTCTACCCATGTCCCTCACATCAACCAGGCATTTTTGTCCACACAACTGCTGTTCAATGGAAATTTTTTATTTTTTTAGACTATTCTTTGTAAACCGCAGAGATGGTTGTGTGCTAAAATCCCAGTAGGTCAGCAGTTTAAATGCTCGGAGCAGCCCACCTGGCACCAACAATGCAACGTTCAAAGTCACTTAAATTCCCATTTCTTCCCCATTCTGATGCTTGGTTTGAACTTCAAAGCGTCTTCACCACATCTAGATGCCTAAATGCATTGCTGCCATGTGATTGGCTGAATAGCAATTTGTGTTACCAAGCAATTGAACAGGTGTACCTAATAAAGTGGCCAGTGTATGGCGTACATACTGTTTGAAAAAGGCGTAATTAGTATCTGAGAATTGTGATTTAGCTACACGTGTGCATATTCACAAAACTAGAGGTACTTTTGGGCTTTACATTTAAACTCACATTTCTGGTACTGTCCTCTACAGACACTCTGCTCTGATGTATAGAACCGGGTTTCTCCTTAGATAAATGATGCCTAGCTCCTTTAAACTCACTTTCTGCACATCAAGGCAGCTGGATACCCCATCTTCATGACTGTCTTGGTTCACCATACAGGGCTGCAAAGAAAGGTATTCACATCAGCATCGTTGAGAACCACTGGTGCAGAGGAGGAATGGTTTATTGTGGTGTTTGAAGGTATGTATAATGGGATTTTTAAAATTGATGCTGGAGGGGAACTTGACGAGATATTAAAACTTAAAATAAAAAAAATTAATTTTGCACAGAGCAGCCCTGATCCTCCTCATCTGTGGTCCTCCTGCTGACGCTCCTGGCTCCCAACACTTCTTGAACAAGCTACCATGCACAGCTGCATCAGATTTTGCACTCTCCAGATTTAGTAAATCAACCCCTGGGTGTGGTGCTGGTCAGACCTCAAAGGAAACCTCTTGATGGAGCTTAGGCAGGTTGAAAGTATTGAAGCAAGGATATCGGCATGAGGTCAGCAGTAGCAAACTACATGTTTTTTTCAAAAAAGGTGCAATGGCAAACACAATAATTCATTGCATTTATAAGGGAAACTTTTATACTTCTAAAATATGAAGTTTAACAGTCACTGCTTTTGTAATTGTTGCATGCATGGCTGTCCTATTGCTCCAAAGTATGCAGATCTGTTTTGACATTGCTTATCTGCTTGCTCATTTATAGTCATTGATCACTAGCATTTTTAGGAAAACATCAGAACTGGCCTTTGGTTCTTTAGAACGGGTTGCCTTCATCCGTCTTTAACCACTTAAGGACCGGGCCTAAAAAACTTGTTTAAGAGTTAAAATCATTTTTGTTTTTTGCTAGAAAAGTCCTTGGAACCCCCAAATGTTATATTATATATATATATATATATATATATATATATATATATATATATATATAAAGTATATTTGCCTTTGCCACATTTCAGGCTTCAAACATAAAGATATAAAACTGTAATTTTTTGTGAAGAATCAACAAGTGGGACACAATCATGAAGTGAAACAAAATTTATTGTTTTTTTTTTTTGTTTTAGACTTTTTTAACCCTTTGCTGCGATTACAGCTGTAAGTCGCTTGGGGTATGTCTCTATCAGTTTTGCACATCGAGAGACTGAAATTTTTGCCCATTCCTCCTTGCAAAACAGCTTGAGCTCAGTGAGGTTGGATGGAGAGTGTCTGAACAGCAGTTTTCAGTTATTTCCACAGATTCTCGATTGGATTCAGGTCTGGACTTTGACTTGGCCATTCTAACACCTGGATATGTTTATTTGTGAACCATTCAATTGTAGATTTTGCTTTGTTTTGGATCATTGTCTTGTTGGAAGACAAATCTCTGTCCCAGTCTCCGGTCTTTTGCAGACTCCATCAGTTTTTCTTCCAGAATGGTCCTGTATTTGGCTCCATCCATCTTCCCATCAATTTTAACCATCTTTCCTGTCCCTGCTGAAGAAAATCAGGCCTAAACCATGATGCTGCCACCACCATGTTTGACAGTGGGGATGGTGTGTTCAGGGTGATTTGCTGTGTTGCTTTTACGCTAAACATAACATTTTGCATTGTTGCCAAAAAGTTTGAATTTGGTTTCATCTGACCAGAGCACCTTCTTCCACATGTTTGGTGTGTCTCCCAGGTGGCTTGTGGCAAACTTTAAACAACACTTTTTATGGATATCTTTAAGAAATGTCTTTCTTCTTGCCACTCTTCCATAAAGGCCAGATTTGTGCAGTATACGACTGATTGTTGTCCTATGGACAGAGTCTCCCACCTCAGCTGTAGATCTCTGCAGTTCATCCAGAGTAATCATGGGCCTCTTGGCTGCATCTGTGATCAGTCTTCTCCTTGTATGAGTTGAACGTTTAGAGGGACGGCCAGGTCTTCGTAGATTTGCAGTGGTCTGATTCTCCCATTTCAATATTATTGCTTGCACAGTGTTACTTGGGATGTTTAAAGCTTGGGAAATCTTTTTGTATCCAAATCCGGCTTTAAACTTCAACAGTATCTCGGACCTGCCTGGTGTGTTCCTTGTTCTTCACGATGCTCCCTGCTTTTTAAATGGACCTCTGAGACTATCACAGTGCAGGTGCATTTATACGGAAACTTGATTACACACAGGTGGATTCTATTTATCATCATTGGTCATTTAGGTCAACATTGGATCATTCAGAGATCCTCACTGAACTTCTGGAGAGAGTTTGCTGCACTGAAAGTAAAGGGGCTGAATAATTTTTCACGGCCAATTTTTCAGTTTTTTATTTAACAAAGTTTGAAATATCCAATAAATTTAGTTCCACTTCATGATTGTGTCCCACTTGTTGATTCTTCACAAAAAAATACAGTTTTATATCTTTGAAGCCTGAAATGTGGCAAAAGGTCGCAAAGTTCAAGGGGACCGGATACTTTCGCAAAGGCACCGTGTGTGTGTATATTATTTATATATATATATATATATATATATATATATATATATATATATATATATATATATATATATATATATATATATATATATATATATATATATAGAACACCCTAGAGAATAAAATGGCGGTCATTGCAATACTTTTTGTGACACTGTATTTGCTCAGCGCTCTTACAAACACACTTTCTTAATTCACTTTTTTGACTTAAAGTAAAGTTAGCCCATTTTATTTTTTATATTGTGAAAGATGTTATGCAGAGTAAATTGATACCCAACATGTCATGCTTCAAAGTTGTGCCTGCTCGTGTAATGGCAACAAACTTTTACCCCTAATCTCCATATGCAATGTTTTAAAAAAAAAATCTACAGGTTGCATGTTTTGAGTTGGGAGGTCTAGGGCGTAGAATTATTGCTCTCTCTAAAGATCGCGGTGATACCTCACGTGTGGTTTGAACACTGTTTTCATATGCGGGGCGCTACTCACATATGTGTTTGCTCCTGCACGCAAGCTTAAAATATAAAATAATAATTTTCATTTGAAAAAAAGTCCCTTTTTTAAGAGCTTTGGGCGGAAGAGACATTTTTACATTGCTTCTGCCCTGCCGTGGTATGGAGATGGGTGGGGGCCATCTTCCCCTCACTCAGCTCCATACCAAGCCAGGGAGAGGACGCAATTGCCTCTGCCGCTGCCGACGGCTCCGATAAGCGACAGAGGGCACCGATTAAATGTGATCTTGTGGCAAATCAGCCACAGAGACCACTTTTATCTGAACGTGGACCGCCTGTTGAAGAGGATACCGGGGTTATGGTAGCTAGCTACTGCCATAACGACGATATCCCTCTTCACATTCGACGTATAACGACGGCGGGTGGTCTGTAAGTTGTTAAACTAGCCCCGTCGGCCACTCATACATTTCTGTAAACCCTAACAAATGGAGCTTTCTGATTGGAGGAAAGTATGCACAGAGATGACCACATCACTGAATGGTTTACCCCTTCACTGTACAATCGTAGTCTTTACAAAGCTGTATTGTTTTGACTGCAGTGCAGGAAAGTTAATGATTTTGGACTTTGCATATTGCCAGGAACCTGGCTGGTATGACATTTCAGGAATGGGTACTTGATGTGTGTTTTTAGTGGTTTGTCTACATTTTACACATATTGTAAATGTGACACATTTCTACATGGAAGAAAAAAATGACCATTTCTGACCGAGTCATCAAGTAGCCTTAATCCCTATAGTGGCTATGAAAACTTCACTGCTGAATGTCCTTGAGGACTGATGCAGGGAGCCACTTGTCTTAACAAATTAATGCTGCTTGCCAGTTTCACTACGTACAGATTTCCCAGGGAAGTTGCCATTAAGTGTATACAGAGCATTATTTCATTACCTGACTATAGAAACATAATTTACGTAGCTGGAGCTGGATAATATATATGCAGAATAAATCTCTATGGAAAGAAACATGCTGATTACTTTTACAATTTACTGCCTAATACATTTATAATTTGCATTGTGTATGGACGCAGAAGTCTTTATCAGCTGGTGATACAGTATTGTGGTGAATTGCAAATGCTGTGTATCTAATTACTGGATGTGCTTGTCTCGTCGGGTTGAATTCACTATGATCATAGTGAAGAATGGGATTCTGTACTTTTCTAAATAAGATACTTAAGGTGGAAGTACGTTATTTTAATAGAGGCTGATATTTCACAAATAACAATGGACAGTGAACATAATTAACTGCTTCTTCCCTTGCCGGTCTATTACCATTTTTAAATTAAAAGCACTAGCCTGATATTTTAAAGGGTAAGGTAAATGTACCAAAAGATGGGGTTTACAAAAGGTCACATGATCCTTGTCATTTTTGGTACCTGTTAGCATTTAAACCCATGCCGCTGCTAAACCCCTCCAAGTCAAGATTATTGTGGTATTAACCACTTAAGACCCGGACCAAAATGCTGCTAAAGGACCTTGCCCCTTTTTGCGATTCGGCACTGCGTCGTTTTAACTGACCATTGCGCAGTCGTGCAAAGTGGCTCCCAAACAAAATTGGCGTCCTTTTTTCCCCACAAATAGAGCTTTCTTTTGGTGGTATTTGATCACCTCTACGGTTTTTATTTTTTGCGCTATAAACAAAAATAGAGTGACAATTTTGAAAAAAATGCAATATTTTTTACTTTTTGCTGTAATAAATATCCCCCCAAAATAAATATAAAACATTTTTTTCCCTCAGTTTAGGCCGATACGTATTCTTCTACCTATTTTTGGTAAAAAAAATCGCAATAAGCGTTTATCGGTTGGTTTTCGCAAAATTTATAGCATTTACAAAATAAGGGATAGTTTTATTGCATTTTTGTTAATTATTTTTTTTACTACTAATAGCGGCGATCAGCGATTTTTTTCGTGACTGCGACATTATGGCGGACACTTCGGACAATTTTGACACATTTTTGGGACAATTGTCATTTTCACAGCAAAACATGCATTTAAATTGCATTGGTTACTGTTAAAAAGTGACAGTTGCAGTTTGGGAGTTAACCACAAGGGGGCGCTGTAGGATTTGAGTGTTCCCTGTGTGTGTTTACAACTGTAGGGGGGTGTGGCTGTAGGTGTGACGTCATCAATCACGTCCCCCCTATAACAGGGATGACGTGATCGATGCTGCGGCCACAGTGAAGCACGGGGAAGCTTCGGACCAGGTCACGGGAGCGCGCCGCGGGCGCGCGCCCGTGACCCACGGCTGGGTACTAGAACTAACGTGTATATATACGTTGATGTGCCCAGCCGTGCCATTTTGCCGACTTAAATGTGCAGTAGGCGGTCCTTAAGTGTTTAAAGTGGATGTAAACCCCAAATTTTTTTTATTTTTTTTGATGTCACAATGTAGAGTAAAAGATTTCCTATCATTTGTGCCCAGTCCTGCCACACGGAGTTAATCCAAATCTGAGTAATCCTCTTTCAATGTGCAGTAAAATGAACAGCCTTCCAGATAAAAACCTGCCTAAATAAAAAGTCAGTTTTTTCTCTTCTTGCTTTGAGTGACAGGTTATTTACATATCTAGCTTGGACATGTTTATCATATGTTATGTTTATCATAACATGAGGTATAAAAAGTGAGAAATCCACCCCTCCCCCACATAACACATCCTGGTAATATACAATGAACTTTGGATCACCTCTTGTTATGATAAACATGTCCAAGCTAGATATGTAAATAACCTGTCACTGAAAGCAAAAACAGAGAAACAGACTTTATAATTTGGCAATTATACTGCAGCTGACTACTTCTTAGATTTGATGGTTGAATTTAGTTTTTGTTGTACTTTTTACTTTATTTTTACCTTGTGAGCCTTGCCTTTCTGGCCAGATCACATCTGTGCGGTTGCTGTGGTTTTCCACACCCTTTGTGGTGCATTTTGCATTTGAAAACACAAGATTTTGATGCCTTTTTGCATGCAGTTTTGATGTTTTTTTTTTTTTTCTCCTTACCAAACTGTGAATAGCTGGTTATTTAGGAGTAGGCCAGGAAGCCAGCCGCCATGTCCTTAGAAACCATTGAAGGAACCCCACTGACAGCTGAATGTAAAAACAAGAATTGCTGGCAATAAAAAAAAAAAACACCCCTTTTGTTTAACTACTTGCCGACCAGCCGCCATCGTTATACGGCAGCAGGTTGGCATGATCCTGCAAACTGACGTAGCTGTACGCTTGGTCCCTTTGAGCAGGATAGCAGGCGCACGCCCGCTGCAACGCAGGGGGGCCGATGCTCGTGACTGGCAGAACAGGTATGTGTGTGCGCACAAATCCCTGTTCTGTGAGGAGAGATCTGTTCTTTCCTCTAGGTCAGTCCCATCCCCCTACAGTTAGAAACACACACAACCCCTTGATTGTCCCCTAGTGTTAACCCATTCTCTGCCAGAGACATTTTTACAGTAATCAGTGCATTTTTATAGCACTGATCACTGTATAAATGCCAATGGTCCCAAAAATGTGTCAAGTGTCCAATGTGTCCGCCATAATGGTGCAGCCACGAATAAAAATGGCAAATTGCCGCCATTACTAGTAAAAAAAAAAAAAAATCTATTTTGTAGACTAACTTTTGCCCAAACCAATCAATATCTGCTTATTGCGATTTTTTTTGTATTTTTTTATTACCAAAAATATGTAGAATACATATCGGCCTAAACTGAGAAAAAATTGCTTTTAAAAAAAAAGTGGCTGCTTTTTTGCACTATAAACAAAAAAGATCAACAATTTTGGAAAAAAAAAATATTTATTATAGCAAAAAGTACAAAATATATATATATTTTTTTAAATGGTCGCTAATTTTTTTGTTTATAACAATAAAACTAGCAAAGATGATCAAATGCCACCAAAAGAAAGCTCTATTTGTGGGGAAAAAAAGGACGTTGATTTTTTTTGGATACAGCATTGCATGACCACAATTTTCAGTTAACGTGAGGCAGTGCCGAATCACAAAAAAACTTTATCTGGTGTTCGTCTTTCTCTGCCGTCGCTCCTTTCCCGAGCGACTTTGGGGACAATGTGCTTTGGGGTGAAGGGCAGAGCCCTCACATGTTAAGGGCATGAGACCTAGAATGGTTTGGGAGGGAGGTGCTTGCCCGTCACCTCCCCTTTTTTGTGACCTGCCAGGCCGCATGCTCAGATAAGGGTCTGGTATGGATTTTTTTTGGGGGGGGGACTCGCACCATTTTATTTAAAATTTTGCCGTGGGGTGTCCCCTTCAAATCCATACCAGACCGAAGGTTTTGTTATAGTTTTGTGGCCACACTTTTTTTTTTTTTTTCACTTGAATTTTTATTTTATTTTACATTCAGCTGATGACTCATTGGCTGTTAAGGAAGCAGCAGCCAGCTTCCCGGCCCACTTCTTAGCAACCAGCTATATACAGTGAATGTTAACCACTTGCTTACTGGGCACTTAAACACCCTTCCTGTCCAGAGCAATTTTCAGCTTTCAGCACTCTCACACTTTGAATGATAATTACTCAGTCATGCAACACTATACCTAAATGATTTTTTTGTCCTTTTCTTCCCACAAATAGAGCTTTCTTTTGGTGGTATTTGATCATCTCTGGGTTTTTTATTTTTTGCGCTATTAATAAAAAAAGACCGAAAATTTTGAAAAAAAAATGATTTTTTCTTAGTTTCTGTGATAAAATTTTGCAAATTATTAATTTTTCTTCATAAATTTTGGCCACAATTTATACTGCTACATGTCTTTGATAAAAAATAACCCAAAATTTTTCGAAATTATTTGGTCTGTGTGAAAATTTTAGAGTCTACAAGCTATAGTGCAAATCATAAAAAATTATCACATCTGATTACACCTGATGTACTGAAGGCCTATCTCATTTCTTGAGACCCCAACAAGCCAGGAAAGTACAAATTCCCCCCAAATAACCCCATTTTGGAAAGTAAACATTCCAAGGTATTTATTAAGAGGCATGGTGAGGTATTTGAAGTTGTAATTTTTTCCCACAATACTTTGCAAAATTAAGATTTTTATTTTTTTATTTAAAAATGTTCTCAAAATTGTCATTGTAATAGCTCATTTCTCTCACATGGCATGTGCATACCACAAATGACACCCCAAAATACATTCTGCTACTCCTCCTGAGTAAAACGATACCCCATGTGTGAGACTTTTTCACTGCCTGGCCACATACGGAGGCCCAACATGCAGGAAGCGCCATCCGGGGTTTTAGGAGCATAAATTGCACATCTAACTAGTTGACTACCTATTACACTTTTGAAAGCCCTGGAACATCAGGATAATGAAATTACCCACAAAATGACCCCATTTTGGAAAGCTAACCCCCCAACGTATAATCTATGAGGCATAATGAGTCTTTTGAACGGTTCATTGTTTTCCAGAAGTTTTTGGAACACGTGGAAAAAAAATGAAAACGCATTTTTTTTACACAAAGTTATCCGTTTCTAAGATATTTCCAACACATAGCATTTAGATAGCAAAAATGACACCCCAAAATACATTCTGCTACTCCTCCTGAGTAAAACGATACCCCATGTGTGAGACTTCTACACAGCCTGACCACATACAGAGATCAAACATGCAAGGAACACGGTCCGGTGTTCCAGAGACACATAGCATGCACATACCAAGAGTTACACCCCAAAATACATTATGCTGAGCAAAGCGTAAACAAAAGATTACCTGTGGTAATAGTACAGCAGTTCTACACAGCAGGATAGCACTGGTCCAGGCAGCAGGCAAGGACTTGGTCAGCAACGGCATACACAATTGTCCAGGCAGGGATACTGTCCCGTCAGGGATAGTGCAGGTGGTCAGTTCATGCACCAGGCAGAGGCATGATGGCATTGGTCCTACAGGCAGAAGTAGGGCCTCGTTCAGGACAGAATGGGGACAGGGGTGGAGGCTTCTCCCACCCAAATCTCTTTGAAGCCTCCGGGCAACCAGACCCTAATCTAGAATGAGAAAACAAAAACAATTGTTTTCTTCATTTAGAAAAACAAATTCTGGAGCCCCTCACATATGTGAGACCCCTGTGCTATGAATCCCACTAGTCCACTGGCAGGGTAAAAGATCAGTCCAAGAGGCAGGCAAAAAGAATGGTCAAACAGTCCAGGGTCAGTTCCAGATCAGGCAGAGGTATAAACAGAATCGGTAGGCATAATCGTGGTCAAATAACAGTCCAGGGTCAGTTCCAGATCAGGTAGAGGTATAAACAGAATCGGTAGGCATAAGCGTGGTCAAATAACAGTCCAGGGTCAGTTCCAGATCAGGCAGAGGTATAAACAGAATCGGTAGGCAGAATCGTGGTCAAATAACAAGCCAGGGTCATAAGCAGAGGTATAAGGGGTGTGAAGGTAAATGGCAGAAAGTGACTAATAATTTAGTGAGGTATGGTAACGGGCGAAACAACCAACTACGCAGAGGGCTGGTTGGGAAGGGCATTTAGGACAATAATAAATGGTGTCTTTTCTCACTCCTGCTTTGGAGCACACCTTGCATCTTTTTTGGCATTTATGGCCTGTTGGTCTGGGAGGGAGTTTATCTGGAAAGTGGCGCTCGTTGAGTCGGCTAACCACATCGGATCGAATGTATGCTGGTGGGTTGCTGGGGTATAAAAGGGCAGTGGTGATTTCCTCCAGGTAGAAAAGGTAGGGTTTGGGTCTTGGAGTGGATTTACGATATATCACATGTGTTGTACGCGGCCAAATTGAACAAATAGATTGAAACTTTTTTATACCACTGGTATGATCTTCTTGTAGAAAGGTAGGGTTCCAGCATCTGGTCATTCAAATCGACACCCCCCCATGAACTTATTGTAGTCATGAATGCATTTCGGTTTCTGGATTAGCCCATTCCTCGTTCTGGTCTCAACGAATGTGTTGTTGTGGATGGTAGAAAGCACGTACACATCCCTTTTGTCCCTCCATTTCAAAGCCAGAACTTCCTCTGTACGTAAACTCGCCGTCTCCCCTTTTTCTAATTTTTTGATGACAAGACTTTGAGGAAAGCCCTTCCGGTTCGATCGCACAGTGCCGCATGCTAGGGTATTTTTTTGGAAAAGGTTTCTGAACAGGGGCAAACTTGTGTAGAAATTGTCCACATACAAGTGGTATCCTTTCTCCATGAGTGGGTTCAGGAGTTGCCAAACAATTTTCCCGCTGGTTCCTACGTAGTCTGGACAATTAGGGGGGTGTAGCTGGCTGTCCTTTCCTTCGTATACGTTGAAGGCATACGTATAACCTGTGGCTCGGTCACATAATTTATAGAGCTTCACCCCATAGCGGGCCCTTTTACTGGGAATGAATTGTTTTATGCCCAGCCTGCCAGAAAATTTTACTAAGGATTCGTCTACACATATTTGTTGGTCCGGGGTAAACAACTGGGGGAAAATTTCGGAAAAATAATTAAGTAGTGGCCGAATTTTATAAAGTTTATCAAAACTTGGGTCATTTCGGGGAGGGCACTGGGTATTGTCGTTGTAGTGTAGGAATCTCATTATCAATTGATATCTGGACCTGGGCATTTTTGAGGAAAAGATGGGCATGTGGTAGATGGGGCGGTTTGACCAATAGGCACGTAGCTGGTTTTTGTGGTTTAGTCCCATACAGAATATGAGGCCCAAAAAATGTTTAAACTCTTCCACTGTTAGGGCTCTCCACTCGAAGGGACGGGCATAATGGGATGTGGGGTTACTGGAAATAACTTGTTCTGCATAAAGATTGCACTGGGTAACAATTGAGGCAAGCATGTTGTCGGTGAAAATTAAATTAAAAAAGTTAATCGGGGCAAAATTTTCTGTGTCCACCTGGACTCCTGGCTGGGCAGTGAAGGGGGGAATGTTGGCTTCTCCTGAATTAGAAGGAAGCCACAGGGGGTTCTGAAGGGAATAGGGAAGGCTGGCATGGGACCTAACCCTTTGGGACTGAGGTGACACCCCACTGGTACGTGACCTTGCTTGCTGAGGTATTGCGGTACTGGTGGATGGCACAGCGGTGCTGGTGGATGGCACTGCCTCCTTAGCAATACGCCTTCTTCTGGCGGGTGGACCCTCCTCCTCTTCTTCTTCTTCCTCGTCCTCCTCTTCTTCTTCCTCCTCGTCCTCCTCTTCTTCTTCCTCCTCCTCCTCCTCGGATGTCTCTTCTCCTCTGCTGACTATCGGCTCATTGGTGACGTCAGATTCGTTGTCGGAATTTTCAGGGGAAGCCGAATCGCAGAGCTCCCCGTTGCTCTCGTCAGCCGCCATAATTTCATATGCCTCCTCAAGTGAAAAGGATCTTTTAGCCATTGTTGGCACTGATGACACTGACAGATGGCACTGACGGCAAATGGCACGGACTGATGGCAGATGGCACTGATGGCAGGTGGCACTGATGGCAGGTGGCACTGATGGCAGGTTGCACTAATGGCAGGTAGCACTAATGGCAGCTGGCACGGGCAGATGGCACGGGCAGATAGCACTGATGACAGATGGCACTGATGACAGATGGCACTGATGGCAGATGGCACGGGCAGGTGGCACGGGCAGATAGCACTGATGGCAGGTGGCACAGGCAGATGGCACAGGCAGGTGGCACTGATGGTAGATTGCACTGGCAGGTGGCACTGATGGGAGATTGCACTGGCAGGTGACACTGATGGCAAATTACACTAATTGCAGGTAGCACTAATGGCAGCTGGCACGGGCAGATGGCACCGATGGCACGGGGAGATGGCACGGGCAGATGGCACGGGCAGATAGCACTGATGACAGATGGCACTGATGGCAGATGGCACGGGCAGGTGGAACGGGCAGATAGCACTGATGGCAGGTGGCACAGCAGATGGCACAGGCAGGTGGCACTGGCAGGTGGCACTGATGGTAGATTGCACTGGCAGGTGGCACTGATGGTGGCAGGGCATGGCACCGATGCACTGGCAGGGCAGATGGCACGGGCAGATGATGGTGGCAGATGGCAGATGCACTGGCAGGTGACACACAGCAGATGACAGGCAGGTGGCAGATGGCACTGATGGTAGATTGCACTGGCATGGCAGATGGTAGATTGCAGGGGCAGGTGGCACTGATGGCAGGGGCAGGTGGCACTGATGGCAGGGGCAGATGGCACTGATGGCAGGGGCAGATGGCACTGGGGGCAGGTGGCACTGATGGCAGGGACATGTGGCATAGGCTGTTTGCACTGGCAGGTGGCACAGGCTGTTTGCACTGGCAGGTGGCACTGGCAGAGACACTGGCGCTGTTTTTAAACTTTAACTTTTTTTTTTTTTCAACTCACTTAACGCTGTCACTCTTTTTCTCTCCTCACACGCTGTGTGTGAGGAGAGAAAGCCGGCGATGAGAGATGATCTCATTTGTTTACAATTGAGATCATCTCTCATTGGACAGCGGGATCGAGTGCTGAATGGCCTCTGCGATTGGCCATTCAGCACGATCTGTGATTGGCTGTGTCCAAGGGACACGGCCAACACAGTTTTTCGCCGACGCGCAGGGAGCGGGGAAAGGCAGTCACGTCCAAAGACGTCAACCCGGCGCCTCAGGTTTGCGCTGTTCACGTCTTTGGACGTGACCCGGAAACAAAGTGGTTAAAAAAAAAAAAAAAAGCAAATTGCGGTAAAAACACAGAAAGTACTGCAGAAACGCAAAAGTAACATGCATAGATGTGAATCGACCCTTAGAGGATCGCTAGATCGCCAGGAGGAAAAAAGCCTAATAGAAAAATGAATGCAGCCACCACCTCTAATGATTGGCAAGCCCCCCTGAAGACGTACACGAGTACGAAACATATGTCGGCGGCGACATCTGGCTCCCTGCACGCCATACAAACCTAATAGTGCCTACCCAACCCTGACTTTCTGCCACACATAGAGCTATCGGTGAGACGCCCTAGTGGAGAGCATTGACGCGCTACAGTCCCAGTGCCAGGCAGGCGCCAGCCAGAGTAAGAGGCCAATTGGCTGTTTGTGTGCAAATTTTATTTATTTTATTAAACGGTATTGCACCATGATTTTTTCCGTATTTTTCTCTGTCAATATATGAGCATATCAACCGCAATTTTGGTCCCATCGAGATCCAGCATGCCCCAAGTGTAACAGGCACTTATCCTGTCCTGTCCATCTGACCTACTTTTAATAAAGAGGTCTTGCTATCTGGTAAGATTCTAGTATCTCTTCAAACACTTTGGGTGGAGCACTGAGTATATTGGTGAAGGAATCCCTCACATTCAGAAACCAACTTCCTAAAATTCAGTCACAGATCCGTCTACGGTCTTTATGGGACTTTGCACAACCAAAATTTCACTTTGCACAATGAAGATTCCTGCACTTATCGTCTAACAGTTGGACTAATTTATTGTTGGTTATTGACTACACAATTAGTACAATTTTTTATACTACCATTGCACCTAGAAAGATTATTTGTTTTCATTTGTTCCTTTGTTTTATTCATTATTTACACGTCATCGTATTAGAAACTGTTTTCTAATGGTGTATATTGTCTAGTTCTCACCTACCTAATTTATGTTCCACCCAATGCTAGTTAGGTGGAACACTTAGATATCTATTAGCGCCCTCTATCGTTCTTTGTTTGCACTATTTGTAGTTACTCACTACACCACCGAGGAGCAGCTTACCACTTTAATATATCACGGTGTATATATACACAATTGTTCACTGAATAAGGTTCAGTTTACTCTATTCAATATTGGCGCGGATTTAATTTCTTTTCACAATATATTATGTTTGGTTTATACCACTTTAACCCCCCTGGCGGTATCCCCGAGCGTGACTCGGGGTGAATTTTTTATGTAAAAATCGGTATCCCCGAGTCACGCTTGGGGTGAATATGCAGAGCCTGCAGCGCGCTGGCTTACCTTGTATCCAGGCAGGGTTACTGTACTTACCTTGTCCCTGGATCTAGCGATGCATCCCCGCTGTGTGAGCGAGTGGCGTCCTCCATTCGACTCACACAGTGCCCGCGCGTCGCCGGCAAATTCAAAAAAGTAAACAAACACATTACATACAGAATACTGTAATCTTATAGATTACAGTACTGTATGTAAAAAGTACACACCCCCCCTTGTCCCTAGTGGTCTGCCCAGTGTCCTGCATGTTCTTTTACATAATAAAAACATGTTTTTTGTGCCTGCAAACTGTAGATTATCCATAGCAACCAAAAGTGTCCCTTTATGTCAAAAGTGATTTTAGAGCAGCTAGAAAACAGCGATAATAAATGATAATCACTTGCAGAACTGAGCGATAGCGATTTGTGGGGAAATTCGTCATAAAAAAATAAAAGTAATGACAGCGGCAATTCTGCAACTGAGCAAATTTCAGTGATTTTGATTTGATTACATTAGTGAATAATTTTTATTATAATTACATTATTATTTGTTATAATTATTTATAGTTATTTATTATATTATAATTTTATGATTTTGTGTTTCAAACTTTATCATACCAGAGATGTTTACTAGACTATTGTTTGGACAAATTTAAGTGAGTTATTCCTAAGAATTGCAGGCCTACAGTATAAAACGCAGAATTTCCATGCAAAATAATTGTACCGCTTTTGGTACGTAATTCCAGACGGAATCATACCGCCAGGGAGGTTAAGAGCTCATAGGCTCATAGGCAGAGTGCAACATTCAGGTGTAGCTAAACTCTGCACCTGGATACAGCAGCACACTATTAGATTTTCTTCAGATTTACCAAAGCCATGTAGTGCAAGGGGCCTGCCTGACTGCATACGAATTTAAACTCTTAAGCCTTGTGCACACGATCGGACTTCTATCGGACAAATCCGTGGATTTTTGTCAGAAGGGGGTTGTTGTGAGCTTGGTATGCATACACACAGTAGTATATTTTTAGCCAACAAACACGAACGTAGTGACGTACTACGTTGTTCTTCAGCTTTTTAGCTCCATCCTTTGGGCAACTTATGCTAATGTTGTCTTATAGTTAGCATTGCTTCTGAGCATGCGTGTTTTTACTTTGGATTTTAGTCGAATAGTTTTGTGTACACGTGATCGGATGATCCGACGTGACACATTTATTTTCCGACAATTTGAGAGCATGCACAGCCATTTGTTGTCGGAAATTCCGTTAATTGTCCAATGGAGCATACAGACGGTCGGATTGTTTGACAAAACACGCTCATCAGACAAATCTGATCGTGTGTACGAGGATTTAAGGTTTGACCTCATATTATTATATGGTTTTGGTAAATCTGAAGACAAAAAATCTGCAGAAAATCTAATGGTGTGTATGGGGCCTAAATGTGGTATTTGCATTTGTAATCTATTGCTGTGAACCTACATCATGCGTTCAAGGGAGCTGTCCATGCCAGTGAAACAGGCCATTGTAAGGCTTTATAAACGCTAGGAGTGGACAAATCAACAGTTTCGTACATTTTGAGGAAAGAAGAACACACTGTTGAGCTCAGCAACACAAAAAGGCCTGGATGTCCACAGAAGACAAGTGGTGTATGATAGCAGAATCCTCTCTCTGGTAAAAGAAAAAAACATTCGCAAAATCCAGACAAGTGAAGGACACTCTCCGGGAGGTGGGCGTATTATTGTCAAAGTCTACACTCAAGAGAAGGGTTCACAAGAGCAAATACAGAGGGTTCAGATTAGACTTTGCCAAAAAAAACATCTAAAAAAAAGCCAGACCAGTTCTGGAAAAGCATTATTTGGACGATGAAACTTTGATGAAAGATTAATCTGTACCAGAATGACAGGAAGAAAAAGTGCGGAGAAGGCTTGAAACACCTTGTGATTCAAACCACACAACGTCATCTGTAAAACATGGTGGATGCAGTGTGATGGCATGGGCGTGCATGGCTTCCAGTGGTACTGGGTCATTCGTGTTTGATGATGTGACAGAAGCAGCCGGATGAATTCTTTAGTGTTTAGAGATAAACTGTCAGCCCAGATTCAGTCAAATGCAGCAAAGTTGATTGGACGGCGCTTCACAGTACAGATGGACAATGATCCAAAACACACTGCAAAAGCAACCCAGGAGCTTTTGAAGGAAAACAAGTGTAGTATTCTGCAATGGCTAAGTCAATCACCTGATCTCAACCCAATTGACCATGCATTTCCCTTGCTGAAGGCAGAAAGACCCACAAAGAACAACTGAAGACATCTGCAGTTAGAGCCTGGCAAAGCATCGGAAAGGAGTAAACCCAGTCTTTGGAAATGTCCATGGGTACCACACTTCAGGCAGTCATTGCCAGTAAAGGATTCTCATCTAAATATTAAAAATGAACAGTTTTATTTATGATTACATTTGTCCAATTAAATGTATGCCCCTGAAAATGAGGGGAATGTATAAAAATGGTTGCCGATCCTAAAATTTGTACTTGATATTTATGTTCAACCTCTTGAATTAAAGCTGGATTTCTGCACTTCTAATTCATTTAGATTGTTTCAGTTTAATTTTATTCTAGTGGCATACAGCCAAAAATATGCAAACTGTGTCTGTGTCCAAAAATATATAGACCTAACTGTATAAATGGGCTTTTAGCCCTGTCCTCAGTTGTTGAACTATCAAATGCCACTCCACTGCCCTCTGAGATTCTGGCAATTGACAGCTGAATAAGAAGGTCAGAGCTTAGCACCAAGATGAGAAGTTAATCCCAACTTGAAGAAAGGTCCAGGTGCTTTGTAGAATCTGGATTGAAATTCCAAGGGCTCCATTCGGACACAATTGAAGATGGTTTAGGTATCCCTGTATATTGACTATGTCTGTTACAGATAGTTATCTGATTTTGGGTCCCAGCCGAGTAAACTATTTCACTCGCCATATGTGTAAGATGCCAGATAGGTATGCTTGTAAAACCTGCTGGCACAAGTCTTCTATTATAGCCCTAAAAAAAAAAAAAATATTCATTTTGAAAAACCCATAGATTTTTTTAAATTTTTTATCCTCTACAGGTAAAAAAAAAAAAAGCGTAAAATATGGGCGCCTTGTGGCACTTGCATGTATTTGCTCTTTTCTTTAACTAGTTTCTTTGTTCCTGGAAAACAATCTTGATCCCAAGCCCATGATGTTTGGATAGCATCCACTTTTCTCCATTTCAAGGTTAACGGCCAACTTTTACAAAAAAGAAAAACAAACGTGCAATATTTGCAAATATAATGCCTTTTTTTTTTCTTTGCAAATGAGCCTGCATGTAGACCCTTCCTCTTCTTCTATATCTGAACTGAGGTACAAACTTTTAGTTTGAGTACAGGAGGAAGTGTCAATTGTGTTCCCTTGAGAACTACATGTCCTTGGTAGTACTTGTAGATTATTCATTCAAAGATCTCTGAGTAAATGAATGGGGTGTACAGAGCCTTGCAGTGCATAAAGAAATCAAAATGGTCAGCTGCCCCAGTGGAGAAGAACCCCTGCACACACAGGGGGAGTCAGTTTGCTACTATGCTGCACCCTAAAAATGGATGTAACATGGTCTTAAAGCAGAACTAAAGGCATTTACCAAAAGTCAGAGCAGGCAGGCTACTATCACAAGAAGAGACATGCGGCGTCTCTTCTACATCTCCCTGCCTGCTCAGTCTTATGCCATATGCAAACTGAGCTGTGCGTGTGTGCAGCTCAGCTTACATCGTTGGCGCAGTTCATGTGTTGTGTCATCCTGTGCCGATCAATGAAGATGCTCATAGACCAGTACCCAATGTGAAGATGCTGGCATTGGAAAATGACCTGGACCGTTAGGTAAGTTTAGCGCTTTTAGTTCCTTTTTAAAGTTGGGAATTTTGATCCTCCAGGCACCAAGCCCACCCTAAAGCCTGGTATATTCTATTAAATGGTCAGCCAAAAACAATATACCTTTACTTGCTGTTTGCTTCCTTCAAAATGCAGACAGCTAGATAACTTGAATTGTATTAGAATAAGGTCTGCAGTGGTAGCCTCCATGTTTCTCACAAGCCATGTTTCCTTTTATATACTTTCACACTCTGGAAGTTTTTAGGCACTTCAGAGCTTGAAAACTGCCTCCCATTCATTGCAGTGTTCCTGCAGTGGCATGGGAGCGCTGTATTTAGTGCTCCCAAAACTCCCTACCCATTGCAATGAATGGGCAGTGCTTCCAAAGTGCCGCAAAACTGGAGCTTTTACCCTTTTTTGTAGGGTAAAAACCGCCCCGATATGGGCCGAAAAGTGGTGAAAAAGTGCCACTAAAATAGTGCTAAAGCACCACAAACACTAGTGCTGTGTTATCGCTAATGGCCGGCACTGCCAGTGTGAAGGTAGTCTTGGGGCTCATTTACACTTGCTTTGGCTTCAACAAGGCTCTGTTAAAGCTTTCTGAACGCTAGTCAAAGTCTGTCACTAAATAAAATGGTTAGCTTACAGTCCTGTTTACACCTGCTTTTGCTTTGATCTGCTTCGTCTTCACTTCAAAAATTATACCCCATGTAGCTTCAGTGGTGCTTCACAGCCTTCATAGAAGTCTATGGTAAAGCTTGCTTGAAGCACCAAGCAAAAGCAAGTGTGAACAGGACTGTAAGCTAACCATTTTATTTAGTGACAGGAGCTTTGGTGTTCAGAGAGCTTTAACAAAACATGTCCGAAGCCATGTTTTAAAACAAGTGTAAACTAGCCCTTATGCCCTGTACGTACGATCGTTTTTTCCCTGCGGTAAAAAATCGGGAAAACCGAGAACCTGCTCGGAAGCTTTTTCCCCCTACACACGTCCAGTTTTCCTGGCAAAAACCGCCAGGGAATCCTGGCAGGGAAAAAGAAAACATGTTCTAATTTTTCCCGTCGGGATTCCCTGCAGTTTTCCTGTCGGGAAAACTGCCATAGAGCATACACACACCCAGTTTTCCCGACCAAAAGCTGTCATGGCAGTTTTCCCTACAGGAAATATGGTCGTGTGTACAAGCCATTAGAGTGAAAAACCTCTTTAGAGCTAATTGCAATTTAAAAAGTTGTAGTATCTTACAGTATGAATGCAATCCATTTGAAGTTCTGTAAATTCAGTTGCAAATTAAAGTCAAACCCCTTTTTTATTGTTTTCACAGGTATATAAAGTTTGCTAAAGACTTTATTGTTATTTTTTTTAAAGCTGGTATCACTCACTTCACTTGCCCCTTCTAAGCATAAACTCACACCCCTAGGATTTTAGATTGCAGTGGATGTATTACTGAGGCATGATTAAACTTACTGTACTACTTGAGATGAATCCAAAAAGTCTGCAACCGCAGTGCAGATTGCAAGGCTGCCATGGACCCCAGCTGAAGGTGACTGAAAACATCAACTGCAATTGCTAAAAAGCCTGATGGAATGCCACTCTGGAGCTCTGTTACTGGTTCAATGAGAAGAGCTTTGTCAACACTACCTATCATCGGCCAAAAATTGCTGTAATAAAAACCATGGCATGTTTTATCAAAGTATGATTAATATGTTTTTTTTTCAAGCAGGCGTGTGGTAAAATGTGCAGATTGTATTTTTCTTTTTTCTGTTTAAATAACTTTTATTGTCTTTAGTATGAAGAAAAAAAAAAAAATTAGAGACAACTCAGTTTTACATTAATGAGACACTGAGGTGCAGAACAGGAGCTGACGACAGCTATCCAACAAATGAAATGGAGGTACAGAAAATGGGAGCTGAACCCTGACGAGTTGTCTATTTATGCAGCAAAGAGTCCATGACAGAGCTAAAGGGACCTATCAATCTATCGATTCAAAGTCTTCTCTAGGGTTAACTGTATGTCAGCGGAAACTATTATCACTCGGATGGAGCTATATACAGTGTATGTTGCAGCAGCTTCAGAATCAACATAAAAAAAAAAGGAAAAATGGGAAACAGTAGGAAAAGAGATCTCTTCTCCAGCCAGGGATCTACCTCTGCCATCCAACCCACCAAGTTATGCTTAATGTCCAACGCTGTTTACTTATTTTTTAACCCCCTCACGCCTAAGGGTAAAACAAATAATGTCTAAGCACAATTCTGCAGCTAAAACCGTACATATCACAATTATTTTGTGTATCCAGGTGAATTATACCTTGTTTTTTTTCTGAACAAAATCAGGCTTTCATTTGGTGGGTAATGGTTATGGATATCTTCTGATTTATTTAATTGTTTTTATTATCGTGGCAGACAATATGGGAGAACTAGAGCTACTGTTGTACGAGGAGCATTTTGTAGGAATTACAGAGACTTGGGTTCGACAGCTTTCATGATTGGCTGGCAACCATTCAAGTGTATTTCCTATATCGCAGGCATAGAGAGGATAAAAAAAAGGCGAGGGGTATGCTTGTTTATCAAAAATTATGTACAAGTGAATGTCAGAGATGACATCACTAAGGGAGGAGGTGGAATCCTTATGGGTAGAGCTACAAAGGGTGGAAACTAACGTGGGAGAAGGTGGAGGCAAAAATGGGAAGTGTCATTATAATGGACGACTTTAATTATCCAGACGCAGACTGGGTGGAAGGAACTGCGCATTCTTCTAAGGCTTGCCAGTTCCCTAATGTCTTGCAGGACAATTTCATGGGTCAGATTGTAAATGCACCAACTAGGGACATGACATGCCAGGCCTATGTATCCAGCTGCTTTTGGATCTGGAAATGGTCCTTTTGCCATTGCCACCAGGCCAGTGTGGAACATATTTTTCTAGGGCCATAAAAGTGGTACCCTGAGGGGCCCTGTTATGCTTAAGATCATAATGTTTGAATACGTTGTGTTTATCAAATCCTGCTTTAATATTTGTAATATGTTCACCCAGTCTAACTTGGAGTTGCCGGATGCCCGACATACTCCATCCCGCATGGGCACCTGAGAAGGTAAACCACACATTTGGTCATGCAGGTTATGAAGGACTTAATTGGATATGTATTGCCAGTCCCAGACACAGTAAAGCTTGTGAATCTTCTATCTTGGAGGGCATTTATCCTACAGGCCCTACATTTCCTGCAAGGATAAAAGCCTTTTAAATCTCAGACGAGTTTGGGGAGATGGCATCTGGCTCCAATGGAAACCAAGGAGCTCCTCGATCCTCCCATGATCAATTAGTAGATAATTGTCTGGGGGGATTTTCATTTTGCCGGCCGGAACAGAAACAAACGGAATGGAGATGCAAGAGAGGGTGCAGAGGGGGGAGGAAACTTCACCCCAAAAAGGAGATTTTAGACACCAGTGGGATCATCAATCTCGGCACTAAACAACTGTCTAACGAGGAATTGATAACCCTCAATAAAGGACTGAAGTTTGTTCCCCCCGGAAGATTAATAAATTCCAGACCTTTATAGACGTTCAAAAATACACTCAAACTTAATGTTAAAAGGTACGTTTTGAGCAATCCCACTAGACAGTTGGAATGGCGATTGCTTCCCTCTTTAACCCTCCTGGAAACCAAGCCCCCAACATAAATGTCTTTCGAGACTTGGAACTAAAAGATCTGGATAATTTAATATTTAATAATACTGAATCTGCACAGGTTTTGAAGGCAGGTATGGAGTCCTTCTGCAATAGGAAGGACATTGTTGTGTGCCCACCTGACAAAGGAGGGGCCATTGTCATTTTAGACAAGGTTTCCTATTTTGAAGAGATAACAAGGATTTTGCCACCTATTCTATCTTGACATTGGACCCTACTAATCAGTTTAACCACGAGTTAAAGGATTTGGTTGAGAAAGGCCATGATTTGGGCATTCTGAACTCAAAGGAAATGGAACATCTGGTTCCTCTGGCACCTTGATTGCCAGTAATGTGCCATTTTGCCAAAAATACATAAAACTTTGATTAATATTCCAGGAAGGCCCATCATCAGTGGCATAGATTTGGTTACTTCACGTGTAGGTAAATATATTGAACATTACCTGCAGCCACTGGTGGTGGGAACTCCCTCCTTTCTCAAAGACACAAAGCATGTGATCAACCTACTCAAAGAAATGTGGAAAGCCACCTACATACTATTAACAGCTGATGTCGCATCGCTCTATGCTGCCATTTCTCATCAACTTGGACACAAAGCGGTACAACATTTCCTCTATCGTGACTCCGACATCTTCATGACGCAACAGGTGATGGAGCTGTTGGACTTTGCGATTGAACATAATAATTTTTGGCATAATGGCACACACTATCTTCAAGTAAAAGGCGTGGACCATAGGGGCAAAGTTTGCCCCCAGTATGGCCAACCTTTTTATGGGAGGAAGATAGTGTGCTACACAACAGACCACCTGAACTCATCTTTTGGAAATGATTCATAGATGATGTCTTGTACATCTGGGATAGGGATGCCGATTCAGCTGGCGCATTTGTGTCCCTCTTGAATAATAATGACAGAGGGATTATTTTGAGCCATGAGATGAGCCCTATAAAAATACACTTCCTGGATCTTTATATCTCTATAGAGGATGGTGTGATTGTCACATCCACCTTCTTCAAGCCAACAGACAGGAACGGATATATACCATTGGATTTGTGTCATGGGATCACTCCGTCGATCCCCGCTGAGCAGGCAGATGACCGTGCGCAGTGTGCAGGGACCGACCTGTCAGAGCGCCGCTCTCCCCTATGGGGGATCGAATGACGACGGACCATAGAGTCCGTCATTATCCGATCCGCCAGACAGATGGAAAAGTAGGGTTTTCCTCCCTCACACTTTGGCGAATCGGAGTGGGTCGGATGTCAGCGGTCATGTTACCGTTGACATCCCTGGCTCCATAGAGGAGCACGGAGCGCCCGTTCAGGTCCGCCTAAAAAACTCACACGCAGACCTGAACACATTTTTTAAAATCGTCATTAAAAACGATCATGTGTAGGCTCCAGAGCATTTTTCCCGACGTGAAAAATGGACATTACATGCTCTATTTTTTCTCGCCGTTTTTCATGTTGAAGTTTTTCTCGTTGTGAAAAACGGTCGTGTGTAGGCTTTAACAACGGGGAAAAAACAGGCATGCTCAGAAGCAAGTTAAGAGAAGGGGAATTTGCATAATCAGCCCAAAGGGTGGCGCCATTCGAATGGAACTTCCCCTTTATGGTGCCCTCACCACGCTTTGCTCAAGCATTTTTTTTTCACGATTGTGTGTATGCAAGGCAAGCTTGACAAGAATCATGTTGAGAAAAACATAGTTTTTTCCATGACATTAAAACGTCCGTGTGTAGGCGGCATTAGGCTGCTTTCATGCTGAGGCGCTTTGCAGTCGCTATTGCGCTAAATATAGTGCCTGCAAAGCACCCTGAAAAAGTCCTGATAGCCGCATGTTTGAGGCGTGGTAGGAGCGGTAAAAATACCGCTCCTATAGCACCCATGCCCATTGAAAACAATGGGGTCGCGCCTCCTACCCGCCCATTAAATCCGCAACGCTAGCGTCCGAAAATTGCAGCAAACACAATAGTAAAACGCTGCTTTAAATAGCGGCGCTTTACCGCCAGCGCACACCAGCACCTAAGTGTGAAAGTAGCCTTAGGGCCCTTTCAGACTGGTGCATTTTTGCCGCGTTTTCGCAGTAAAAATAGCGCTATTAAAACGCTCAAAACGCTCCCCATGCCCCTCTCCATTGAAATAAATTAAAAAACGTGGTAAAAACGCAAAAAAAGCGGTAAAATCGCTGTGTTTTGCCACGATTTTAATCACGGAAAAAACACCAAGATTTTGCCGCGATTTTAACGCGTTTTACCGCGTTTTTACCGCGTTTTTAATTCATTTCAATGGAGGGGGCATGGGGGGCGTTTTAATAGCGCTATTTTTACCGCAAAAACGCGGGAAAAACGCTCCAGTGTGAAAGGGCCCTAAAAATGTACCTTCCAATGTAAGTCAATGGGATGCATCAAAAATGCTTTAAAAGTGGATCAAAAGTGAGCCCCATCTGCAATTTCGGTGCATTTGTTTGAGTCACATGTACCCTGTTGGCTCCCCTCAGCGAAACGACATTACCTTACGTCGGTTTGCCTTTTGATCACTAGGAGCGCAAGCACACCCGCGGCTAGCCGCCGGAGCCGATGCGAGTGCCCTTCAGGTGCGATCGCTCGTGACATGCCGGTTCTCTCATGGGAGAGGAATCAGATCATGTGTTCATACTAACTATGAACATCGATCTCTCTCTCTCCTTCTAGTCAGTCCCATCCCCCCACAGTTAGAACACACCTAGCGAACAAAATTAACCCCTTGATCGCCCCCTAGTGTTAGCCCCTTACCTGCCAGTGACAATTATACAGTAATTAGTGCATTTTTATAGCACTGATCGCTGTATAATTGTCACTGGTGTCAAAAGTGTCCGATCTGTTAAATATGTTTGCATTATTATTATTATCAATTTACAGGCACCAAAATGCACACTGATGAAATTTAATTTGTGCAGGCTGTATTTTGATAAAACACACTGACCTGCAAATTATGAATAAAGCCAACTGAGCTGTATGAGAATAAAGTGTGCTGTGGCAGCCTACTGCATTACACATCTGAAAAAACACTAATGTGAACAAGGCCTACATCATTTGTGGAGCACACCTTACATTTGCAAGCTGTCTATGAATGTGCAAAGCTGAGTGAATTTCACTGGATGGAGTGCTTCCATTACAGCCATGTAACCTAAGTGCCGGTTCACACAGGGGCGACCGGTCAGGCGTCTTAGCCACCTGAGAAATTGGGCTGGAAAGTGGGGTCCCCCAGGGTTCTGTACTGGGACCAATCCTATTTAATTTATTTATAAGATCTAAACAAATTAATGGGATGGGCAACTACATGACAAATGAGGTTTAATGTAGAACATTTTAAAATAATGCATTTGGGTAGGAAAAATATGAATGCAATCTACTCACTAGGGGAGATCCTCTGGGTGAATCTAGGATGGAAAAGGACCTGAGGGATGACAGGCTCAGCAATGGCATGCAATGCCAAGCTGCTGCAAGCAAAACAAACAGAATATTAGCATGCATTTAAAAGAGGATTATCTCCAGAGATCAAACAATAATTCTCCCACTCTACAAGACTCTGGTCCGGCTCTGGTGTGCTGGTGACCCCACAATAGGGATAAAGCTTTTCCACAAAAAGGGAATTTAATAAGACATGTGGCCATTCACTAAAATGGGAAGAAATGCGGTTTAACCTTAAACTACGTAGAGGGTTCTTTACCGTAAGAGCGGTTAGGATGTGCAATTCTCTTCCACAGGCAGTGTTTTAAGAGGGGAGCATCGATAATTAAAAAAAAACAGCATACAGGGAAATACAATATATTGATGGACTTGAGTATTTTTTCAACCTGGCCAACTATGTAACTATCAAAGGAAAACTTACCCAAAATAGTAAAAAAAAAAGAAAGTTTTTTATTTTATTTAATTAACTGTATATTTCTTGTCACTACCATAACCTACCACCAAAAACAACCCCAAATAAATTATCATGCTCCTGACAATTGCAGAAATACCACATATGTGTATGTTCTTGTACTTGTAGTATAGCTTAGAAACAAAAAATAAATGCTGCCCAAAATATACTGACCCTTGTACTTTGACCCAAACACTAACCCTGGCACTGGCCTAGATCAAACCTTGATATAGGTATTTCTTTCTTGATTTTTCTTTCATATTTTTATTATTTTTTACACACTTTTTTTCTCTCTGCAAGGAGAGAAAAAAATATACAATGTATTACAGCCAATTGGGAGTGCTGGGTCCCAATCGTCAGACTCCGGTCTCTGCGCTGGGAGTGTGCCTCACAAAGGGAGGGATGCATATATGCGCCCCCATGGCCCAGTGAAGTGGGGCCGCATATATGTGTTACATCGGCGTCAAGGGGCTATGTTGTATCTTTGGGCCAAGCTAGACTAAAAAAATGATTTCAGTATACAGCACTGATGTTCGCGGCTTCACTGGATAACCTGTGTTTGATCAGTGCTTGCCGCCAATGTCTGTAGAGCTGATTTATCTATTCTGACAGGGAGGGAGCATCTGCTGTCTAAATACATTAGTGCGATGAGGGAGATGCCTGTATCCACATCGCTCATGTGGATGTGAGGATCTGTCAGTTTTTTTTCCATAAAAAACAACTGATAATTTCAGGTATAGGTATATGGCTGTCTTCACTAGCTTCCCTGAAAAAAACTAGGGGCCTAAACAGGCAATTCCAGACCCAAGCACTGTCAGGTAAGAGTGGAGTTCCATTCACTCGCCCTTTTTAGGTCCTTGTAAGCAAAAGAAAGAGATAGAGATTAGGTGAACTAATTTATTTGTTCTGTATAAGGCCAAGCACTATTTTATGTTGGAGCATTGCTTAAGCATGATTGTAAACTATTCTGCCTCTAATGGTAATCTACAAATCACTAATTTTCCCAGTGACAAAAAATATGGAAGAGTGAGCATGTAAATGTGAAAACCTCTTTGCAAAAAGTAAAATTAAATAGTCTTAAATTGCCTGCCAGCCACGCTACTGATCCTGGCTTTATTTAAGAGCTAATCTTGGTGAAGTATCTTAAAGTGGAGTCCCACCCAAAAAAACAACTGCATAACACTACCAACAAGTTCAGTTGACACATCCAGTTTTTTCAATGACACCGCCCGTTGTGATGGCAACCAGGAAGTTTGCAGCGCTAAACGCTGTAAACACTGCGCATGCGTGTGAAAGCGGTGAATGCTGGGAGATGAGCATTCACCGCTTCCAGGAAATGATTGCTTGTGGGCTTCTCAATGCCCACAAGCAAAATGGAAACTGCCTGAAACAATTTTTAAAATTTCTTTGCTACGAAAACTGACATGGGAAATATGAACCTCTGCTTTAAGCATCCATAACTTCCAGAACTGTTGGGTGACTGCTCCCGCTCAGCACTCTGTTGCTCCTTTGGTCATATCCTTTTAGATAGTAGAAGGATCCACAGCTTGCAGGAAACTGACACTCTGTAAGATTCTTTACAAGCTTATGGCTTCAAGTGAGCCAATATCAGCAGTGCAGGCCAGTTCAAGTGGATCCACAGTCTGTTTTTCAACTTGCATCTGTCTGAACAAATTCTCCCTCCTTACATCTTCCTTTTGTAGGGCGACGTTTTATTTATTTTTTTATTTTATCTAGTCACTTTACGGGAAAGACTGCAATAATATCCATAAATATGCACTAACTGAAAATACATTATATAGCATCTTCCTATTTAAGCAACTTTGAACAATCAAGTATAGGAAGTCAAACATCTGGGTTCCTATTCTGATCCAAACTCATCGCACACCATAATCTATATGCAGTTATAAGAAAAGAACAAAGTTTAGTGAAGATCAGTGTTCTGTGGATTGGGATCCTTCCTTCTCAGCTCTCATAGATGGGCAGACTTGGATTAGTAAAAAATAAACTCAGTGTTCACCCCTACGAGAATAATAGCATTTGATTTTCTAGATCTTTCCATAATATCCCCCTTCGGGAACATTACAGTTACCTCCAAATTAAACACTTCCTCCAACTTACAAAGGCCCGACCTACCCTATACACCTTGACCCCCTTTTGAAAACATCTGCAGGCTAAACCCCATTCTCTGGGATTAATATCTTTACTTAACTCCTCAATTATTTCCTCTAGGAAACTCCCAGTGAGATCGTATCATCTCCAATGGGAGACAGACTTGGGTTAACAATTGGATCCAGAGGACTGGCAGATCATGATGATAGCCCTTACGAAGAGTTCTAAGTATGTTATCATTCTGGAAAATGCATACAAGGTGTTCTATAGATGGTATTATACGCCAGCTAGACTAGCTTGATTTATTCCTTCCTATTCCCCTCTTTGTTACTGGGGTTGTTCGCAGGAAGGCACCATGGCCCACATTTGGTGGACTTGTCCTAATGTATGTAGACTATGGGTCAGGTTCTACATCCTTCTCCACAATATGCTCCATTCCAACCTTAACATATCCTTGAACTCCTCCGCCTGGAACGACAATTGGCCCTGCACCTTTTTAATGCAACCTAGTTGACCATTGCAAGGGCATGGAAAAACCCTGTACTCAGCTTCGAAGCAGTTAAAAAAAGCATGAACAACATTATGATTCATGAGAAACTGACGGCTCCTACCTCTGATACTCACAATACATTTCCTCCAGGTTCAATAACCTACTTCTTTCAATTTAAGAGTCTCCGAATGCACAAACCCCCCCCCCCCCCGATGGACTTTTCCCCCTTTTCTTTCCTCCTCGGTCTAGTGAAGATGGTTACAGTGATAAAAAAATATATTTATATTTGTTTCTCTTTTATCCATAATTAATATGCAGTCAATCTATATATGTTTGCACTCATTTTTATCGCTTGAGGTTTGCATGCTTTTGCCTACCATACAGTATAATCTGGGGCACTGAATGATCTTTATCGCAAAAGTACTGCTGCTGTTTTCTATTGTACTGATGAATATTGTACCATGTGTATAGAAATCCCTTTGTTGGGATCTTCTTCATCATTTTATGTTTGATGTAACCATCACACTGTTGCACTTATCTGTTGGATTTACTTTTCTACCGATAAAGACTTTGTAAAAAAATAAAATAAACTCAGCCACCAGGATGCAGTAAAGCTGGTACTATTCCGCTATACTGTTGATCAAATGTTTGGAGGCAGGTGCACAGACACATTTTGCGGGAAGTCAGACCATGAACATTAGTTGCAATCCCACTATAATGAAAATCAGTTAAATGGATATTTTCTTGTTTGTTGTAATATCAATTGTTCCATTTAAAACCAAAATATAATAATGGCTTGATAGCTAAAAAGCAATTTTCTGCTTTCACATTACATCGAAGCTCATCATGCACATGTAGGCTTGATTTTCATATCACAAAGGAGAAGGGGGAAATGTTGTACACTTCTAAAACATTTATACATGTTTTATATGAACTGTTAATATATTGTCAGGACCCGAGGGCTTAACAGGCAGCTGTGAGACAGTTCATTCAACTTTAAAAGGCTTTATTCAGCAAAAGCAACACAAAAAGGACAAACTTTGTCTTTGTGGGCATCTCAAAACAACACAAGAAACTCTATGCTTAGCATCCCAGCCACAGCATATAACATAGCAAAGTCCCAGTTCAGGCAAGCTTACCCAGCAGGTTCAAGTCAGAAGCAACAGGCTTCCATTCAGCATCAAGCTCTCCTCAGCACACATAGCAAAACAGCCATTCCCCCACACTCTTATGCCCTGTACACACGATTGGTTTCCCTGACATGCCCAATGTGATTCCTCTCAAACCTGCCTTGCATACACACATTCAGTCAAAAAAACACTCGACCAAAGCGCGGTGACGTACACATACAACGGCACTATAAAGGGAACATTCCATTCAAATGGCGCCACCCTTTGGGCTGCTTTTGCTGATCCTCTTGTTAGTAAAAGTTTGGCTGAGAGATGATTCACGCTTTTCGGTCTTCGTGCTTTTCAGTCCGTTACAGCATGACGAATGTGCTATCTCCATTACGAACGCTAGTGTCAGGGAAGGTAATAGATCAGACTGTGTGACTGCACAGAGGAGACCAGAAACGCATATAAGTGAAAGAAAAAGGTATTTATTAAAAAGGGGACAAACAAGTGAAAACAACCAGTGCACAACCACAACAAATAATATATACAAATGCAGGGGAGATACCATAATCGTAAACAGGCCAGGCCGAGGTCATACACAGGGAGATCATAAGATAGATGAGGACGGGAGATAAGCAGAGAGGGCAAGTCCAGGATAGGGATCAGGTCTGATCAGAAGCAGGATCGGGATAGCAGGCTCAGGGTCAGGATTGCAGGGTCAGGAAGTTAGAAAGATACCAGGGCGAGGTATGCTTGAACTCGCCGGGTATATGTAGAGGTGTGGTGATTAAGTTCAAGTGACACCTGAGCGCAGCAAGAGCCGTATGCTCTACACTGCCAGGGTCCATCCAATGGTGGAGACCAGTACTGCGTCCCAAAGGTGATATAACACCAGCAGGGGGAAGTTCTCCTGACAGCTCCAAACTGCCAGGAGACACCGGCTGGTGAAACGCAGTACTGCGAGCCAGATAGTAAATAGCACCAGCGGATGGAATCTTTCCTGACAGCTAGTTTTACCAAAAGAGAGCTCCCGTCTCCTACTTGATTCTGAGCATGCACGTTTCTTCCCCTTGGAAAAGCATACACACAAGCGGTTTTCGCAACAAGAAAAAAACTGACAGGAAACACGACAGGAAAAAATAGAGCAAGTTCTAATTTTTTTGGTGTCAGTTTTCTAGTCGGGACTGCTATGGAGCATACACACAACTGGTTTTCCAGACCAATCTAAAAAATTGCAGTTTTCTCATCGGGAAAACCGATCGTGTGTACGAGGCATTAGACCAGCTGACTAATAACCAGGTATGAAGGGAAAGTATCTACCCTATTCATTAACCCTCTCTTCTTGTCAAATTTGTTTATTGAAATGCAACAAATCAGAAAACAAGTTCAAATGCGGTACAGGAATATAATATGTTGGAATACAATAAAAGATTATATTTCCTTAACTATTTCCCACCCGGCCACTGCATATACACGGCCAGGTGGGCACTCTCTCCTTCTGAGTAGACATTCAGGAATGTCCCTTAGAAGAAGGGGGATCACGTGTCCAATCACAGCTGCCATGTGATGTAAACACAGAGCCGATTGCTAGGCAATCCGCTCTCCTCTCCTCACACATTAGTTGTCGGTGAGGAGAGGAGAGTGGATCACTGCAGCCCAGCTGGTGATCAGTGAGTATGAGGTGTTTTTTACTCACTGATCACCAGCCTAGTGTCCCCACAATGTCCCCACAATGTAAAACACAGAGTAAACACACATGTCCCCCAAAATACATTTCCCCAAACACACATGTCCCCACATAGTAAAAACATCTGTCACCCACATATGTAACAGTAAAATCACATGTCCCAATGATCATTTGCACAGATATGTCTGATCTCCAGGGCACATCTGTACACGGTCATTTACGTATATATCTGTCCGTGATCACACAAACCAATTATTATACACTTAACAGATTTTTTTTTTTTACCAAAAGCATGTAGCAGAATAAATGTTGGCTTAAATGTATGACAAAATTAGATTTTATTTGGATTTCTTTTAAAATAGAATAATGAAAATATATATTTTTTTTTCCAAATTTCCACTCTTTTTCCTCTTATATCACAAAAAAAATAAAAACGGAGTCATAAATAAATTACACCAAAAGAAAGCTTTATTTGTGCGAACAAAATTATAAAAATGTAATTTGGGTATAGTGTAGCATGACCGCGCAATTGTCATTGAAAGTGCGAGAGCGCTGAAAGCTGAAAATTGGTCTGGAAAGGAAGGGGTCGAAAGTGAGAATGGTATTTGTCTGGTACCTTAATCAAAGGATTAATAAATCCAAGAGACAATTCCCTATATTATTTAAGTCTCAAGTTCATTAACCCTCTCTTAACTGAACCCAGGTTGACTCTAGAAGAGTTCATTAATACATTCTGATAGTAATCCTGGAAATGTTTAGGCCTAATTCACTACAACATTGCCTATACATTTTCTGATATTTAGCACTGTTCCAGCAGAATTAAAAATCAGATTAGGTGATGAACACGCCAATCAGCTTATGTGGTCTTTGCACAGTTTACTTTCTATGCACTATACTGAAGTTAGGCAATGTTACAGAATGATGGGGTAACTCATATCCTTTTTATGAGTACAGCTAAATAAATTAAAGGTCAGACTTCTGGAGTTCAAACCCAAGTCTGGATGAAACGATCCCTGGTCTTTTTGTATATTTCCAGTAAATGGTCTTTTTTTTTTTCCCATCATCTGTTTATGAGTTCCATAGCTTTGTCCAAATTCTACTAGAGTAAAACTTTATGTATCATGATGACATGCTATTATAGGAACATGACCAATAGGTTGTGTCAGTCAAAGATTTCCAATCGCCTGACAGTGTTTTCATTTAATGGAACTTTAGCAAGTGTGGTGGTCTTGAATATTCATAAACCTGATCTAGTGTTTAAAAAATTCAAATGTAATAAATATTAATATCAAATTTGTGGGCATTAGTAGTAAAAATAACACAGGCTGACAGAACTTGGAATGGGCAATCACATCATCAGTGTTACTGGGTTTCTCAGCATAGAAGAGAACAGGGAAAAAAGTGGAAGACTCTCTCCAATTTTGATTATAAAATGTACAGAGGGCACAAAGATTGAGACATTGCTTACATTTGACACAGATGATATAATACAAATATACTGGTAGTGACCAATTAGACCAGAGCCAAAAGTAAACCAACCTAGCCTTTTGTCAAGAGCTTTGCCAATATTTGATATTCCTCCAGGCTTTACTTTCCCAAACACACTGATGCTCATTTCCACAATTTACTCACAGTATATGAGCTATAGTGAACCACCTTTCTTTTAACTTCATACATCACTGATTAATATTCATTTAATAACAGAAGAGCACCAATTCTATTAAATGGGTTTGCACTTCTGGAAAATGACTGAATGACAAATTATACATTCTGTTCCACAACAGGCTTCAAACTAATATTTTCATCAAAGGTGCAACAGTACGACAGTTGGGGATGGGTGAGTGGGTAAGAAGTCTTGTTGTCTATACAGTACCCTGCAGACTTGACCTGACAAACGAGCTGCAAACAAGCCTGATTCCTCTGATTTAATTTCTTAAGTAAAATTTAGCAAACCTCTGTTTTCAATAGCCTAACACAAGCTTATCTAAAGCATTTCTCACCAACGCTCACTGTTTAGCTGCTAATGGAGATACTATGTGAGAAGTGATTCAAAATAGTTAGGTCAAGTTACAGCCAAAACCTGTTTTTGATAGCATAGCATGCTGAACCTCTGTCAGAACTTTATTATTTTCTCTGTCCTAGTTTGAGAGATTTCTGTCACTTATTGTTCTGTGACATTCTGTCACGGGGACAGAAGGTGAGGGAGGATGTCCCCAGTGCGGGTATAGAAACATATTTTGCTAAAGAACTTGACTAGCGTAGTTTCAATATGCAACCATCACTTAAACCTTCCCCAATATCAATCCCCTTATACCACCCCCTTTTTCTACCCCATGCCCACCTAGACCCAGTAAACGAGACGGACACAGTAAAATTGGAGTAAAATTGGCCACAACAGCCATTTTATTTTGTAACCAAAATTAAATAATTAACCAAACTTTTGATGCTAGGAATTTCCAACAATTCCAACTATAATTATTAACAATATAAATACCAAACACTTTTATTACTATTTTTAACACCAGTCCCAATTGGTCTTTGACAGTAATCCCCCATTAACCTTTTCTTCACCACCACACTGCGTACCATCACCATACCCAGGCCTCCAGGTGACTCCAGCTTGGAGACACCCCTTTTTAACCCGCAGTGCACCGTCACCGTATTACAGCGGACACCGTTCCTCTGCAATAACCCCATACGGAGCCCATCCCACCGATAAGCCCCCCAACCATTTCCATTTTCTCAGTTAACTGTCACCATCAAAGACCAAGGACACCACCTCCGCTGTCGTGACACCTATCCACCGACCTGAAAGCAAGAAAACAAACGCACAACACACAACATTGAACAAAACAAGGGAGGGTGGGTGGGAAAAACCTGCCTCCCTGTGTCTCCTCACTCTGCCTGTGCCTTTTGGCGCCGTCCCCGCCCCCTATATAAGGCACTCCTCCCCTTCCATAGAGCTAAGCCTACAGCCACACCCCTGAATGCACCTCCTCATTTCTTAACCCTTTGTTGCCCTGATTCCACCCCAGTCATGCCAGCCCTGCATTATCTTCCTTTATGTCCCTGTCACTCCGGGCTTCACTGGATTGTTTCTGCCCACTGGAGACATTTCTGCTGACAAATGTTACCAACACATGAGGGGAGTGGATATTTACTAATCAGGGATGTAGACAGCAAGAAAAAGAGGTTCTAAACTATGCAAAACTAAAAAAAAAACTAAAAAAAGTTTTCTCTGAAGTGAGGCTTTAGAGGGATATTAAAGAAGAAGTCCAGCCTGAGCTTTTAGTTTTGCACTCCTGTGACCCGTTTTCAGCGGAGAGCAGTCTGAAGTACACTCTCCAATGATGTCACTGCCATCAGTCAGGGCAGCGCGCCATTATGGCTTCCAAGTAGGGATTCGCCAGCTGCCTTGATTGATGGCAGTCTCAGCGAGCCGCTGAGAGTGGCCGCTCCCCACCCCTCCACTGCTCAGCGCTCAAATCAGCGCTGATAAGTAGAGCAGAAGGGATGCTGACTGACAGTCAGCATCGCTTTGCTCGGGGAGAGAAGAGAACTGAGCCGGCGGTGTTTGGTGGTTCGGTTCTCAGTGCAGAGACGCCAGGGGACAGATGCAGCATCGGTCTGATGCTGCATCCACCGAGGTAAGTATAACTAGCAAAAAAATAAATAACCATACATCTCTTCTAAACCCTCTTTACCTCAGGTTTAAAGAAGGGCCCCAGACTTACAGTACCTATTGTAAATTGTTCTTTTGAAGACCTATTCTTGCTCTGTCAATCCTGAACTTGAAGGCTCTGGATGCAACCAACCCTTCAGAGGTTAGCTCACTGATCAACCTTCCTTATTTATTTTTTTGGCTTCCATATGGTTTCCTCTGAACAGCAAGCAGTAATAATAAATAATAACCAGGGACAATGTCACATGTTCACAGAATGCAGCACGAGGACAAAAGGATTATGCTAATGGTTTATATTTTACAATATGTTAATGCCAATTAGCTGGAAATGAAAGAACATTTTTTTTGGCTGAAAAATAAATCAAACTTTATGTTATAGCTATCACAGCTCCTTTAGAAGATAATTATGTATTATTTATATTCATAAAGGACTAAAAATTCAGTAAATCATTTAGAGGAGGAAATTGCAAAATGATGACTGCTGGGGTTGATAATGGTTTGGAATAAGAGCTGCTGACGAATGCTGTTTTGAGGGATTGTGGAAGAAGGCTGAGAGTCAGGAGCCTTTCAAGTGTTTGACAGACACCTCTTGACTGAGAGATCACTACAGCAACTGTTAACAAGGCAAGGCAGATTAAGCTGTAACCATATTACTATGGCTCCAGGGGAGAAGCAGGCTAAAACGGAATAATCTCTACTATAATATATGTACACTCCTTAGTGGAGTGTATAAACAGTTTTACTTTTCTTCTGGTGTCACAACAATTATTTCATTGCAGAACATTTTGGGCACAGGGATTTTTAGTTATCAGCGTTGGATACTTCTGGCATAGATAGTTTTAGTGTTTAAATTAGTGGTAGGGTAACTGTTAACCAGGGCCGGTGCAAGGATTTTTGCCAACTCAGGCGAAGGTGCATTTTGCCACCCCTCAAACCCCCCCAGTGCGCACGCACGCACAGGGCACAACACATCAGGGTACAGTGCACATCAGGACACAGTGAACATCAAGACATAGCACATCAGGGTACAGCACATCAGGCAACATCAGGGTAAAGGGCACAGCACATCAGGGCATATTGGAGCACATTGGGGCACATCGTTTACCTGGCAGCCAGTATGCAGGAAGCATCTGTGATAAGTTCTCGCCTCTCCTCTCCTCTCTTCTCGTCCATCCCAGATGATGTCACAAGCAAATGGGGATAGACGAGAAGAGAGGAGGGGCCGCCGGGGCAGCGTGACATGAGAGAAAATTTATCACACACACTGCCAGTGTGGCTGCAGAGCTCCCCTCCCTCCCTCCCTCCCTCCCTCCTCTTCCTCTACACTTCACACACAGCAGGCATCATCTGCTGTGTGTATCGGAGCTTAGTGTGAAAACTTTGGCCGCGCTACGAGAAAAGTCCCGCCCTCCTCCTAGATCAGCTTGTGTGATAGACGCATTGTTTTGCCTATCACACAAGCTGATCTAGGAGGACTTTTCTCACAGTGCGGCCAAAGTTAACACACTATGCTCCAATACACACAGCAGGAGATGACTGTTCCCTGGCGCCCTAAGGCAAGTGACCATGTTGCCTTGCGCTAGCGTCGGCCCTGCTGTTAACGTGTATCTAAAGTACAAAAATTGCAGGGTTTTCTTAGTGGTGCAAATTGTGTGTTTTGACAAAATATTGGGCTAACAGTGAGTGTAATAATAAAGGGCCTCCAGGGTTTTAAATGACAGTAATGTAGTCTTATAAACAAACAGCGCTGGCTTGATAATATGGAGACAAAAAAATGACAATCCTGCAAATACATGGACAGACGGGCAATCTTGACGATACATAGGCAGTGTATAGACAAGCGCTACAGTATGAGAGCAATAAATTGGCAATTGGGACAATGGGGTTGATTTACTAAATGTAAATAGACTGTGCACTTTGCAAAGTGCAGTTGCTCCACAGCTTAGTAAATTAGCAAAAGCTCTGCTGACTTCCATCATCCAATCATGTGCAAGCAAATATGCAGTTTTTTTTCTTGCACATGATTGGGTACTCTGTAAAGTGAAGCTTTACCTCATTTACTATTGCTCTGGAGCGATTGTACTTTGCAAAGTGCACAGTCTATTTGCCTGTAGTAAATCAACCCCAATACGTCTACAACAAATTGTAAATTACAAACATATGTAGGCAGAAGGGCCCAGGTCTGAGCCACAATTATGGCCAGTGGATATTTGTTTAGTGATCTGCAGCAAAATGTGGGCTTGGCCTCATGGAACTGGACATGGCAATATACAGGTTTATTGGTTTAAGCCAAAAGCTCAACAAATACTATTATTATCCACTATTATGTTTTTTTCAGCAATGGCAATGTTAGTAATTAGAATATTTTTTTTAACCTTAACCACCTCCTGCCGGTTGTACGAATTTGTACGGCCGCAGTGTGGATGCCAATTGCCGGGAGGCCGTCTATATACGGCCTCCGGCCTCCAGCCACTGGGGGGCACGCGCGTGCCGCATCACTGAGATGCCGATTGCGCATGCCTGGCGGCCGCGATGTCCGCCGTGCGCCCGCGATCGGCGGTTACAGAGACAAGGACGTGGATCTGTGTGTGTAAGGGACACAGATCGGTCACCTCCCCCAGTCAGTCCCCTTCCCCCACAGTTAGAAACACTAGGCAGGGTACACATTTAACCCTTTCCTCACCCCCCTAGTGTTAACCCCTTCCCTGCCAGTCACATTTATACAGTAATTAGTGCATATTTATAACACTGATTGCAGAATAAATGTGAATGTTGGCAAAAAATGTGTCAAAAGTGTGCGATGTGTCCGCCATAATGTCGCAGTCCCAATAAAAAAATCGCAGATCGCGCCATTACTAGTAAAAAAAATAATAATAATTCTGTCCCCTATTTTGTAGGCGCTAAAACTTTTGCGCAAACCAGTCACTTATTGCGATTTTTTTTTTTTACCAAAAATATGTAGAAGAATACGTATCGGCCTAAACTGAGAAATTATTATTATTATTTTTTTAAATTGGGCTATTTATTATAGCAACAAGTAAAAAATATTGTTTTTTTTTTCAAAATTGACGCTCTATTTTTGTTTATAGCGCAAAAAAAAAAAACCGCAGAGGTGATCAAATACCACCAAAAGAAAGCTCTACTTGTGGGGAAAAAAGGAACGTCAATTTTGTTTGAGAGCAACGTCGCATGACCGCGCAATTGTCAGTTAAAGCGACGCAGTGCTGGAAGCTGAAATTTCACCTGAGCAGGAGGGGGTATATGTGCCCAGTAAGCAAGTGGTTAAAGTAATAATGCCGACCTTCCCTATAGCAGCTTAAGTGCTTGTTTACACTTGCTTCAAAATGTGGCATTGGACACACTTTTTTAAAGCACTCTGAATGCCAATCAAAGCACCTCTCACCAAATAAGATGGTAACCTTACAGTCCTGTTCACTTGTGCTTGCAAGTGTCTGGTGCAGACGTCACATCTGGTGTGCAGTGTGGAGCATCAGGAAGGTGATCTCGGTCCAGAGTGGAGTGGAACAAATAGGAGATGGCACGCATGGTGTGCAGATCTAGACTCACGGTGCTTCGCCTGACATCACAGATACCACTCCTCCTTTCTAAACATGTGTCGGCCACTCATTGACCTTCATCAGTAGATTAGCTTCATTTAAAAAAAAAAAGCATCACCGAAGCATCAAAAACACATAAAAAAGTGTGTTGAAGTGTGTGTTAAAGTTGAAGCAAATATAAATGAGCCCTTAGGCTGCATTCACACCTAGGCGTTTTTACGCCCGACGCCCGACACTATTGCAGCCTGAAATACGCTGGAGGGGTGATTTAACATTGTCGGCTATGGAGATGGTTCACATCTCCACGCCGAACGCCAAAACGCTGTACGCCTGAAGCTCAAAACAAGTCCCGGACCCTTTTTTTCAGGCGCCTTTGGCGTTCGGGCATAGCCGACAATGTTAAAATCACCCCTCCAGTGCAAACAAGGCAACAAAAATTTTGCATTTTGTCACAGCAAATCGCGGGACAAAACGCCGCAATTTGTCGCGGCAAATCGTGTCACAATACGCCGCGCTATAGTGTGAATGCAGCCTAACTGCGTCAGTTTGCAGAATTACACTCTTGTTCCTGCTCACGATTTGGAGCGTTTATTCTCATCACACAAAAGCGTTTTGGCTTTTTTGTAGTGTGTTTGTTCTGGGTTCAGGATCAGGAAGGAATTTTATTTCCCCGCTGGAGCGAATTGGATCATGCATTATTGGGGTCTTCTTGCCTTCTTCTGGGTCAATTGTGGGTATAGAATTGTGTGTATGGAGCTTTTGTTTTTGTGTGTGTTTTTTTCCCCCTCTGTGGATTGAACTCGATGAACTTTCCAACCAAACTATCTATGTAACCTGCTAATCACGTTTAGGGTGCTATTAACAATTAATGTAACCGCAAATGCGACATGCACTTGCAGCGCTTTTTCAAAATAAGCAGGGAAACATGCTTTTCTGAGAGCTTTGTTGTGCATTACGGAAATGCCAAGTGTGAATGGAGCCTTGGAAATCCAGAGATTAGAGCTAGGAAGCCTAGGATCTGGAAAGCACACTGAATATCTGGAAACTCCAGGTCAAATCCGGGATGTGTACAGATGTGGCATTGTTGTAATGCATTGCAAAGGTGTGAATCTGGCCTAAAGGCTAAAATTAGGAGGATGGATTGGTTTTATGATGTCCTGCAAAATTCCAATGGGGGCAGTGCTATATTTATATTTATATACATTTTACTATATGAAAAGGCCTTATTCTGAAACATCTATATCAAACACAGCGTATGGGGATTATTATGATCAGTGTTTTAAAATGTTCAGCCAATAAATGTAAAAGCAATGTCCACTTGTAGGCAGGTTGTCTACTGTTTATTTTAACTATTTAGCTAGGCTTGTGTGGCTGTCCTGGCCAGAAGGGGTAATACTGCTTTGCATTCTCTGCTCACATTTGCAGGTTTTTTAGGGTCTTGCCTTGTGTCCTGTGATATGTAAAAGACAGATGTTCAGGTCCCAAAAGAGTGCGGGTAGCGGGTTAAATAACAGGAACCTTGCAGGACTTTCTGATACTTTGTGGCCATTTACGGAGCACTGGCCTCTCAGGAATACACCTCTCCAGTTGAGTCGTGCAAGTTATGGACTTCACCCATAAGGACTTTACCTGTGCAGGTATACTAGGGCAGCCACTGTTGAGGCCGCGTACACACGGGGGGACATATCCGATGGAAAAGGTCCTCCGGGCTATTTTGGTCTGATGGCGTGTACACACCATCGGATCAAAATCCCCGCCGGCAGACAGCGCGGTGACGTGGCGGTGACGTTGACGCCGCCACGTCACCGCACCAGGAAGTAAACAACTTCCACGCATGCGTCGCATCCTTCCGATGCTTTTGCAGGCAGATATGTCCGCTGGTGAGTGTACTGACCAGCGGACATATCCGACGGACATGTCTCCGGCGGACAAATTTTAAAGCATGTTTTAAAATTTGTCCGCCGGTCAGACATGTCTACTAGCCCGTACACACGATCGGATTTGTCCGCTGAACTGGTCCGTCGGACCAGTTTGAGCGGACAAATTCGATCGTGTCTACGCGGCCTTAGTGTTAGGGAACGGACATTTTGCCATGTTTTGTATGTCATTCTGAACTTTCAGTAAAAGTTCTTTATCTGCACAAAGCCTGGTCTAAAGTTATTCAAGGGGTGCATGTGAGGCCCTGGTGCTCAGTGGTATTGCTATGTGGATACGGTCCGCACCGGGTGACACCCGCCAGAGGGGTGACACTGGGGTCGCCGCGCCGCTAAACACTGTACTGTATTGCTTGTAGCGGAGCGGGGAGGCTGCCTGCTGTAACATTCCTCAGTCAGGCTAATTTCCTCGAGTGAGCTGCAGTTGGGCCTTTCCTGTAACACCCCAGCCTGCCCTGTACCACTCCAACCTGTCCCTTGCCACCCTAATTTTTCTGTACCACCTTAACTTGCCCTATACCACCCCAACCCGCCCTGTGCCACCCTAACTTGCCCCATACTACCCCAACCTGCCCTATATCACCCCAACATGCCCTATTCCACCTTAACCTGCCCTATACCACCCCAACCTGACATTATACCACCCTAACCTGCCACTATACCACCCTATACTATCATTTACAGGGGCTGGTTGGGGTGCGCCCCGTGACCGTGCACTACCTGCATGGTGCTGGGCAGCCTAGACAGAGACACCATGTTTTACTGTACCGGGTGACACCAGCCCTAGTGACGCCACTGCTGGCGCTTATTAAGGGGTCTGAGTCTACAACACACTAGGGGTCCTTGTGACATTGTAACAACAAAAAGTTAAACTGCAAACAGTCGTTGACGTGGTGCCTGATTAGGTTACGGAGTTCTATCTACTGATCACTAGATACAGAAAACCAAGGGTTAACTTAAGCACAGGTGAGGTCTGGGTTATGTGCTCAGTGGGACCCCAATCTGTTACTGAGAGTGAGGTAACAGAGGTACGCTGACTGGTGGAATGGGCATAGGCTTTACGTGTCTCTCCTAATGCAACACATACACCTGTTCAAGTGTGCAGGACAAGCCACAGTATCTTCGGAAGGACTCTGCATACAAGATTACACACAAGTGGCTTATCTCTGAGTTGGGGACTGCCTTAATGTTTGACTTTCAACATGTCCTTAGCCCTCGCCTTGCCCGGGAGAGCGTTGGTGAGCTTGTCTTCAGGCAAGGTGTAACCCCAGAATGAGTGACCCTGGTCATCACCTGGCATAGCCCAGAAGAACCCACCTAGGGTAGACCTCCTATGGGACCCACACTTGGCACCCAACAAGTTAAAGGGAAACATATGGAGGAGGTGTCGTCCGCCTCCTGAAACACGCACCCTACCCTTACACACTGAAAGTAATTGAAACAAAATGATCCTTACATATAAAATTATAGAACACACCTGCAAGATGTTCCTCTTATTATATAGTATATAACAATGTTATTAGAAGGATTGCAAACCTGCATCAGAAGGCTCTGGTCTGCAAGAGTCAGTATTCAGTAATCAATCCACAGCACAATCTCTTTTAAATATGTTTTCTAAGCCCTGGCAGCTTAAACTGAATAAACACACTTTAACAAAATGTTTTTGGCAGACGAGACTTGCAAAGTCTCTATTGGGACCCTGCTTTAATTTGTACAGACGTTTCTTAACCACTTTAGCCCCGGACCATATTGCTGTCCAAAGACCAGAGCACTTTTTGTGATTCAGCACTGCGTCGCTTTAACTGACAATTGCGCGGTCGTGCGACGTGGCTCCCAAACAAAATTGGCGTCCTTTTTTTCCCACAAATAGAGCTTTCTTTTGGTGGTATTTGATCATCTCTGCGGTTTTTATTTTTTGCGCTATAAACAAAAATAGAGCGACTATTTTGAAAAAAATGCAATATTTTTTACATTTTGCTATAATAAATATCCACAAAAAAGATATAAAAAAACATTTTTTTCCTCAGTTTAGGCCGATACGTATTCTTCTACATATTTTTCGTAAAAAAAAAAATCGCAATTAGCGTTTTTTGATTGGTTTGCGCAAAATTTATAGCGTTTACAAAAAAGGGGGTAGTTTTATGGCATTTTTATTAATATTTTTTTTTACTAGTAATGGCGGCGATCAGCGGTTTTTTTCGGTACTGCGATATTATGGCGGACACATCGGACACTTTTGACACATTTTTGGGACCATTGGCATTTTTATAGCGATCAATGCTATAAAAATGCATTGGATTACTATAAAAATGCCATTGGCAGTGAAGGGGTTAACACTAGGGGGCAGGGAAGGGGTTAAGTGTGTTCTTATTTGTGTTCTTACTGTGTGGGGGGGGGGGTTGACTCACTAGGGGGAATCACTGATCTTCTGTTCATACATTGTATGAGCGGAAGATCAGCGTTTCCCCCGCTGACAGGAACGAGAGCTGTGTGTTTACACGCACAGCTCTCGTTCCCCGCTCTGTAACGAACGAGCGCGCGTGCCCGGCGGCGATTGCGCCCGCCGGGCACGCGCGCGGGACTCGGGGGCGAGCGGGGGGCCCGCGCGCTGGCCGCCGGCGGCGCGCACGCGCCCCCTAGTGGCCACGAAAGTCCCGACGTAGCATGACGGGCTCTCGCGCAGGAGAGCCGACCTGCCGCCGTATAACTGCGGCGGCTGGTCGGCTAGTGGTTAAAAATCAGAACTGATACAGCAGATACTCTGATCAGTGCATGTTTCCATTACAACACGTGGTAGCAGCTATTGAGTGTAAAAAATGTATATAGCGCGGCACATGCGAACTCTGGGCGCCCGTTGTTCCTGTCTCTCTTGACATCAAAAGAGCAGAGTTTTAATCTGTCTTCTGAAGGTCAGGTGGTTTTCCTCCAACCGAATGCTGGTTGCTAAAGCGTTCCATAGTCTAGGACCTTGGAAAGCAAACCTTCTTTCTCCTTTGGACTTGTATCTGGCTTTGGGTACCTTGACCAGATTTTGGTCGGTGGATCGCAGAACACGATTGGAATTGTGGGCTTCTATCTTTTCGCATAGATATTGCAGAGCCTTCCCATGGATGCACTTATGTGTCAGACAGAGTGCTTTAAAAGCAATTCTGTCCTTTACTGGCAACCAGTGAGGGGTTCTCAACGAAGGTGCGATTGATTCCCATGTTTTTTTCCCAGTCACAAGTCTGGCGGCCGTATTCTGAACGCCTTGCAGACGAGAGATTTGGTACTTTGGGAGTCCGAGGTAAAGGGCATTTGCATAGTCCAGTCTGGAGTTCACAATTGTTCCCACCACGACTGCTACGTCTTCTTTAGGAATAAAAGGAATAAGTCTGCGTAGTAGGCGCAAAAGATGGTGAGATCCGCTGACTACTGACCCTATTTGTGCATCCATTGTCATGTAGGTGTCGAAGATGACCCCGAGACTTTTGACTTTGGAGCTAGGGGTGATGATTTGGCCCAGAATGGGTGGAGGTGTCCAGGTTTTTGTCAGTTGACTGGCGTGAAACAGAAGAAGTTCTGTTTTGGAACTGATGAGTTTAAGATAACTCTTTGTCATCCAGTTTTCTATCAAAGAGAGACATGAGATGATGATCCTTTTTATTGCAGATGCGAAAATACAGTTGCGTGTCGTCTGCATATGAGTGATAGAGTAGTTTTTGGCTACTGATGATTTCAAAGAGAGGGCGAAGATAGATGTTGAAGAGCACCGGTGACAGGGGGGGATCCTTGAGGGACTCCACATGTTACCGTGCGTTTTTCAGAGGTGAAAGGTCCCAATTTCACTGTTTGTGAAAAAAGGAGGAAAACCATGGTAAATCACCTTCTGCGACTCTGGCTACCTCAGCCAGCCGAGTCAGTAACAGTTTGTGGTCTACCGTGTCAAAGGCTGCGCTTAGGTCCAGCAGAACCAGGAGACAAGATTCTCCTTCGTCTGCGGCCTCAAGAGCGTCGTCCCATATTTTGAGTAATGCTGTTTCCGTCCCATGTCCGGGACGGAAACCCAATTGAAGTGGATCAAGTAGATTATGGGTATCTAGATGCTGTTGCAGCTGTTGTACCACTACTTTCTCCATTACCTTGGAGAGAACTAGTGATGAGCGGAATACGCCATATTCGATTTCGCGATATTTCGCGAATATATAGAAGAATATTCGCGAATATTCGTTAATATCGAATATTCGCGAATGCGAAATTGATTGCGAAATTCTCGTCAACACGCGAAAACGGAGATCATTTCCTGGATTACTAAACTAATAGGCACTAAACACTAACTCTACTTACACAAACTTATATGACTAAACTAAAGCTAATTTTTTTTTTTTTTTTTTTATACACAAAACACAGAAGGGCAGAGAACGTATTCGCGAATATTCGTTAATATTGAATATGCGTGATATTTTATCAACAAAAATATTTAACGAAATTTCGCTAGTGCGAATGCGAAATTGATTGCAAAATTTTCGTCAACACGCGAAAACGGAGATCATTTCCTGGATTACTAAACTAATAGGGACTAAACACTAACGCTACTTACACAAACTTATATGACTAAACTAAAGCTATTTTTTTTTATACACAAAACACAGAAGGGCAGAGAACGAATTTGCGAATATTCGTAATACGAATATTCGCATTGCGAATATTCGGCAACATAAAAGGATCGCCTCAGCTACTCGGCCCAGGGTCTCTATTCATACCAGCAATGCTTTTAGACGTCGATGGAGATCACTAGGATGTGATCTGTTTTAAAAATAAATTTGAAAAAATACGAATATTCGCAATAGCGAATATTCACCGCAATATTCGATTTATTCGCGAATACTCGAATATGCAATATTCGTAACGAATATTCGCAATGCGAATATTCATGAGCAACACTAGAGAGAACGTTTAGGCCTGTTATGGGACGGCGGTAAGTTGGGTCCTTGGGGTCCAGGGTAGGTTTTTTCAAGATGGGCCGGATTATGCCCTCTTTCAGCAGGGAGGGCACTATGCCTTCCTTAAATGACTGGTTTATAGGCTGCATGATAGGAGGTGCCAGGATGTCGGCACATTCCTTCAGCAGTTTAGTGGGGATGATATCATTAGGTGCTGTGCTGTTTCGCAAAGTACCGATGATATTTTGAACTTTGTTGATTGTAGAAAGTTTCTGTGGGTGTTATGTGCTTGATTGAGGGGGGGGGGGGGGTTGAGGGGGGTATTGTTTTGCCGAATGCTTTCCCGGATTCTCTCAATTTTATTGATGAAGAAATCCGATAATTCATTGCAAAATTCTTGGGTATCTGAATTGGGGGCTTCAAGACAGCCTGGATTCATGGTCTTAGTGACCATCTTGAAGAGTTCGCAGGGGCAGTTTAAGGCGCTGTTGATAGCCATAGAAAAATAATGTTTCTTGGCTTTGAAGATTTCTTTATGGTATTTTCTTGTTTTTGCCTTGTAGATGATGAGTTTCTCCTCTGAAGCGCTTCTTTTCCAGGCGGCTTCCACCCTTCTGCGTTCTTGCTTCAGTAGCGCCAGCTGGTTGTTGAACCAGCCGGACTTGTTTTTCTGGATGCAGGCTTTGCGTTTTGCTGCTACTAAGTCGGCTGACTGTAATAGGGCTGCATTTATGGCATCCAGTGTATCTGAGGCTGTTCGAAGTGGTTGGATTGTTTTTATTTTATTTCCCAAGGTAGATTTGAAGAGTTCCGAATGGAGCTTCTTCTGAGATCTAGTCCAGTGTAGTGTCACCGGCTTGGGTGTTTTTATCGATGGGGGAATTTTGGAAATTATGAATTTAATTGCATGGTGATCTGTCCATGGCAATGGTTCATTTTCCAAAATGCTTAATTTCAGATTTTGTCTGAAAATTAGGTAGAGCGTGTTACCTGAAGCATGTGTGGGCCCACATACTAGTTGCTGTAGCCTTAATCCTTCCAGGTGGTCAATACAGGAGTCGGCAACGGGATCCTGTGAGGAGTTGGCCCAGAGATTGAAGTCCCCGAGCAGCAAAAGGTGTTTGCTGTTAAGGGTATAAGTGGAGATAAACTCAGTCAGTGATGGTAGGCGCATACGTGAGTAGCTGCCGCATATGAAAATGATGTTAAAACCATACATGCAAGATACTGCCACAAACATTAGAGCGAGAGCAATAATTTTGGCCCTAGACATCCTCTGGAAAGCCTCGTACACACGATCGGACTTTAAACAAACATTCCCTTGGATTTTTGTCTGAAGGGAGTTGTCCGGTCACACCCATAGCATACACACGCTCTGACTTTTTTGGCAACAAACACGAATTTAGTGAAGTTTCAACCTACTGACGAGAGTTTAAAAGAGGAAGTTCAATTCTCCTGCGTCACCCTTTGGGCTCCTTCTGCTAATTGAGAGTTAGTAGAGGTTTCGTCTGTGTGCATTGGCGATTTTCAGTCTCGTGCAATTTTGTTCGTTTCTGAACAAAAGCATCAAGCAGACATGTTGTGCAATAGGGTTGTGCTAACTTGACTCACAAAATAATATAGAAATATGTTTGATACATATAACCAAAATACACTAATCCAAAGTAAAGACATTTGTTTTTACTCTGTCAGTATAACCAGCAAAGCAGCTTTTAGTATTATCACATTATAAAGAAGAAAAAAATGTGCACTGCTTTTCTTGATTTCAGAACTTGCCGCGTCACGAATGTGCTCTTTCAAATATGAACACTAGTTTTACCAGACAGAATGATTCCGGCTGGTCTTTGCTTCTGAGCATGAGCGTTTGTACTTTGTACAAAAGTCTCATTGCTTGTTGTACACACGGTCAGACTAGGCACCATCGGCCTCTTGTTGAGGTAAAGTTTGTCCGTTTGCAGACCAAACTTTTTGTCCGATGAAACCCAAAAAAGTTTGTCTGATGGAGCGTATACACGGTCGGACTATTTTGAAAACGTGCTCATTTTGAAGTTTGTTGGCAAAAAGTTTGTTGGCAAATTGGCCTTAACTCAAAACATGTAACCAGTAAAAAAATTGAAAGCGTTGCCTATGGGGATTTTTAAGTACCGAAGTTTGGCTCCATTCCCCGAGCATGTGCAATTTCTAAGCGTGACATGTTAGGTATCTATTTACTTGGCGTAACTTCATCTTTCACATTATGCAAAAACATTGGGCTAACTTTACTGTTTTTTTTTATAGAACAAAACTGTTTTTCCCCCCAAAAAACGCATTCGAATAACTGCTGTGCAAATACCGTGCATGATAAAAAGTTGCAACGACCACCATTCTATTCTCTATGGTCTTTGCTAAAAAAACATATATAATATTTGTTTTTTTTTTGTAATTTTCTAGCAAACAAATGATGATTTTTACATGTCGGAGAGAAATGTCAAAAAGATAGAAAGAAGTACCGCCTGTAGGAGTTGGGAGATGTAGTCTTCCAGAGGCTGAGTAAGCTGTTGGTCAGGCATGTGAGTGGATCGGGATCCCTGCATAACCTGGACCACCTCTGTGATGTCAACCGACAGTGGGCTTTGGCCATACTTCTCCTTTAAGTCCTATAAGTTGCAGGGTGGGGCCTTCATGGATTAGACTTCCTTTTCCAGCACATCCCACAGATGCTCAATGGATTGAGAGCTGGAGAATCTGGAGGCTAAGTCACCACTTTAAACTCATTGTTGTGTTCCTCAAACCATTCTTGAACGATTTTTGCAGTGTGGCAGGGAACATTGTCCTGCTGAAAGAGGCCACTGCCACCAGGGAATATCGTCTTTGTGCAGGGGTGTAATAGGTCAAGAACAATGTTTAGGTAGGTAGTATTTGTCAGGTAACATCCACATGAAGGCCAAGACCAAGGTTTCCCAGCAGAACATTGCCCAAATCATCACATACTGGTGTCATCTCTTCCCCAGGTAAACAATGCACATGCCCGGCCATCCACCTGATGTAAAAGAAAATGTGATTCATTAGGCAAGACCACCTTCTTCCTGTGGTCAGTTCTGATTCTCGTGCCCATTGTAGGCCCATTGTTGGCTGTGGACATGGGTCAGCATGGACACCCTGATCGCTCTGCAGCTTAGCAGCCCCCCACACAACAACAAACTGCGATACCCTTTTTGTTTATCTGCTTTCAACACATCAACATTATGGACAACATGTTTACTTGCTGTATAATATATCATATACCAACTTTCAGATGCTATTGTAACAAAATATATAATCAACGTTATTCACTTTACCCATCAGCTGATTAGTCTATATATATCTATATAGATAGATCTATATAGCTATCTATCTATCTATCTATCTATCTATCTATCTATCTATCTATCTATCTATCTATCTATCTATCTATCTATCTATCTATCTATCTATCTATCTATCTGTAATGGTCACCACCGTTTACGACCTTCCATCCAACCACGACAAGCTTATCCGACACAGTCCGACAATACTGCATACACGATCCATATCAATTCCCATAATCAAGACGAGACTCAGCTCTGTACTTGCTTCCAAAGATATGAACACTTTATTGGTTTCTTCTCAACTTTTTTATACAGTATAGATAATCACAGGACAATGCAGTCCCCACCCCCCTATTCACACACTGAGGCTAATTATCTAATCCGTAGCTAGACATGTCGGCACCGATACTGACAGATCTGTCACATTCATATAAGGAACCTCAATCACGTTCTAAAAGGCATGCAGGTAAGCTAATTATCTCCCCGAGACATTCCGTCTGTGACAACATCTATTCACCTGCAGAACACAATGGAAAGGTATTTCACAAGCCCGACGTCATTTAGCATTTCAAAAGCAGATGTCTGCATTGAATAAGCTTGTAATGTCCTTCTCCTGTGTAACAGATGTCAAGTAGGAACACCTTAATATATTCCAGTCCTGCAATATGAATTATTATTAATGTCCCATTTTATGTACTATATGATATAATTTCTTTGTCACCCTATGGCCCTAGTGGACATAAGGTGACCTTAGACATAGGAGAATCTCAGTCTGTCACGGGTCATTCCGTTACACCTTCCCCCTTTCGGTGGGAGACGGACACAGGTGGGAACCCCAAACGGGTTGACTCCGAAGTCCTTCGGTAGTTCCAGTCCTCCAATGCTGGTATCCATACTGTACCCAAAATAAATGGCTCCACACAGAGTATTACTCACCCCGCCAACCTCTGCCTCTCTCGGAGAACGCGCCTGCCGCTGGGGAGAGGCCTGGACTGGCCCTTCTCCCAGGAGTCCTTTCAGCCACTGGAGAGAAGGCAGGGTGGATGGGCTCAGTCCATCATGCTGTTGGGGGTCTAGGCCAACTGCCCCCCCTTCCTGGGGTATACCAGTGGAGACTGAAGTCCCATCCACTGGTGCTAGGTGAAAACCCCCCGGTGCTTGCAAAGCAAAGCCGACATCCTCCTGTCCCAGTCCTATACCATTTTCTGGGGTTGTGCCAGTAGAGACTGAAGTCCCATCCACTACCCCAGGAACCCCCTCTTCTGTTAGTGGAGAGCAGAGGTCCATGACCATCTGTTCTGTTGCCAGCTCTTCCGCTGGGTTGCTGTGAGTGGAGACCACAGTCCCATCCACTACCACAGGGTCCCCCTCTTCCATTAGTGGAGAGCAGAGGTTCGTGACCCTCTGTTCTGTTGCCAGCTCTTCCGCTGGGTTGCTGTGAGTGGAGACCACAGTCCCATCCACTACCACAGGGTCCCCCTCTTCCGTTAGTGGAGAGCAGAGGTCCGTGACCCTTTGTTCTGTTGCCAGCTCTTCCGCTGGGTTGCTGTGAGTGGAGACCACAGTCCCATCCACTACCACAGGGTCCCCCTCTTCTGTTAGTGAGGAGCAGAGGCCCATGACACTCTGCTCTGTGGCCAGTGATTCAGCTGGGGGTAAAAGCTTTACCCCCTCAGCTTGTTGCTGGAGAGAGGGGCCAACCGCCCCGGCTCTCTGGAACTCCACACCATCCGCTTCGGCTTTAGGGATGGCAATCTCCAGATTTTCCACTGCCGATTCATCAGCCAGGATTTCACAGTTGTCATCTGACCTTTCCTCATAGTTGCAGGCAACGGGAGCCCCACCCTGCTTCTGAGCCGAGTCTAGCAGCTGTCTGTAGGCAATTTCCAAATCCTATTCTTGAATGGCCAGAAATTCCAAATCTTCCTGTAACCAGTGGCCTCCCGAGATATTCAATTTTTCCTTTCTGTGCTCCATTATGTCCTCCAAGCGCCACTCCCGATCAACCCCGAAGTCTGGATCACTGGACATCCTCCAATACAATAATCCCAGGCCATCATAGTCATAGCCTTCTGTGGGGCTGTCATCTGCTGACCACGGGCACTCTTGGGCTACATACCACCAGAGGGCTCTGTAGCTCTCGTCTAGCTGCATCTCTGCCCGAATTAGCCTGCTCAACTCGGTTGTCCACTCCTGCTTCGGTTGTTCCCCCAACAACAGCATTCGTACGTCATACTGCGGCCAGTACCTTGCATAGATGGAGGGCAGGACCTTTCCTTGGTGTTGCTGCTCCAGAGCTAGTGCTTCCTTCCAGAGTTGGCACCGAATCACATCCGACCATCCCAACAGGACCTCCTCTGATACTGGTTCTCTATGCTGTATCCGCATCTCTTGTAACCTTCTTTGGAATTCCTCTTCCATGGAGACTGGTGTCTGCACCTTTCCTCTCTCTTTAGTTGGTGCTGCTGTGACTTCAGCTGCTGCAGCACTTCTTCGCTGTAGCAAGGTGGCATTCAGAGCCGCTATAACTCGGTCCCTGATCAGCGGTGGAGGGTTAGGACCATAATGTGTCAGTCTTATGTTAACAGCCCGATCAAAACTTGCTTCTTTGGGTGTCCTGTCTGTTACGGCGGGCCTTTTAGCTCTATCCATTTCGACCAGTTCTGCGATAATGTCCCTTTTCAACAGAATGTGTCTTTCACAGTGAATAGCCAACACCTCAAGACATGTCTCAAGACATTTCAATAGCCTATTATACAGAGTTATGAGTCACTCTGGTCCACATGAAATCACCTGCAATATGAAATATTATTAATGTCCCATCTCATATAATATATGTATTATGATTTCTTTGTCACCCTATGGCCCTAGTGGACATAAGGTGACCCTAGACATAGAAGAATCTCAGTCTGTCACGGGTCATTCCATTACACTATCTATCTATAGCTCTATCTATCTATCTATCTATCTATCTATCTATCTATCTATCTATCTATCTATCTATCTATCTATCTATCTATCTATCTATCTATTTATCTATCTATCTATCTAAATATATCTATCTATCTATATCTATCTATCTATATAAATATATCTATATCTATCTATCTATCTATCTATCTATCTATCTATCTATCTATCTATCTATCTATCTATCTATCTATCTATCTAAATATATCTATATCTATATATCTATATCTATCTATCTATCTATCTATCTATCTATCTATCTATCTATCTATCTATCTATTTATCTATCTATCTATCTAAATATATCTATATCTATCTATCTATCTATATCTATCTATCTATATAAATATATCTATATCTATCTATCTATCTATCTATCTATCTATCTATCTAAATATATCTATATCTATATATCTATATCTATCTATCTATCTATCTATCTATCTATCTATCTATCTATCTATCTATCTATCTATCTATCTATCTATCTGTGTGTGTGTGTATATATATATATATATATATATATATATATATATATATATATATATATATATGTATGTAGTGTCCGTTCCTTAGTGCTGCCACTAGGTGTCACTGTGTGACCACTTGAAATAAAGTATATGCATATTTTTCTGTAGCACGTGCTTGAATGGCTTATGATACAATGATATGATACCAATATCCTCTTACTATGATACATGTCCCTCTTAATAACTTTTCATACCTTCAAATGCATTATCATAAATACATTTTCATTCAAGCTGATATGTTTTAATTTGTCCCTTCGGTTTTGTGATCTGGGTGAATGATGTTATAGGATATGGATGTCTACCTACAGAAATCTAAAAGCCGCACAACTCCTGCCAACTTGGAAAATTCAATCAAACCTGAACTGAATCTCTCACCAATATGTCAGACAGATAATCAAAATGGGAAATTAGGAAACTAAATATATTCCAAGAATGTCTGGGCCTCTTGTGTTTCCAAGCCGAATGGAGAGTTACTGAAAAGATTTGATGAAGCTATATTTTAAGACATATGCTTTTACACATTTTTGCCACGTTTGCTCTGTAAAATGTTACTGTAATCGGAGTAATACAGAACAGTAATATCAACCACAGTGCGAGGGAAATCTAAAGCTGGTGACAGATGCAGTTTCCGCATACACGGACTCTCCAAGGTGAAAAAATGATTGCATAGCCCTTGGAGCAATAATGTTTATGTATTAGCACCACTCCTAACTAAATACAGAAATGGGACTAATGTAGGATCTGTGTTCTGCAGGGATTTTTGTTATTATTGTAGAGCTATTTGTAATGATCTTCTATAGTTATACATAAAGATTTATCTTCAGCTATTAAACAAGTACAGTGCATACATTGTGTCACAGAATAGCATACCTCCCAACCCGCACGGATTCTGCGGGAACTTCCCGCACAGACTGCATCCTCCTGCAGTCCCGCAAAGGGGTTAATATTCCCGCACAGGAAGCACGGAAGGAGAAGAAAAGGGTCTGAGGGGAGACATGCTGACCGGAGCAGTGTGTGGACGGCGGCAACTGAAGGGAAGAGGAGAACCGACAGGCTGTGCACAGGTGAGAGGCAACAACTTCATCAATCCGCGGCAACCCCCTCCGCTCAACAACTTTGATTCGCGTCAACCCACCCCGCTCAACAACCTCGATTTGCATCAACCCCCCGCGCTCAACAATTTTGATCTGCCCCCCCGCTCAACAATTTTGATCCGCGGTAACCCCCCCCCCCCCGCTCAACAAGAATGTCCCGTAGTGGATTTTTTAAATGTTGGGAGGTATGGAATAGCCCCAGAAACATCTATCTCAGGTGTGTTATTTTCTCTGGATATTCAAAATTAATTGGTGCCAGCAGGGCCATCTTAATAGCATCATGGGCCCTTGGGTGATGCTCTGGGGCCCCTATAATGGAGGCAGCGCAGGTAAACAGACATCAAGTAGATAGGATGGCAGACAAGTGGAGCTTCCCCTTTTGGGTGGAGCTCTGCATTAACTACATGAACAATCATTCTGTACAGCAAAGAAACAGTGGGGAAATACTACATAACAAGTATCAAAGCAGTCCTGTGCAAATAATATATCTGCTAGATTGATGCCTCCCCAGCATGGCCCCTCTACACCCCAGATATCCCCCCCAGCACTCTGACCCCTATACACCCCAGATATCCCCAATCACTCTGACCCCTTTACACCCCAGATATCCCCCCAGCACTCTGACCCCTCTACACCTAAGATATCCCTCCAGCATTTTTGGGAAGAGAGTGTGTGCCTGAATGGTAGTTTGGAAATGTGGTCACCCTACTCTACACCCCAGATATCCCCCCAGCACTCTGATCCCTCTACACCAGTGGTTCTCAACCTTCTAGTGCCGTGACCCCTTGATGACATTTCCCAAGTTGTGGGGACCCATAACAGTAAAATTATTTTTGTAGAGGAGGTTGTCGGCGCCCCTAACCCATGGACATTTATTGGGGGCGGGGTCAGAGCATAATTGGCGCTCCTGCTCTGCCCCTTTCTGTTGGCTGTGAAATAATAGGTATCGTTTTGCACAGCATGGCGCACCGCTACCAGCCTGCCTCCCCATCACTCTCAGTGCCATCATGGGGCCCCCAATTTCTGGGCAGCATGGGCTCAAGGACCAGGTGTTTTGGGGAAAGTGCAGAAGTCCCCATGCAACGGGGGCCCCTGGGCTGTGCCCAGGTGTGCCCACTCATTAAGAAAGCCCTGGGTGCCAGGCAGTATAGATTTTGCAATAGAAAAAGATTTGCACATGGCAGTATGGTAAGGTGGGTGAGGTATCGATCAAGATATCCCTAAGTACACTGGTTCGCTAAATGTTAGGCTAGACCAGTTAAGGACAAACCTTGGCAACCCAGATGTTTTGTAACTACATTTCCCATGATGCCCATGCACTCTTCAGTGTAGTTAAGCATCATGGGAAATGTAGTTCTAAAGCATCTGGGATGCTAAGTTTCACCATCACTGGACTAGGCCATAGCCTCTTCTAGAGCTCTCATTAAAAGTTTCTCCCAAAGTCTCAGCTGGTTACCCGCAGATTGTACTGGTTGGACTTCAGCAGAGCTTGGACTCCCTGGTGGTTGAGGTTCAAGTGCTATCTCAATCTTCACTTCCAGGGAAGGACAGCATGGAAGGGTTCCAGTAACAACTTCCTACTGAACCATATTTCTCTACATTTCTTACGTGGGGGACATCCCTACATTATAATAAGTTGATGCAGGTTTTTTTGTAGCAGTACACAGAGGTAGAACTAGATTCCATAAAAAAATGTCTCTCAATCCTACGAACAGCAACAAGAATGTGTGATAATGATGTTACTGCTATACAGGCAGTGTGAACTGATTCAGTATATACAACATTCCTTTAATGCACCTTTTCTAAAAAAAAAAATTAAATACATAGGGCCAGATTCTCAAAAGAATTACGCCGGTGTATCTACAGAGGGCCAGCTGTAGCTGACTGCAGCGCTCCCCTCTCTCCTGCGTGTATGACATCGGGCATGTTTGGCTGTGCTGCCTGTGCTAGACCTGCTCGTGTGATAGTAGATGGAGATGGAACCAGTGTTTTGTCTATCACACAAGCCCCGTCTAGGGGGGACCTTGCTAGAGCACACTGCCATGCCGAACACAGACCTACAGCTCCTGTTTGTTCCATGACACACGTCGGGAGAGGAGATACCTGCTGTCTGGTCTGTGATCGAGGCAATGCCATGGTGAGTGCCATGCCCAGTGGGGCTGCATTAACAGACAAAAGTGGGGATGCATTCAAAGACAAAAGTGGGACTGCATTTATATACAAAAGTGGGACTGCATTCATAGACAAAAGTGGGACTGCATTCATAGACAAAAGTGGGACTGCATTCACAGACAAAAGTGGGACTGCATTCATATACAAAAGTGGGGCTGCATTGATATACAAAAGTGGGGATGCATTGATATACAAAAGTGGGTCTGCATTAATATACAAAATTGGGACTGAATTAATATACACAAGTGGGACTGCATTAATATACAAAAGTGGGACTGAATTTTTATACAAAGGTGGGGCTGCGTTCATATGCACAGTGAGGCTGCAATGATGGGCACTGATGAGGCTGCATTGATCTCTTGTACCATGTCTTCAGTCTCTGACCATCCCTTGTACCATGCCTGCAGTCTCTGACCATCCCTTGTACCACATCTGCAGTCTCTGACCATCCCTTGCACCATGCCTGCAGTCTCTGACCATCTCTTGTACCACGTCTGCTGGCTCTGACCATCCCTTGTAGCATGCCTGCAGTCTCTGACCATCTCTTGTACCACGTCTGCAGTCTCTGACCATCTCCTGTACCATGTCTGCAGTCTCTGACCATCCCTTGTACCATGTCTGCAGTCTCTGACCATCCCTTGTACCATGTCTGCAGTCTCTGACCATCTCTTGTACCATGTCTGCAGTCTCTGACCATCTCTTGTACCATGTCTGCAGTCTCTGACCATCTCTTGTACCATGTCTGCAGTCTCTGACCATCCCTTGTACCATGTCTGCAGTCTCTGACCATCCCTTGTACCATGTCTGCAGTCTCTGACCATCTCTTGTACCATGTCTGCAGTCTCTGACCATCTCTCGTACCATGTCTGCAGTCTCTGACCATCTCTTTTACCATGTCTGCATTCTCTGACCATCTCTTGTACCATGTCTGCATTCTCTGACCATCTCTTGTACCATGTCTGCAGTCTCTGACCATCTCTTGTACCATGTCTGCAGTCTCTGACCATCTCTTGTACCATGTCTGCATTCTCTGACCATCTCTAGTACCACGTCTGAAGTCTCTGACCATCCCTTGTACTATGCCTGCAGTCTCTGACCATCTCTTGTACCACATCTGCAGTCTCTGACCATCCCCTGTACCACATCTGCAGTCTCCGACCATCTCCTGTACCACGTCTGCAGTCTCTGACCATCTCCTGTACCACGTCTGCAGTCTCTGACCATCTCTTGTACCATGTCTGCAGTCCCTGACAATCGTCTAGAAAATGGGATAGATTTATGGCATTTATATTTAAATATTTTTTACTAGTAATGGTGGCGATCATTGATTTTTTAGCGGTACTGCAACATTGCAGCGGACACATCGGACAACTAATTGAGTTCTGTAAGCAACACCTTATTTTCTGGCAGTGCCCCTCCCGAGACTAGACTCTGGATCCGCCCTTGGGTTAGCAGGGGTGACTCTTGAGGAGTATACAGCGGGTTAGTTGTGGAAGAGCTCAGGAGATCCGATGACGACAGGGATCTGGAAATCTAGTGAGAAACTGGGAGCTCAGTGAGTGAAGACCTACAGTGGGATACTGTAAGATAAGAGAAGAACTATTCTGTGTTACCAAGGGTTATGTACGACTACCTTTAGTGACTGTTACAAGTTCGGTTGCCAAAGGGGACAGTGGTCCTACCTATACAGATGTAGCATCTGGCTAGAAGCCCTTCCCTGTATAGCTGTCTACCTATAGTGCCTCGAAGTCTACCAATTAACATTGCATCTACCTAAGGTTGTCCTGGTCCTAACCCGCTCTCCCAAAGTTCTTGTTGAGAGACAATAAATCTCTTGTTCACATTCAAAAAGTGACTGGCGCCCATCATTTCATCTTGCATTACATCCACCATGCCTGTTGACCCACTCAAGGAAGAATGTCAGCTCTCCCTAACTGAGCATCAGGTCCCTAGAGGTCGGAGATATCGCTACATACACAAAGCCTTTTTCTTCTTCTCACTCTTAGCAGTGAGTGGAATAGTGAGAAGAGCAACAGAGAAGCAAAAGGAAGGTAAATATAGTATATGTTGCTGCAGGGCTTCCAGATTCCAATAGACCAGCAGACCGTGGTTGTGGGGAAAAAGCATTTGTACTCTTCATACTCTTTACCATGAGGACAAGGTGCTTTGCCTGGGGGGTCCCCCCTGGTAAGGTACCCTCCTATGTTAAGGGAATGTGGCCTGGAATAATTCAGAGGGGGCTTCCTGCTTGTCTTCTCCATTTCTTCTGGGTTTTTGGGGGAACCTCACACTTTTTTTTTTTGTTGTATTTCTTTGCGTTGGGTCCCTCTTAAAATTGATATTGGACATGGAATGAACTAGGGGGGAACTCCATGCTTTTCAGTTAAGGATCTGATATAGATGAAGAGAATCCCTGGCCTCTTGGTTCACAAACAGAATGAAGCTGCTGGGAGTTGGCATTTTACTGGCAAATTTAAACACACGCTGTGAACATTGCACAATTCACAGACAGTGTTAGGGCATCTTCCAGGCGTACTATGTGGGCAAATTTTGCATTTTTAAAATTTCCCTTTAGGTGTTACTAAAATTGCTGCTCCCCAACGACATTTTTTACTTTTTGTTTTGCTTTGGTACATGTGGCCCAGGGAAATGCCCGGCCTCCAGAACATTTGTTTGACAATCCCTTGCTTATACTGTAAGCCTAGAATATGGTCATTACTGTTTTTAACATTTAAAACATAGCTTTAATTGACTTCAATGGGGTTCAGATCAGGGGTGGACTGGCACCTCATGGGGTCCTCGGGCAATAGGAGATTATGGGGCCCCTGGAGAATAGGAGATTATGGGGCCCCTGGGCAATAGGAGATTATGGGGCCCCCAGGCAATAGATTATGGGGCCACACAGTAATGTATACACACACATACAGTATACATACACACAGAATACACATACAGATACACAGTACACACACACACACTGAGAAGGTACTGGAGAGGCGGGGCAGCTATAATCTTAGGATTTTTAGACCAAAAGGATTTCAGTAAGGGACAATTCAGGGACAGATGTAAAAAAACACAGATTTTTACATACTCTCGTTGGTTTTACTGAGGCTGGCAACCCTGATGGGCCCCCTAGTGACATGGGGCCCTAGGGCAGTGCCCGAGTGCCCAAATGGTCAGTCCGTCCCTGGTTCAGATTCAGCACCTTAAGGTTAGTTATGTGCAAAAACCCACCCCAAATTAAACACAGGTATGTTTGGCTCATCGTAAATATAATGCAAGCTGCGCAACTCTGAGAAGCTCTAGGATGATAAAGAGCAATACCAAACAGTAAAGACATGTATATAGTCCATCAACCTATTAATGCAAATGGAGGAACGTCTGATGGTATAAAATAGAAATGAAAATTCTTGTGTTCAAGCAGATGGTGACATCACAAACAGGAACCTCAGAAAAGTGAAACTGATAGGAAATACACCTTCACCGATGGAAAAAACACTGTCCCTTACCAGAGGGGAAGATCCCAACTAGAGACCTTCTGACCGCAGATGGCTTTTTCCCCAGCCTGGGGGTTCAATGGCACGAAATCCAATGGTCAACAGCTCCTCCCGTGGTGGACAGGTGGTCAATGTTGGTTGATGAAAAATTATAAGAAAAGGGGGTACATAGTGTAAAACCACTTACCATTTATTAAATAAAATTAAAATTGCACTTACAAAAATGTAGGTAAAAAATGCATGTAAATATAGCCGGCCGGCTAGCACAACTCGATATCTCCTGGACACGATTTGCGGTAATGGGCGTCAGCACGCCGTCTCCCTACGCCGTTTCGTCTAAACAGACTTCGTCCTGGGGCACGAGCGGCGTGCTGACTCACCGCAATTTATACCTCTAATGCACAAATGGTAACGCCCCCATCTGAGCTCCCAGAATCCCCGAGGCTGCAATCGCCATCTTGGATAAGGGAAATGTTCGTTTTATGAGAGTGGTCTGTCCACTAAATCATAAGATCATTTTTCTAAAAAATCTCTACAGTGAATAAGTAAAAACAAGATTTAGGAAAAAAAGGAGAAGAAAAATCGTTTTATCTTTCCCCCAAAAGTGGGGATTTGATCACTTACCATAAACTGTAGATAGCAAAACGAGACACGTTTACAAATTATGGGAACATAAAGGGCTAGTAGATCCCCTAAAGAACCATCACAACTGCAAGATGTCCTCAAAAGCCTTAAAAAATAGTTCTTAGTATTGTTTCGATTCTCTGTTTCCAGTTTATAGCAAACAAAAACAAAACAAACGTCACATGACCGGGATGAGGCTCCCCGCACACACGCACTTCCGCGTTAGCTACGGAGAGTATGGGCACTGCTGCCCACATCCAAAATGGCCAACAGTGATGGCGTGGGTCTCGTAATGCGACGCAACAGACGTAGTGGGCGGAGATGTTAGTGTCCGCCCGTCAGAGTGCGCTCATTGGAAGAGGCTGAACCGCCTGCCTCACAAAAATTGATATGGATACTGCGCGAGCACCCAAAGCTTCCACTTTATTCCACTGTTGGCCATTTTGGATGTGGGCAGCAGTGCCCATACTCTCCGTAGCTAACGCGGAAGTGCGTGTGTGCGGGTCACATCCTGTGGATGCGCGTGTCATATTCCGGGGACGCGCGCAATCCTATTTCACTCTTAGTTCAATGGAGCGGTACAGCCTTCTTTTGTGGCGAGGGCTTATTGGTCCATGGTCACCTGACCGGGGAGCCTCATCCCGGTCATGTGACGTTTGTTTTGTTTTTGTTTGCTATAAACTGGAAACAGAGAATCAAAACAATACTAAGAACTATTTTTTAAGGCTTTTGAGGACATCTTGCAGTTGTGATGGTTCTTTAGGGGATCTACTAGCCCTTTATGTTCCCATAATTTGTAAACGTGTCTCGTTTTGCTATCTACAGTTTATGGTAAGTGATCAAATCCCCACTTTTGGGAGAAAGATAAAACGATTTTTCTTCTCCTTTTTTTCCTAAATCTTGTTTTTACTTATTCACTGTAGAGATTTTTTAGAAAAATGATCTTATGATTTAGTGGACAGACCACTCTCATAAAACGAACATTTCCCTTATCCAAGATGGCGATTGCAGCCTCGGGGATTCTGGGAGCTCAGATGGGGGCGTTACCAATTGTGCATTAGAGGTATAAATTGCGGTGAGTCAGCACGCCGCTCGTGCCCCAGGACGAAGTCTGTTTAGACGAAACGGCGTAGGGAGACGGCGTGCTGACGCCCATTACCGCAAATCGTGTCCAGGAGATATCGAGTTGTGCTAGCCGGCCGGCTATATTTACATGCATTTTTTACCTACATTTTTGTAAGTGCAATTTTAATTTTATTTAATAAATGGTAAATGGTTTTACACTATGTACCCCCTTTTCTTATAATTTTTCATCAACCAACATTGACCACCTGTCCACCACGGGAGGAGCTGTTGACCATTGGATTTCGTGCCATTGAACCCCCAGGCTGGGGAAAAAGCCATCTGCGGTCAGAAGGTCTCTAGTTGGGATCTTCCCCTCTGGTAAGGGACAGTGTTTTTTCCATCGGTGAAGGTGTATTTCCTATCAGTTTCACTTTTCTGAGGTTCCTGTTTGTGATGTCACCATCTGCTTGAACACAAGAATTTTCATTTCTATTTTATACCATCAGACGTTCCTCCATTTGCATTAATAGGTTGATGGACTATATACATGTCTTTACTGTTTGGTATTGCTCTTTATCATCCTAGAGCTTCTCAGAGTTGCGCAGCTTGCATTATATTTACACTGTTTTTTGTTGTGAGTATCTCACAATTTTTAAGCCGCATGCAATTTTTTTCTTTGTATTGAATTTAGACAGCGCAGTATCACCCCCTTTTTTCCATGTTTGGCTCATCGCTATTCTTCAGCCTCCATAATTGTCCCCACCATTAATCACTTCTGGAAGTGTTGGATTCACAGATTCCCCACTGTGCACCATGGTTCCTTTCTCTGACCTCTATATCACTGTGGAACTCAGTAGGGGTCAAAGAAAGGAACCATGCTGTGTGGTGGGAGACATAAACATCCAACAATTCTGAAAGTGTCGCTTGTCAAAAATAATTATTGAAACATTTCTGAAACAGAGGGGAGGTAGGAGGTAAGCCACTGAAGAAGCGAGTATGCGATTCCCCTTACAGGAAACTGCCTGTTTTATTTAAATGTAGGCCAGATAGGGTCTCTTTGAAGTGTAATATTTTCCACAACTATATCCTAGCACCATATTATATATATGATATAAGAAAATACTCTGCCAGGATTCTGTTGTAGCATTTTAGTAGGAATAATTAATGTAGTTCTTGGGGACCTGTTAAAGATCATAAGAGATAAAGAATGAAGAGATTCACGCAGTTTGTAAATTTTCCCACAGTATTTATGTTTCTGTATTAAGCTGCATATCATTTGTACCACACAACGGAGTCTTTTCTACTGATAAATAATCAGCAAAATTTATAGTTACGTTCATGTTCAGCTTACGCTAATTTTATAAAATTTGCTTAATGTAATTCAAACAAGCAGAGCAGACAGACAACAAAAAGGCACGAAGCATTATTTAAGGGGCAATTATGTACATAGTAGAGATGAACAAATAAGTTCATTCACTGTTTGGTCTTTGAAAAACATGCTGTTTTAGTGCACTTTTAACATCATTTTTTGTGTATGCTTTTCTGCAAGTTTTGCTCATTTGCCAGGAGCATTTTGTGTTGATATGTAGCTTTTCTTTCTCGTACATCACGGGACACAGAGCAGCATATTCATTACTATACGGGTTATATGGAGTACCTTCAGGTGTGGACACTGGCAATCTCAAACAGGAAGTCCCCTCCCTATATAACCCCCTCCCATAGAGGAAGTACCTCAGTTTTTTCGCCAGTGTCTTAGGTGTTGGTCACGGAATAGCTTTGCCTCCACATCCTTGGGATTAAGGCAGGCTAACCAGATCTGTCCAAGGAGCCTCAGTGCCAAAGTGGACAGTACCCGGGCCCCAAACCGTGGGGTTTTGCCTATAATGCTCCTCTCTAGAGGGCTGGATCCTGGGCCCAGGACTTGGAGTTTTTTTCTAAACCAAAAGATCCTGTTTGCCAGGGTGCTGTATAGGTCCAGGACAGTTGGTTCCTTCCAGGACCCCAGTGCCTGAAGGTCTACTACGCTACCCACGGAGATGGGAGAAGATTGGACCGTTTTGCTATGCAAATGTCCTGCGGCATGGAGCAGGTAAGAGGGGAGCCTGCGGGACTTGGTTCGACAGCAGGCTCTCCAGGGGAGATCTTAAGGGGGGTAGCCTGAGTATGCTCTGCATTGGCACCATGTTCACTATGTCTGATGGACAGGATGGCCTGAAATGTTCCCCCCCCATCACTTGATCCCCCTACCTATCTATGTATGTTTGCTAGCTACCTGCTGCTCGCTGGTTGAAAAAAAAGAGATCTGTCTCTAGGCTAAAGGGACTCCTTAGGGGCCTGTTTTAAGCCTTACCTAGCCGGGATTCAAATCTGCCGCCTGATGCATCCTCCAGCCTGCATTCCTGGGCTCCAGAGTGCGTCTCCTCCTGGGCTCTCCTCCCCCGACAGTCGCGCGCGCGCATGCATATAGAAAAATTTTCGCGCCGTTCGGGGGGGGGGGGGGGGGGAGGGATGGGGCGGGGAGCGTGACTGCAGTGTAGAGTGGGCGTGCCTTCAATTGCTGTTATACACAGCAGGCGCGATCTTAGCTCAGATCAAAGCTGAGCTGGAAGAGAGAGGACGCAGAGCTGGCAGCACAGTGACTCCCGGTGGCGAGAAAGGGGTAGTACATGCTGGAGTCAGCTCCAATGCTTTTTGTTAAGCCAAAAATCCCCTTGGCAACAGGTTGAATGCTGGCAAACATGTTGGGGGTGGGGCTGTATGTTGTGAAAAACAATAATATTATAAAGGAAAACATACTGAGCCCCACCGTTTTTGGGCATTAGTGATCCTATTGTCCCCATAACCTTATTTTTTGTACTCCTGGCTATAACAGTCTGTTGTTGTAAGCGGAGTCCCTCGGTTTTGTATTATGGCTTCCAAAGGTTCAGGATCAAAACACAAAAAAAAAAAAGAAAGAAAGGGCAAAGACTCCTCTGGTTCTAATGATATGCCAATACTTTCCCCACAGGTTATTCCTATAGGGGTCACCTTGGATAAGCCATTAAGGGGGTCTGGTGCTGAGGCTGGCCCAGATCGGCCCAACCCTGTGTTATCACAGAGGAGATGCTAGCCGTCACCCTAGGGGGGGCTAGAGAAAAAAGGTTAACAGCTATGATCGCTGGCTCTTTTTCTGGCAAGAAGCGGACTAGATCCCCATCGCCAAAAGGTGTATCCTCGGATGCTGAGATTCTCTCTCCGGAGGAATTAGAATTTCAGGAGGATCGGTTGGACCAGAACCTAGAGGAAGGATCTACCACTGAAGAATCGTTTTCAGCCTCCCAGACGGAGAGTCTGTGGGTCCAGTCTTTGACAGACATGGTCCGCTCGGCATTTAATTTGCCATTTCCAGAGCCTCAGGTTCCTGCGGTATCCTCTTCGGGTTCTTTTAAAGCGCCTTTAAGCAACGCAGCTTTTCCGGTCCATCCTCTGTTAGAGGAATTGGTTTTTCCAGGATTGGGACGACCGGACAGAATTTTTTCTGCCGCCTAAAGCCTACGGCCACATCACCCTGAAAGCGCCCGATCTCGTCTGATCTCGGAGGCTAAGCAGGGTCGGGCCTGGTTAGTGCCTGGATGGGAGACCGTCTGGAAGGTTTTCTGTTATTTACCCTATGGAAGAGAAATTTTTCTAAGAAATGGGCGCTCCCAACTGTGGACGCAGCCATCTCATGTGTGAATAAATCATTAACTGGCCCGGGGGAAACATACAAATGTTTAAGGTCCCGGTCGATAAACGTTTAGAGACACTTTTTCAAGCATCCTTTGCTACGGCAGGAGCGGTGGTACAGTCAGCAGTGGCTGCAATTGGAGTTTGTCAGGCGTTAAAGGACCAGACAAAACAGATGCTTAAAGACATCCCTGCCCAATAGGCAGAGGAGTTATTGGATATTCCCAGAGCTCTGTGCTTTGCGGTAGAGGCTATAAAAGACTCCATCCAGCAGGCGTCTCGTTTGTCACTATTTTTAGTGCATATGAGAAAGCTCTTATGGTTGAAGAACTGGGCGGCCGAGCCCCATGCAAAAGACTGGCAGGTTTTCCCTTCCATGGAAAGATCTGCATAAATACATTCAGACTGTTTCAAGTGGCAAAAGTACCCTTTTACCAGTCAAAAGAAGTTCCGGGGTCCTGCGTTTAAAAGGCAGCTCCCCCCTGTTCCGGGGCCCTCAAATTCCAGGCAGTATCGGGCCTCCTGCGCGATCAAACTTTTAACAATGGATCGCAAGGACAGGCCTCTGGGGGAAAGAGGCCATGGTATCGATCCCCGACAGAGGGGGTCCGATCATCTGTGGCCACAGGCTACAGATTGGAAATTCTAAAGTTTCCTCCACAAGGAAGGCCTCAATGCGGGCGGCATTGGATCATCTGCTTTACCAGGGCATAATGGTAGAGGTACCAGCCCAAGAACAGGGGCTAGGTTTCTATCCCAATCTGTTGTCATACCAAAGCCCATCGGCGATGTCAGACCAATTTTGGACCTAAAAGGTTTAAATGCTTACCTAAAGGGTTCGCTCTTTCCGGATGGAATCCGTTTGGTCAGCAGCCGCCACACTCCAGAAGGACGACTTTCTGGCTTCTATAGACATAAAGGATGGTTACCTTCATGTACCAATCTTTCAGCCACATCAAATATTTTTTACGCTTCGCAGTGATACAGCGTCACTTCCAATTCGTGGCGCTCCCCTTCGGGCTGGCTACGGCCCCCGGGTATTCACGAAGGTCCTAGCTCCAATTCTAGTCAATCTAAGGATCCAAGGTGTCTCGGTCCTAGCATACCTGGACGACCTCTTAATCATGGATCACTCGCTTCCTTGGCTGGAATGCGCAGTAGCCCTCATGGTTCAGTACCTCGAGAGGTTCGGCTGGGTCCTAAACCGGGGGAAAAAATCAGCATTTCAACCTACAAAGCAGTTGGAATATATCGGCATGAGATTAGACACAGAACAGAAAAAGGGTGTTCCTGCCCCTGGTAAAGGTCGAGGCTATCAAAAAATTGATTCAGTTGGTTCTAAGCAAAGAGAACCAACTATTCGCCTATGTATGCGATTACTAGGCAAACTAATGGCCATGTTCGAGGCGATACGCACGCTTCCACACTCGCGTCCTACAGACAGCAATTCTAGCAGCTTGGAGCAAGGGAGCAAAGGCCTTGGAGTTTCCTTTGACGCCGTCATTAAAGGTCCGGCAGAGTCTTTGCTGGTGGTTAAACCCTCAGAACCTTCTGAAGGGGAGTCTTTCTGCCCAGTGGTCTGGAAGGCTGGAGAGCGGTCTTGAACGGGTTCACTTGCCAAGGAACTTGGGCAGAGGCGGAGAGGCAGCTGCCCATCAATGTCTGGGAGATCAGAGCGGCTCGGCTAGCCCTCCTGGCATAGACATCCAGATTACAGGGGTCCTCGGTGAGAATTCATTCAGACAATGCCACAGCAGTGGCATATATGTGAACCACCAAAGGGGGAACCAAGAGTCAAGCCACTCAGAGAGAGATGAGCTTGGTTTTTCGGTGGGCAGAGGTTTATGTACCCTGCATATCGGCGACATTCATTCCCGGGGTGGACAACCTGCGGGCGTACTTCCTAAGTCGCCAAACCCTGTCGCCGGGGGAGTGGTCTCTGCATCCACAGGTCTTTCAGACAATCTGCCAGAAGTGGGGAGTGCCAGACGTGGATGTCATGGCATCAGGATTCAACAAGAAGCTAGACAGGTTCATGTCTCGAACGAGGGACCCTATGGCCTGCGGAACCGATGTGTTGGTTTGCCCTTGGCATCAATCATAACTTCTATATGCATTTCCCCCGCTGCAGTTACTACCCCGCCTGTTGCGCAGGATCATAGCACAGGCCGGTTATCCTGGTAGCCCCAGCGTGGTACCGGAGGGCATGGTACTCACTAGTCCTGAAATTGGCAGAAGGAGGCCCTTGGACTCTTCCTCTATGGCCAGACCTACTCTCACAAGGCCCGATCCTCCACCCTGCATTACGGCGTCTAAATTTGACGGCCTGGTGGCTGAATCCCTGATTCTCAGGGGTAGAGGTCTGTCTAGGCAGGTAATCCCTACCCTCATTAAGGCTAGAAAGCCGGCCTCCAGGGTAATTTGTTACAGGGTTTGGAGGGCCTACGTAGGCTTATATGAGTCTAAGAGATGGTTTTCCCGCAAGTATACCATTGATAGAGTATTAAGTTTTCTCCAGCTAGGAGTGGATAAAGGCCTGGCATTAAGCACGATCTAGGGACAGATTTCAGCCTTATCAGTGTGATTTCAGAGGCCGCTGGCCGCCCACTTGCTGGTTAAGATCTTCATACAGGGAGTCTTACGTGTTAATCCTCCGGTCAAATCACCACTTTGTCCATGGGACTTAAATCTTGTTCTGTCAACTCTACAGAAACAACCCTTTGAGCCGTTGGCTGAGATACCTTTGGTTTTACTGACTAGAAAGGCGGTATTTCTGATCGCCATAGTTTCGGCCAGGAGAGTATCGGAATTGGCAGCCTTATCTTGTAAGGAACCATATCTCATTTTACATAAGGATAGGGCGGGTTTCCGTCCTCATCCTTCCTTTCTACCAAAGGTTATATCCAGTTTTCACTTGAACCAGGATGTGGTACTTCCATCCTTCTTTCCAAAACCCACCTCTAGAAAGGAGGGGTTGCTGCATACGTTCGATATTGTCAGGGCCATAAAGGCCTATCTTAAAGCTACAGAGAAGGTTCGGAAAACAGATGTGGTGTTCGTTTTACCAGGAGGGCCCAAGATGGGTCAGGCAGCTGCTAGATCCACCATCGCAAGATGGATTAAACAATTAATCATTCAGGCCTGCGGTTTGAAGAGGTTGCCTCCTCCTTTGTCGGTAAAGGCCCATTCTACCAGGGCCATGGGCACCTCCTGGGCAGCACATCATCAGATCTCTATGGCTCAAATATGCAAGGCAGCAACGTGGTCGTCAGTCCACACGTTTACAAAATTTTTATCAATTGGACGTAAGAAGGAATGCGGATACAGCCTTTGGGCAGGCAGTACTGCAGGCCGCGATTCAAGCTCCTCAGGATCTGAGGGGGCTCCATTGATTTAGATTTGAGATTTACATTTCTTGACTAAGTTGGATTTATTATTATTTGAGTATACCTCTAAATTAAATCCTTTTTTGGAAGATGTCTCCCTCCCCTCATTAAAGCACTGCTTTCGGACATCCCGTATAGTAATGAATATGCTGCTCTGTGTCCCGTGATGTACGAGAAAGAAAAAGAGATTTTTTAATACAGCTTACCTGTAAAATCTTTTTCTTGGAGTACATCACGGGACACAGAGCTCCCACCCCTCTTTTGGGGAACATTTTTGGGAGGCATACTGCTTGCTACAAAACTGAGGTACTTCCTCTATGGGAGGGGGTTATATAGGGAGGGGACTTCCTGTTTGAGATTGCCAGTGTCCACACCTGAAGGTACTCCATATAACCCATATAGTAATGAATATGCTGCTCTGTGTCCCGTGATGTACTCCAAGAAAAAGATTTTACAGGTAAGTTGTATTAAAAAATCTCTTTTTTCACGCGTTACAAATTATTTTTGATAGAAATGTGTTCATACACAAGTAAAGATACAGGGGTAGAAAATCTTTGAGAGGTGGTGCGGTGCCCCTAACTAGCAATACTTAACTACTGTATATAGTAAGGAAAACTTATATAAAAAAGGATATAAAAAATAAAAATAAAATTAGCCTACCTTAACTGTGGACAGTGTCAGTGGGGCAGTTGACGGTGTAAGTGGAGCAGGGGGTGGTTTCAGTAGGGCAGTGGAGGGTGTCTGCAGGGCAGAGGTTGGGCAGTGGACAGTATCAATAGAGCAGTGCTCTTTGTCAGAAGGGCAGATGATGCTGTCATTAGGGCAGAGTTTGGTGTCAGTAGTTTTTTTTTTAATTATTTAATTTTTTACAGACCTATCACCTGGCTTTGGTGAAATATGAGGTGTCCTAAAAGACCCCTAATGTTTCACTTTTGAGACAGAGAAAGAAGTTTGAACACTGTCCTCAATCACCATTTTTACAGCCTCAGTTGCACAGAATAAATAAACAGGTAGCACTTTGCAAGTCTTCCTGTTCATTGACAAACTGAAGCATAGTAAACACAGTTGCACAGCGAACAGAGGGATCCGGCTCCAAAAAGTCACAGTCCCTCCAAATTGAAAGATAGTTGGGAACTATGAGGAAGTGAGGGAAAATCTTCAATAGCAACACAGACACAAATGAAAATGCATTTTTAGTAAAAGGAGAACCACAGAGCAGCTGTATGTCTGTGCAATACCTGCTACGTACCCAATGAGAAACATATCACAACAAATAAATCAAAGAAAAATAAGTCTAAAGTGGACATTGAACTTTTTCTCAACTCTCATCTGATACCCTAGACGGCAAGGAAATAGAGATAACATGACCCAAAACAAACAAGCAGCTCCTCCGGGGGTAGTGCTACATATATTTTTGGGGGATATTTATTATAGCAAAAAGAAATATTGCTTTTTTTTCAAAATTGTCGCTTTATTTTGGGTTATAGCGCAAAAACCGCAGAGGTGATCAAATACCACCAAAAGAAAGCTCTATTTGTGATGAAAAAAGGACGTCAATTTTGTTTGGGAACCATGTCGCACGACCGCACAATTGTCAGTTAAAGCGACGCAGTGCCAAATCGCAAAAAGTGGCCTTTGCACCAACTATGCCTCATAACCCACCACATATTGAAGGATGTCAGCTATCTTTGGCCTTGAAGGTTCACATTAGACTGGAAGACGTCAGAGATTCTGCTACACTTTTATGCTGTAGCCTGTGTGTGCAGTTCATGAGCATTCGACTTTCTTGTTTACAAATAGCATTTGCACAAATCTTTTGGTAAATCAGACCCTCTGCCTTGCCATTCAAAGACCTGATAAGAACCAATACAGTTGTGCCCGAGCATTTACAGCAGTGGATATTAGCCAAGTCTTGTAGTGCATAAGACCGGATTATGATTATCACAGGAATATGCTTCAGCAAACACATTTTGAGTATTTCTTCATTTCATATGTCATTATTATTTTTCCATAATCTCCAGACTCACAACTCCAGAGTGTATGATATATATCACAGGAGTCAGAGATTTATTGTATTGTTATATTTATAATGACAAGATTGATTGTATTCATCTCACTCCTTCATGTGATTTTGTAGAAAGCTTATTTCCATTAACTACCTGAATCTGCAGCCTTTAACCTCTAGCATTCAAGTGTGCAGAATACATTGTTGAAATGCACTGCTGAAATGTTTGTAGGTGGGAAGATAAGAATGCAAAGAAATATTTTCAGCCGACCCAATAGAATATGAAATTCAGTGTTGTGAAAAGTAATCGTCCCTTTTCAGTTTCCCCACAATAATTGTTGCTAGGCCCAAGGACAATCGTATTGGTCCAGAGTTTATTTATGGGTGGCCCAGGTGTTTGGAGCTAAAACTGAATTAAAACTGATGACCATCTTGGTCTACTATATGCCCTAGCTGCCTGATATTAGTGCCTCCAATAACAGCTGTATGCCATATTGGCATGCTAATGCTAATACATGCCTCAACCACTTGTAACTCTGGAGAGCATTCTTTACATAATGCTCACACATACTCAGCTTCTCTCTGCAACCTGCAACCTGCAACCCTCCCTCAAGATAGTGATATGGGGGTGACATTGAACAGATTCCTTATAGCTTTGGGATCTACTGTATTCTGGTGGGTCTGCTATTGTGAGGCTCTGTGGCTTCATAAAAGGGTCTGTTGTAAAATGGAGATCTGGTTGAGCTCTCAGGATACATTGGCATTCTAGTGGAGCTCCATGACTATGTAAAGGCATCTGTGGTTACAAAGGGGATCTCGTGAGATACCAGTACCTACATCATAAAGTCTGTGACAGCATAATGGGGGGTCTATAGGAGCTATGTGCCTTTATGACTACATACGTGGGTTGACTGGCTTATCAAATGAAGGCTGTATATCAGAGGAGCTGCTGGCTGACAAATGGGATTGTGACCAGATGTTAGTGAGACAAGGGTGTTGATGCACTTTCAAGAGACACTGTCACTTTGTCCATTCAGGGAAAGTGTCTGTGTAAATGCCTGTTCCTTCTTGATCCACTAAAGTGAATATAGATCCACTTGATCCATATTCATCTATCCAGTTATACTCTATTGCTCCTTATAACTTATTTAACACCAAAATTGACTGATGTTGGAGCCTAGAGGGAGCTGTGATATCACCCCCTCTTTCACATGAAAGTGCTTGGTCCTAGTAATTGGCCAGCTTATCAGCAGAGGAACAAAAGCAATTGTTTGAGTTTTTTAACCTGTCAATTCACTTGTTCCTACTGATATGTGGGATCAGAGGACATGCCTGAAATTGTTCTGAATCTCATGTTAATGGGTACCCAATACAATACAATACACATTTACAGCATAATTTAGGAAGTGCTGAGAAAAACAGGAAGGTTTCAATTTTTATTTATGCTTCCTGGTTATCATGTTTCCTTGTGTTGCATGCCACCAAGGATGTCTGACCTAAGACATATTCTTGTACATGCTTGTTCTAGATTAGTCATACATTACTGAACCTGTTGGTCAGTGTACAAGCCTGATAACCAGCATCTTCAGAATGGGGTTGACAATGGCAGTCCTCATGAGCCTTCTCAGGTAATGGTTGTGTATATATATATATATATATATATATATATATATATATATATATATGAAGCCATTTATTATCAATCAACTGTGTTTACTCTTTTTAAATCATAATGGCAACAGAAAATACCCAAACTATCCTGACCCTTAATACCATGTTTTGCCCCCTTTAACAACAATGACCGCTTGAAGTCTTTTGTGGTATTTGTGGATGGTAGATCGGGGAGAGCGGAGGGTCATTGATACCTCAATTGCTGGGCTTGCTTTTGTCTGGAGAGCTACTGGGCACCATCACAGTGCGAATCCTAAAACTGATTTATCCTGTGGACATCGATACACTTTGGAGATCACCCCTGCCTAGGACTACAATCCTGATGGTAACCGGATTAGACAATCGGTCTATAAAAGCCCGTAAGACCCCCCGCCGTATGGTGAGGTGAGGGTCCACCTTATCCGGTAAGGGTACCCATCTATTTGTATATGTCCAGAGTGTGAAGATTACTTCTTAAAATATATATCGCATTCAAGTCGATCAACAAGAAGGACAAGTGTGTCACACCTATTAGGTGTTGGGACTGAAGTCTTATGTGATTGGTTGTCCTTAGTTATTCACAGTGGACTTTGTGTTATTATATGCTCTCATACCGCATGGTTCTATCACATATCCACAGTAGTTGCATTTTTATTTGTTATTATTTTTTGTCTTGGTAAATGAGTTTAAATACTTATGAATCTTGATGACATGTCTAATGGTCACTTAGAGGGAAAAAAAATTGAAATATATTTTTTCCCACCCTGGCTCTTGGAATAGTAGGGTCTGAGACACCTACTTCTTAATCACACTGGGGAGATCCCGTGTAGGACCCCCGCATTAGCGCTACACTTTTCACCTATTTGTGGATGGGGCTCTTTATCTTCTCAGATGGTAAAGCTGCCCATTCCTCTTGGCAAAATGCCTCCAGTTCCTGTAAATTCTTGGGCTGTCTTGCATGAGCTGCACGTTTGAGATCTCCTCAGAGTGGCTCAATGATATTGAGGTCAGGAGACTGAGAACCCTCACTTTATTCTACTGTAGCCAATGACAGGTCGACTTGGCCTTGTGTTTTGGATCATTGTCATGTTATAATGTTCAAGAACGTCCCATGAGCAGCTTCTTGGCTGATGAACGCAAATGTTCCTCCATTATTTTTTAATAACACACTGCATTCATCTTGCCATCAATTTTGACCAAATTTCCTTTGCCTTTGTAGCTCACACATCCCCATAACATCAGTGATTCACCTCCATGTCTCACAGTAGGAATGATGTACCTTTCATCATAGACTTTGCTGACTCCTCTCCAAATGTAGCGTTTATGGTTGTGGCCAAAAAGCTCAATTTTGGTCTCATCACCCCAAATGACTTTGTGCCAGAAGGTTTGAGGCTTGGCTCTGTGCTGTTTGGTGTATTATAAGCGGGATACTTTGTGGCATTTGCTTAGTAATAACTTTCTTCTGGTGTCTCGACCATGCAGCCCATTTTTCTTCAAGTGCCTCCTTATCTTGAAACAGCCTCACCACATGTTTTCAGAGAGTACTGTATTTCACCTAAAGTTATTTGTGGGTTTTTCTTTGCATCCCGAACAATTTTCCTGGCAGTTGTGGCTGAAATGTTAGTTTGTCTACCTGACCGTGGTTTAGTTTCAACATAACCCCTAATTTTCCACTTCTTGATTAGATATCTTTTTATATCCCTTTCCTGTTTTATACAGTTCAACTACCTTTTCCCGCAGATCCTTTGACAATTCCTTTGCTTTCTCCATTACCCAGAATCCAGAAACGTCAGTGCAGCACTGGATGAAAGATGCAAGAGTCTGTCAGGAGAACAGAAACTCATTGACCACACACACACTAATTACCCTGTACAAGCAAACAGATAACAGATGAGGATAGTTACCTTTAATAGCCATTCAAACCCATTTGTGTCAACTTGTGTGCATGTTATCAGGCCAAAATCACCAGGGTATGTACATTTTTGATCAGGGTCATTTGGGTAGTTTCTGTTGCCATTATGATTTAAAAAGAGTTAACACTAACCATGAGTGCAAGAAATGTTTTTGTGTTATCATTCATATTCTCTAAAAACAAAATGGCAAGAAATCATAAATTCTTCCAGGGTATGTAAACTTATTAGCACCAATGATTATAGATTTTGTGCCCATTAACTGGCCGAAAAACGAACAAACTGTCTAAATGACAGAATTTTGGCCGATTTTTCGTATAGTGTATGCATTAGGTTGCAAAGGTCTTGAGAGAGCTCTTTGCTTTTATCCATCATGAGATGTTTCTTGTGTGACACCTTGGTAATGAGACACCTTTTTATAGGCCATCAGTTGAGTGTCTAGGTTTTTGAGCTGGTGTCTTGGCTTTCAATGTCTTTTTGCACCTCCCTGTGTTATTCCATTATATTACACATAACTTAATTTCCTTTGTATGTATGAATTGAATGGGTTGTTACCAACATGTGGTGAAAATTTCAGGTCAGTAGCACCTTCAGAAATGTATTTACTTAGAAAAATGGTGACTTATTCAATACTTATTTTACCCACTGTATATATAGATATAGATCTATATCTATATATAGATATATATATATATATATATATATATATATATATATATATATATATATATATATATATTCTGTCACCTTAAACAGCCTCATAATATTCTTACATTTAATAACTTGTTTTTGCTAGCATGTGCACCTTTGATAACTTAAGCAGCAATTTGCCATCTCCACAGGACACCATGTTCATCAATGAGACTAAGTAATACGTCCTTTATGACACTGCAGGAAATCGAACGCAAGAAAAACAGACATGTGCGTGGCTGACATTTAGAATTCCCTCCTCGCCTATCTGATCAGTCAACCCTACTTCCAAGTTGCTTTTGAAATACTGCAGTACATGTCCTGCATACTAATTAAAATATGGATGCTGGCACTGATGCACCGAGTATTGATTGCCTGGCTGTAATGATGGAAATGGGCAGGATCTCAAAAGACAAGTCCCAAATCGTACCTCCATGCAGCTGAACTGTAAATCATACTGACTCATTTTAGTTGCATTCCATAATATTCCAAAATGCGTGGTTCATTTTTCTTTGTCAAGCCTTAAACTGGAGAAGTACATTTCTCCAACAAACCTTTATGACTTAATAGTATGACAACGTATAGAAAATTGTCACTTCTCTGATGAGAAAGCAGTCATAAATATTGCATTTGTAGCAGGTTATTTGGTGAAATATTTATTGCAGTACACTTTATGGCTGTAAAGGGATACGTTTCAAAGATTGATAATTTTGACATCCCATTCAGAATAATTATTTTATCAAAGGGATTAATGTCATATTTGTTCTGAATGATAGGTGATAAACACCATGCATTATACATAAGAGCTTGTAAAAAAATAATCTGGTTTTAATCTTACAAGATCCAGTGAAACATTCATTAATACCTTCTTTTTTTTTTTTTGCTAAACTGATTACAGATTAGGATTTTCTGAAGCATTATCACAAAAGCAACATAGAAAATACCTTTATTGACAGTTTTTATTTTACAGAATCTTGGCTGGCTACACAATTGTTCTGGCATATATAAACGTGTTTATCCTCTATAATAATGTTTGTTTATTTTTTATGGCTCTGTTAGATGTGAAATTTTATAGATTACAAAAGCTGGTAATAACAGTTTGTGCAGTCTGATTTTAGCAGCTAAAAATGAGAGGTTCAGTTTTACTAAACCTGGACTGAGGTAGTTTGCTGTAGTTGGTTAATTGGTGAGGGAGCGTACTGGACGCCTTTGCTGCCATTTTGCTATGTGCTGGGTGTCCAGTGTGCCCCAGTGCATTTAGGAAGGTGTGGGCTCCCTCCAGGCTCACCTGCCCTCTATCTGTCCATTATTATGTACAGTATGTGCATATGTACAGATATGAATAAACATTAAGTATAGTGTAAAACGCGCCAGTGTCCAGTTTGCTGTGGCTTGTAGTGCTTTTTCTGATTTTACCAATAAAGGCAACAATTGTTTGGAGTGCGGTTGTCCAGAAAAATGTCCTTTTTCCACATGTGCACAGTGCACCTACTGTGAATGCTCTCAAAACGTATAGAGTTGACGGCATATAATACTGGGCTGTAATGACTGTGCATACTGGGCACACGAATAGCTGTGTGCAGGGGCGGACTGACAACTCATGGGGCCCCCGGGCAATAGAAGATTATGGGGCCCCCGGGCTTACAGATGGCCACCAAGCCAGGTGGCAGTACAGAGGCGGGGCAGCTAAAATCCCGGGATTTTCACATCAAAAGCATGTAGGTTTTGGACATATCAGGGATTTCCGGGTCCGTTGGTTTCCGACGGTGGAACGCACGCCGACTAGTGGAACTAGCAGTGCGACGGACTTTCGATCCTTCTCCGAATCCACGTTGCTTCGACGGTAGAACCTACGCCGGCCAGTGAGACTACCAGCGCGACGGATCACCGTCCTACATCCGAATCCCGCGCGTTCGATTGGATATCGAATATACGCTTTAAAGCCTCAGTGCCGGGATCAGGGCACAATCTGAGTAAGCAGCCATTTGGCATGTTACTTTTTATTATATTTTTATATTTTATACTTCACTATGATTGCCTTTCTGTTCCTATCTATATGAATGTTGGATCATCTGACGTGCCTATCCGGATCATTCTGAGTCATCTCATTGACATAAGCGGTTTATGACTTCTTTTTTAATTAAAAGAGTCTACTAGTATTGGTAAGGAGCCATTTCTATTGATCACATCGGGTGCAAATATATGGTGGTGGTTCCAGAACTGCAATATATATGTCATTTTTGAGCTGAGATATACCATTGGGTGCTTATTATTTAGCACTATTGGGACTTTTCTTTTATTTCATTGTATGGACACTAGTTCACTTCACTAATAATATATGATTTTTGTAATAATAGATTGCACATTTCAATGTATATATATACACATAATTTTGTATTGATTTTGTGTTATCAGCGCCCCTTCACTCCCGATATCAGGGACAGATGTAAAAAAAACACAGATTTTTACATACTGTCCCTGGTTTTAATGAGCCTGGCAACCCTGATGGGGCACCTCAGTGGCATGGGGCCCTCGGGCAGTGCCCAAGTTCCTCAATGGTCAGTCCGCCCCTGGCTGTGTGTGTCTTCCACTTTGCTCAGGCCAGAACTCTTCCATGCCATTTTTGTCATAAGAATGTATAAGACAGTGACCTTTTCCTCTCCCCCTCCCTCCTCCTTTCAGTCCTTACAATCCACAACCCCTTAGTTGCACGGCAGACATCTCTTATCTGTCTGGTAAAAGGACTAGCAGAATCTAACCTCAATACAATTTTTAGGGCCCATAAAAGTGTCTGATTTAGCCACTTTAATGATTAGAAAGTTAATCCCAAGTTGGGCCATACATACCTTAGTTGAAATCCCTAGAATATGCATAGACCCCATTATCACAGCATATTTCATAACTTCTAAAATCAAGACAGTATAGCTAGAATAAAGTTATATTCACCCTCATCAGTTATTGGGTAGCATTTTAAACCCAAGCACCCCTATGGAGCTCTGGGATTGAGGATAAGTCACCAAAAAGTGTCAGCCTGCCAACATTGCCTATCATTTGATCATCCATTACAACGTTGATTGACTATGAGGGAATGTCATGCGTATTTTATCTGTTGTTTGCGAGTATAAATGTGTCTGTTTTTGTTTACGACCCGTCCACATATATTCTCCCATACAACCCCCTCACTGTCCTGGTTGTATAACCCTACTTCCTCACTGTTTTTACATGACCCTGGCATTGGATGACCAATCAGTGACCCCTAGGTGACTTCCTCTTGGTTCCTGTTTCCTTTGACGCGTCATTTTCCACACGCATGTTCTCATTGAATTTTAGATTTTCTATGCTTTCATGATAGTTTGTACTGTTTGTACTGTTTCTACTATAATCTTTACGCAGCGGCTGCGCCCGCGAATATGCATTTTACTGACTAATGACAATGCATTGTATCCCATGTTCTGTTACCACTCTTTTCATAAAAAATAAAAAAACATAATATGTCCCAGTAAAACATCTGTCCCAATGATCTACAGTGTAGCATGACTGCGCAATTCTCATTGAAAATGCGAGAACATGGAAAGCTGAAAAGTGGTCTGGGAAGGAAGGGAGTAAAAGTGCCCAATGTTTGGAGTGATTAAAGAGACTACAGCCCAAACAAAAGAGACATCTACCTTCCATCCATGACCCATCCCTGTCAGTTGGATAAATTGAAGGGTGAAAAGAGTTTGCATATTTATTTATTTCTCTCCACATAAACCCTATTCAATAAAGTATAAACACACGTATGCCATGATAAATAAATGTATTTCCCACAAATAGGTGCACAAAAGTCAAATATTTCACACGCCACTCCAGGAGAGGTCCGGCTCCACATTTCACAATCGGCTTGTCACCACTGAAGCAATCAAATGTACCCACAACAGGAATGCTGTAAACCAAGATTCTAAATAATATTTTCCTGACGCATTCATGGCAGCACACACTGGGTTGTGACTCCGCCCCCACAACCTGACAGGATTGGTTAGCTATAAATTTGATTAGGAGACACCCGGCATCATTCTCTTTTTTTATCCTCACCTGAACAGGACATGGACGTACAGCTTGTCTCCTACCGCTATCGCCCCAGCAGGTTCAGCCTCTCCTGTTTGGAAGTCCCCCCTGTACAGTCTCTAAAGGAGCTCTATGGGGGGAGCCCCGCTCTGGTGGTCTCAGGGGTTAAATCCCGGCAATACCTGGCTTTACACAAGCTCTAAATGAGCTTATATTTGGCATGGCTCCCCTTAGGTCCGGTGGCTATATATCTCCTAAGTATTTTTTTTTACATTACTTTCAAACCTTGGTTGTTTTTCCCCCTTGCTCTCACCTTTTTTTTAGTCAGCAGGCTTGCTGGGCTCTGCTGTCCCACGTCTCTCTGCTCCGCGGCGCCCCCCCTGGCCGCTGAGGTCGGCAGTCTCTTCTGCCCTCACCCAAAATGGCGACGGGCCGCGCGCGGCGCTTCTGCGCATGCGCGATGACGTCATCAGCGCCGCGACAGCGGCGCCAGATTTAAATAGCTCTTTTTTCCTTTTTCCTCTCAAGGCTGCTGCTTTGCCCCAATTCTTCTGGAATTTTCGCTAGGTACTGAATCTCTTCCCCCTCTTAGGAACAGTTCTTTCCCTCACCTTTTCCTAACCCTTTTCCACCCTTTTGCCTCCTCCAGCTGCTGCTTCCCAAAACTGTGTCAGTACACTTCATGGAGCCCACTGCCCTAGCAGACCACTGCCAACAAACGAGGTATGGAGGCCATCATAGGGGTAAGTACTGAAGAGACAAAAAGAGAGCCGGCCACTAAGCACTGCTTTTTTTATTGCAGTCCCACCAGGCCCAGAGATGCGAGCCCACGGCGCAGGGAGAGATCCAGGCGTACATCAAGCAGGAGGTCCCGCAGAAGCCGATCAAGATCTTCCTCCCGCTACCATCGGTCTAGACATAGCCGATCACGGCGCAGCCGATCTCGCCACAGCAGGTCTCACCGGAGACGGTCCCCCTCATTGCACCGCGAACGCCACCATACCCGTCCTGCGGCTAATGCCTGCTGGGTGTGCGGTGCTATTGCGTTGCCAGGGAAATTAGCCTGTCGCACCTGCCTTAAAGAGGCAGTCGGAGAGACAGAGGCGGACGCCAGGATAGCTAAGGACATTGCTCAAGAGCCGGTGCGAGAATCAAGCTGGACTTCGGTCCCTACGGCCAGTGACGATCCCACCCCTGGCACCTCCTCAGCTTTCGGCCCTTACGCCCAGCTAGCGGGGAACCTATCCGATCATGAAGACCATGAGATGAGATCGGGATTTGACTTCAGCCTAGTTGAACCCTTTGCACGCTCTGTTAAAGAGACCATAGGCTGGGAGGAACCCGTAGCAGAACCAAAGATTGGGAAGTATTTTCCTGAATTAAGGAAGGATCCCGAGCTGTTTCCCTTCATAGAGGAATTAGAGGATCTCATTAAAGATGAGTGGGAAAAACCTGATAAACGACCTGGTCTCTCTAATAAGCTCGCCAAGCTATACCCTCTAATGGAGTCTAAAGTTTCTTCCCTTATCAACCCTCCGGTTGTGGACTCGTCCCTGATGCGGCTCGCCCGGCATGTCACTCTACCAATAGAGGACGCAGTCTCGTTCCGAGACGTTCTTGACCGCAGGATGGACTTGGAGTTGAAGAAAGCCTACTCTTCAGCAGGTGGAGCATGTAGACCAGCTATTGCCACGGCTGCTGTTGCCAGAGCCATATCCACATGGGCGGCCAACGCAGAGAAGTCTCTCCTAGAGGGTACCGACCTGGAGGAAGTGATATCGTCTTTACAAGAGATCAGGCTAGCGGGAGACTTTGTGGCAGGAGCCTCAGTAGATGTCATCCGTTCCTCGGCTCGTTCCATGTTTGCTTCGGTAATGGCCCGCAGAGCCCTATGGCTGAAACCCTGGGTCGCCGACGCGACCTCTAAAACCAATTGGTGTAAAATACCATATGATGGCATAAACCTGTTCGGCGCAAAATTAGACTCGGCGATCTCCAAAGTTACGGGAGGAAAGTCAGGGCTTATCCCCTCTGACAGGAGGCCTAAGCCCCAGAGGGGACCTACCTTCAGGCATAATCTGCCTGATAGATACAGAGAAGCCAGAGCCTATCGTCCAGGCAGGGAATTCAGAAGAGATAGGAGAACTACTCGCCCTCCCTTTGCTCGGTCTCAGAAGACCAAGGCCATTTCCACAGGGGATCAGCAAAAGTCCTTTTGAAAGCTTGCCTGCCCACCCAGCTCAGGTGGGCGCCAGGCTCAAGAAATTCGCGCAAGTTTGGTCAGAGCACATAGAAGACCCATGGGCCCTTTCCACGATCAAACTAGGCCACAGATGGAATTTCATGGGGGCATTACCTCACAGGGTCTTCCAACCCACCAAAATTCCTTCCTCCCTGCACAAGCGAAAACTTCTCATTCAATATATCTCAGATCTAATCCAAAAGGAAGCAGTCGTGGAAGTTCCTTCTCACCAAAGGGGCAGGGGGTTTTATTCCCCTCTATTTTTGGTGCGAAAAAAATCAGGGGATCTTCGCCCCGTATTGGACCTCAAACGCCTCAACCAAAAAATCCAGATAGAGGCTTTCAAGATGGAGAGTCTCCAGTCTATCCTTCTAGCAGTGAACCTGGGAGATTGGATGCTGTCTGTCGACCTGTCGGATGCTTACCTTCACGTGCCAATCCACCCAGCCTTTCAGAAATACCTGCGCTTTTCCATCAGCCAGCACCATTTTCAGTTCCGATGCCTACCCTTCGGCATCTCTTCGGCACCCAGGACGTTCACCAAGGTCCTCCTCCCGCTCATAGCACTCCTCAGGAAGAGGGGCTTGCGGGTTCATCATTATTTGGACGACATACTGCTCCTAGCAGCAAATCGAGAGACTCTCCTCCTCCAGCGGAAGATCCTAATCACAACCCTTCAGAACTTCGGGTGGTTAATCAATTGGCAGAAGAGCAGCCTCCAACCTTTACAATTGATGACATTCCTCGGAGCAGAGATGGACACGAAACAGAACAGGGTGCAACTGCCCCTAGAAAAGATGCAACCCCTAGCTCGGAAGGTACGAAATCTACTATCCTCCAGATCCCCGTCAGCCAGAACCTGCCTCAGCATGCTGGGCTCTATGTCTTCAACCATACCCATGATCCAGTGGTCTCAGTGGCAAATGAGACCCTTACAAAACACCCTTCTCAGACAATGGGACGGAGCCTCAATGCACCAACCCATCAATATCCCCAGCCAGGTGCGTCTCAGTCTTCTTGGGTGGACTCAACCTTCCAATCTCAGGAGATTCAGGCCTATAGCTCCCCCGAGTCCGGAGGTCGTGACGTCAGATGCCAGCGAGAAGGGCTGGGGAGCTCACTACCAGGATCAGACGGCCCAGGGACAGTGGCACTTTTCTGCTCGGGGAGTGGTCTCAAATATTCTGGAGCTTCGGGCAGCGTTCCAAGCCCTCTTAGCATTTGCGCCTCTTCTGCAAGGGAAGTCTGTCCTAATCCGGATGGACAACAGGGTGGCGGTGGCCTATATCCAGAGGCAAGGCGGTACCCGAAGCCGCACATTATTGGAGGAGGTTCTCCCCATAATGCAGTGGGCCCAGGCACATCTATCGGATCTGCGGGCGGTTTACGTTCCAGCGGCTCAGAATACGCTAGCCGACTTTCTAAGCAGGGAACTTTGGTCAAACAACGAGTGGTCCTTGAACCTCCGGGAGTTCTCTATTCTGACGGAGGCCTGGGGGGTCCCAGAAATCGACCTAGCAGCAACACCGGCCAATACCAAGTGCTCAAGATTTCTATCCAGAGTGCCATTTCCGACAGCGGAAGGGATAGATTGCCTTCTCCATCCATGGGACTTCAACCTGGGGTACGTCTTTCCCCCGACCCCCCTGATAGCGAGATTCCTATGTCGACTCCGGAGATCATCAGCGACAGTAATTGCGGTAATACCGTTTTGGCCAAGGAGGCCGTGGTTCACAACTCTCTTACAACTCAATACCCGACCTCCAATCCATCTTCCAGCATCACCAGACCTCCTACACCAAGGTCGGTTCCTCCATCCAGCCCCCGACAGGCTCCACTTGACAGCCTGGAGGTTGAGAGGGCTAGATTAAGGGAACAAGGATGCTCCCAGGCAGTCATAGCAACCTTGATGCAAGCCAGGAAGGTTTCCACTAACACCGTTTATACCAGAATTTGGGAAAAGTTCTCCCACTTGGCACAACTTAAAGGTTGGAATCCTATCTCGCCAGAACCTTACCAGGTCCTGGAGTTCCTACAAACGGGAGTCGACAAGGGTCTAAGCTCTAGCACCCTAAAGGTACAGATCTCCGCTCTGTCTGCAAAGACTGGCACCAGATGGGCCCTGCACCCTTTAATCACCCAGTTCGTGCAAGCCTGTGTAAAGATCAGGCCCCCGAGAAGACCATCCTTTCCGGCCTGGGACCTTTCACTGGTTCTGGAGGCACTATCCAATCCTCCTTTTTTTCCACTCAGCTCAATCTCCTTATGGGACCTGACCCTAAAGCTGTCCTTCCTCATTGCTGTAGCTTCAGCTAGGAGAGTGTCTGAGCTGCAGGCTCTCATGACTAAAGAACCATATTTACTTTTCCTGCCCGACAGGGTGGTGTTGAGGCCTTCTGATCGTTTCCTCCCTAAAGTTACCTCGGCCTTCCACTATGGTCAGGACATCATCTTGCCATGCCTTACTAACGAAGTTGGTGAGCCTCACGCTTTGGACATTAAGTCTACACTTTCCAGCTACCTGTCGGCCACCGTCCACCTTCGGTCAACGGACACCCTCTTGATTATACCTCACGGAGCCAGGCGGGGTCAGGCAGCCACTTCCCGGACTATCGCCTCTTGGCTAGTCAAGACTATAGGAAGGGCATACTCTACTCAACAGCGGGAGATTCCGGAAGGCATCAGAGCGCATTCAACCAGGGCACTGGCGACATCTTGGGCAGCATATTGCGGGGTCTCGTCAGAAACCATCTGCAAGGCAGCAACTTGGTCTTCCAGGCATACCTTCATCTCCCACTACAGAGTGGACGCAGCTCTTCTGGCTACAGCTGAGTTTGGCAGATCTATCTTCAGGGCCAATTCTTCTGCTCTCTAAGAAATAAATACTTTGCATTGAACCCTCCCGACTGGCGAGTTATTTCCCAGTGTGTGCTGCCATGAATGCGTCAGGAAAATGGAAAATTGTATACTCACCTTTCCGTAATTTTCCTTTCCTGACGCATCTTCATGGCAGCACACAACTGCCCACCCTGTTGTTCAATGATGATATTTACGGAGAATGATGCCGGGTGTCTCCTAATCAAATTTATAGCTAACCAATCCTGTCAGGTTGTGGGGGCGGAGTCACAACCCAGTGTGTGCTGCCATGAAGATGCGTCAGGAAAGGAAAATTACGGAAAGGTGAGTATACAATTTTCCATTTTTCCTTTGTTAAAATAGCCAGCAGGAACAAGTACATGTTTTGCGCTAGGCACAATGCTTTCTCAAAGAATGGATGCATAAAAGTAAGTAAACACTGATGGTCAAAAACAAGGTTTTAAATTGTACTTACTAAAATAACTAAGCTGTATTCACTGTGTTTTCTTCTTTTTTTTTTTTAACAGAAAGGTGTTTTTATTCACAAAACAGCATTACAAGATATGCATTAGTCAACAATAAGGTTTGCAGAGAACCGGTAACAGTCAGAAACAAGCAATATCAGCGTTGCAGATACTAAAACAAAGGAAAATCAAAAAAAGGCGAAATAATAAAAAATAAGATAAACAGAGTCCCCGTAGTGCACTAGGGTAAATGACCATCGCCCCTACGCCTTATCCTCACAAATCCAACCAGAACCCGTGAGTAACCCAGCAGTTGATCGAATCAGGTGGTGCCCCAGGAGAGAGGGGAGGGGCAACGGCCCCCATGCCGGGCGGGGGGGAGTCCATCTCTAGTCCCCCACCCCCCCGGCCCCCCACCCCCGAGCGTCCACCCAGGCCGACCAGACTTTATCGTACTTAGCAGGGCACCGCCTACTCTCATACGTGAGTTTGTAAAGGGGCAAAGCCGAGTTCACCGCCTTCCTCCAGGAACCAAGGGTGGGAGGTCCCACCGACTTCCACCGTAGCAGTATCTCCCTCCTTGCATAAAAGAGTGAGAATGTAATACATAGCTTAGTATATCTGTCTCCCTCGACCTCACCCAAATAACTCAGAAAGAGCACCATGGGGTCCAACGGCACCCTGGTCCCTCCTATGTCGCTAAGCCTCTCTGCTACCCCCGCCCAGTACGGCCGAAGCTTCGGGCAGTCCCAAACCATGTGCCAGAAGGTCCCCACCTCGACCCCACATCTGGGACAGTTCGGATGAGGGGTGAAGTAGGCCCTATGTAGGAACTTGAGCTGGATGAATCTGTCTTTAGCTGCTATCATAGACGGGATATAGGAGGAGACACATTCCTCCCATTCCTCCTCCCCCAAAGCTGGAATGTCCCCCCTCCATCTATCCATTACCCGGGTAAGTGTAACATCGTGGCCCACCGTCAGATACATATACAGAGTGGAAAGGGGCTTTCCCATTGCGCTCGACGTCAACAGTCGCTCAATTGAGTCCGGTTCCAGGAACAGTGTGTCCGGGAATTGGGCCCTCATTGCATGTCTCAGCTGGTAGTATTTAAACTCGAGGGAGTTAGGGAGGGAGTACTGTCGTCTCAGGTCTTGAAAGGGCTTGATCCTACCGTTTGCTATGACATGTTTTAGGGTGGTGATCCCGTGCTTGGCCCACTGTGAGGGTTCAGGCAGGTCGCAGAGGTGAGGCAGGTTGGGATTACCCCATTATGGGGTGTGTGGAGAGATAAGATTCGTTGTAGAGTAAATAGCTCTGGCCACCCGCCACACTCTAACAGTCGTCTTTATGGACGCCGTCAAAGGGTGAGGGGCACCGGGACCCCTGTACACCAGATTGGACAGTGCAGCATATGATCCCAGTATTGCCGCCTCAAGTCTCACCGCCAGATTCTGTCTGGGCTGGGAGAACCACCAGCGTACCGTAACTAGGACAGCCGCCCAATAATACAGAAGAAAATTTGGGAGAGCCAGCCCACCCCCCGATAAGGGGAGATATAGTATCTGTCTCGCCACCCTGGGTGGCCTCCCAGCCCAGATGAAAGAAGTCAGCACCCCCTCCAGTCGTCTAAAGAAGGATCTGGGAATGTGGGAAGGGGTATTGCGAAAGAAATATAAGAACTTAGGGAGGAACACCACTTTGAGCAGGTTCACTCTGCCAACTGGGGTCAGTGGAAGGGTGCGCCAAGCTGTGCATTTGACAAAGGAGATATGCACAGAGAAAGGAGAGGCTGTACGTTCCTCTCGATATATTCCTGTGTGGTGTTGCTAATCCGAATGCCTAGATATGTGAACTCGCCCACCCACTGGAGAGGGGTACCAGTATCTACCCTTGGAAGCGAGGGGTGTAGTGGGAAGAGAACGGACTTACCCCAGTTTATGCGAATTCCTGAGAACCGGCCGAATCCCTCAAATAGGTGCTCTCCGCAGCGACTGAGAGGCATCTGCTAGATAAAGTAGGGTGTCGTCCGCATAAAGGGACACCTTCTCCTCTATATCCCCCACCGCTATACCCCTGACCCCGGCCTCAGCCCTCAGGACAATGGCGAGGGGCTCGATCGCCAGGGTAAACAGTCCCGGCGATAGCGGACAGCCCTGGCGGGTGCCCCGGCCCAAGGGAAAGGAATCCGAGAGGAGGCCATTCGTGCGGACCCAAGCCCTGGGGTCAGCGTAAAGCATCCACAACCATGCCAGGAAATTTGGCCCAAAGCCAAACCGCCCAAGGACACCCCACAGGAACTCCCACTCCACCGAAGGCTTTTTCGGCGTCTAGGGACGCCACTACCCCCGCCGACTCCGGCCGTGCCCTGTCCATATGCGTGAAAAGCCTTCTAATGTTAATGTCCGTTCCCCTACCCGGCATGAACCCCGTTTGGTCTGGGTGTACCAAAGCAGTTATAATGGTGTTTAGACTCCTGGCCAAGACCTTGGCCAGGAGTTTCGCATCAACGTTTATCAGTGAGATGGGGCGGTATGAGGAGCACAAGGCCGGGTCCTTACCTGGTTTAGGGATCACTACCACCACTGCCTCACTAAGGGAATGTGGGAGCTCCCGCACCCTCTGCGCCTCTGTCAGCATACCGAGCATTTTGTCCGTCAAGTCTTCAGAGTATTGTTTGTAAAATTCAACTGGTATACCGTCGGGGCCCGGCGACTTACCCGATTGGAGGGTCTTGAGAGCTTTCAAGAGTTCGTCTGCAGTTATGGGGGCGTCAAGCAGCTCGCGGTATTTAGTGGTCAGGACTGGGATGTCGATAGGGTCTAAATAGGAGGCCAGGTCGTCACTAGAGTACCCAGCCCTGGAACTGTAGAGGTTTTTATAGAAGGAGACGAAGCAGTCGTTTATCTCATCAGGGGCATACAGTAGGTCCCCCCGTCCCCGTATGCAGGGCACGCACATCCCCCCGGATTATTCCCGTGACAACCAGGCCAGGAGCTTCCCGGACCTCTCCCCCTCCTCGAATATACGTTGTGATTGGGCGAGTAAGCGTTTCTGGGTGAGAGAGGTGCGAATACGCACTACCTCTCCAGTCAGGGACTGAAGAGCGTCATAGTCCCAGGGATCCCTGGAACGGACATACTGCGCCTCCTGCAAAGCTGCCCTCCCCTCTGCTCCCACCAAGTCAGCTCTCCTCTCCCTCTGGACCCTAGCTATTATTGAATGATACCGACCCCGCGTGTATGACTTAAAGGCATCCCACACCGACAATGCTCTCACTGTGTTTACTTACTTTTATGCATCCATTCTTTGAGAAAGCATTGTGCCTAGCACAAAACATGTACTTGTTCCTGCTGGCTATTTTAACAAAGGTCAAATATTATTTTGAATCTTGGTTTACACTGTACAGCATTCCAATTTGTATTCTGTATTATATTTTGCTAGGTAATACTGCTTACTGTAGTACTCTACAATCTGTCTAGCTACCCCAATCAAAGGCCGACAATCCCCCTCCTTCAGGAACACTTTCCTCTATGTTATTGCTTGATCTTAATGGAAAAAGGACTTTAATATGAGTTTAAAGTAGTGAGGTATTGAGAGGGCAAAAAAACATTTCAAGAGCCCACTGGCTCTGGTTAGGCTGCTCGCAACTGGCAAGGTAACCCCACTGTTGGTATTTCATCAGGTTTCCAAGAAAAAGACGTGCATATATGGAAGGAGCAACAGACCAAAGGATAAGATTCCAACTTCATTCATTTATGATGTGTTAAAACACTTTCCGGGGATCAAACTCCTCCTTCATCAGGGCTTCAGTTACAAATCAGAACCTTGAGTGGACTCAAAGTAAGGCTTTCCTGTTTAAATCTGTGCAGGGAATCTGAGTGCTGGATTGGGATTCATGGACAGCAGTGTCTGCATCAGCAGTCAAAATAAAGTTGGAAGGGGGAGTTTCCTTGACCACCAAAACGTGTTGGTTGTCTTTGAACACATCATTAATTAATGAATTTAGACTGTTATCCTTTGGTACGGCGCTCCTTCCATACATACATTACTTGATTTTACATACTTTTCCAGCATAGCAGCATGTGTTGCACACAGACCCTTTTGCCTGGGTAAATGTTAGCACACAAATAACATCGACAAAGAAATCGTCATGACTTCAAGCCATGTTGGTGTGCCTAGAGTCTGATTAGGTTTGCATGCACGCTTGAATTTGAGCAAATTTTAATTGCATATGCAAACATTTGTACTATTTCTCTTAGCAGGCCAGGCTGAATATATATTTAAAGCTGAACTCCAGAAAAAAAATGCAAAATAAACAGTTGAATTACATCAATGTGAATTGTTTTAGCTGTAAAAATATGTGTAATTTTCTTTGGGCTGCATAATGACAGTGACAAAGGAGCAAGGGGCAGTGCTGAGTTTAGGAAAAAAAATGTATTTGTAAGCTGGTAACCATGACAATATGGAATTTGAAACAAACTCCTATTTCAGAACAGAACAGAAATACTTATCCTTTGGAAGATAAAACAGCTACAGTATATTCTATTAAGGGCCCATTCACACCAGAAAATGTGCATTAACTGTGTGTTTTTGCATGTGCGTTGTGGGAGATTAGCTCGTGGGGATCACTTTTCTGAAACACAGTCTGTAAACAGGCACTTTCTTTTTAAGTCTGGCAGCTGCCAGGTTTATTTCACAAAAGGTTTGCAGGTTAAAACAAACAAAACAGTAAACTTAAATCCTTGCCGTCCGGCGCTAACTAAACATCAGGGTCTCCTATCTATACAGTGTGGGGCTGGTCCCCACCACCCATAAAATAAACAACAACGCAAACCTTTTTCTTGCAATGTCTTTAGAGCTCCTCACACTCAGGTTCCCTCCTCAGTGTCCCAAAACCAGAGAGCTCCCTTCTGATCTCTTCCTGGTTGTTTTTAAGGTCCACCTGACATTGAACTCCAGTGGACCCAAATATCCGGACCGGAACACTAGAGGCCGTAAAACCTGGCCCGGATTCCGGTTCAGCTTCTCAAAATAGACCGTATGCGTGGTGAAATATACCTATGGTCAAGTATCTCACCTCGCATACCGTCACATATCCTCCCCCTCTGCTCTAGCCCCTGTGGCTGAGCACTTGCCCCAACCATACAGTGCACCCGGGAGAGAGCATCTGCATTATTTTGGAGTTTTCCTGGCCTATGCTCCACCGTAAATTTAAAAGGCTGTAAAGCCAGGAACCACCTTGTCACCCGAGCATTTTTCTCCCTGTTATCACACATCCACTTCAAGGGAGCATGGTCTGTGACCAGCTTAAATGACCTCCCCAGTAGGTAATACCTCAGGGAGTCTAAAGCCCACTTAATGGCGAGACACTCCTTTTCTACGATGGCATAATTTTTCTCGTGCTTGTTCAGCTTCCGGCTCAGGTATACCACTGGGTGCTCCTCACCATCCCTGTTCTGTGAGAGTACGGCCCCTAGGCCCACCTCAGAGGCGTCCGTCTGTACAACAAACTCCTGGCTAAAGTCCGGGGTTACTAGTACGGGTACCATACAAAGAGCCTGTTTCAACTTCTGAAATGCCTCCTCGGCTTCGGGGTTCCACTTGACCATGACCGACCCCCTACCCTTTGTCAAATCGGTCAAGGGGGCAGCAACGGTGGCAAAATTGGGTATGAAACGTCTGTAATACCCCGTAATGCCCAGGAAGGCCCTCACTTGTTTTTTATTGACTGGTTGGGGCCATTTTTGAATTGCCTCAATTTTATTGGTCTGCGGCTTGACCACTCCCCGGCCAATAATGTACCCAAGGTATCTGGCCTCCTCCAGGCCTATGGCACATTTTTTTGGATTGGCCGTGAGACGTGCTTCCCTAAGGGAATCTACCACCGCTTGTACGCGGGGCAGGTGCGATTCCCAATCTGGGCTGTAGATGACCACATCGTCCAAGTACGCCGCTGCATACGAGCGATGTGGTCTCAAAGTTTTGTCCATCATTCGCTGGAATGATGCAGGGGCTCCATGCAGACCAAACGGCATCCGCTTATACTGAAACGAGCCCTCAGGAGTGGAAAAAGCAGTCTTCTCCTTGGCTGATTCAGTAAGCGGTATTTGCCAATAACCTTTCGTTAGATCCAGGGTCGTTATGTAGCGAGCCTGTCCCAACCTGTCCACAAGTTCGTCGACCCGGGGCATCGGGTAGGCGTCAAACTTGGACACACTGTTAAGTTTTCTAAAGTCATTACAAAACCTGATACTGCCATCAGGTTTTGGGACCAGCACTATGGGACTTGACCACTCACTGTGGGACTCTTCAATCACATCCAACTCTAACATTTGTTTTATTTCCTCCGCAACCGCCTCTCGCCGGGCCTCTGGAATTCTATAGGGTTTTACATTTACCCGAACCCCTGGTTCCGTCACTATGTCATGTTTGATCGTGTTGGTCAGTCCGGGTAAGGGGGAGAAAAAGTCTCTATTTTTCTGCACAAATGCCCTAACGTCATTTTGTTGTGCTACGGACAGGGAATCCGTGATGGGAACGTCAGGTATCACGGGTATCCGGTCTGTTGGAGGTGAGGACGTGGCCAGTAAAGTCTCTCGGTCCTTCCAGGGCTTTAAGAGATTTACATGGTAAATTTGGTGGGGTTTCCTTTTGCCTGGCTGGTAGACTTTGTAGTTTACCTCTCCCACCCTTTCGACAACCTCAAAGGGACCCTGCCACTTAGCTAAAAACGTACTTTCTACTGTGGGAACCAGTACCAGCACTCTGTCCCCCGGGCTGAAAGTACGGACCTTGGCACCCCGGTTATAGACCCTCCTTTGGGCCTCCTGGGCTCGCTCCATATGTACCCGTACTAGGGGCAGGACGGCTGCGATTCGGTCCTGCATCAAGGAGACATGTTCTATGATGCTCCTATATGGGCTGACCTCTCCTTCCCATGTTTCTTTAGCAATATCTAGCAGGCCCCTGGGATGCCTACCATACAAGAGCTCAAAGGTGGAATAGCCTGTGGAGGCCTGTGGAACCTCTCGTATGGCAAACATGAGATATGGTAGCAAAAAATCCCAGTTTCTCCCATCCTTGTCGACCACCTTTTTCAACATACTCTTCAATGTTTTATTAAACCTTTCGACCAGACCATCTGTCTGGGGGTGGTAGACAGAAGTACGGAGATGGGAGATTTTGTACAATCTACACAATTCCTTGGTAACCCTAGACATGAAAGGGGTGCCCTGATCGGTCAAGATCTCTTTCGGGATCCCGACTCGACTAAACACCTGGACCAATTCCTTGGCAATAGCCTTAGCGGAGGTGTTACGCAAGGGTATGGCCTCAGGATAGCGAGTCGCATAGTCCAGGATCACCAGAATATGCTGGTGACCTCGGGCAGATTTCACCACCGGCCCGACCAGGTCCATGCCAACCCTCTCAAAGGGAACCTCAATTATTGGTAGAGGGACAAGGGGGCTGCGAAAATGGGGCGACGGTGCTGACATTTGGCACTCGGGGCACGATTCGCAATACTCCTTGACCTCTGCATGCAACCCGGGCCAGAAAAATCTTTGGGTGATTCTCTCCTTGGTTTTTTCGACCCCGAGATGTCCCCCCATTACATGGCCATGAGCCAGGTCTAGCACCACCCTGCGAAAGGGTTTGGGAACCAGCAGCTGTTCTACCTCTTCCTCTCCGTGTTTTATCACTCGATATAATACATTGTTTTTAATCGCCATGTAGGGGAAGGACACCACCCAATTAGGATCCACCGTTTCCCCATCCAACACCTTAACATTTTCTCTGGCACTCATGAGGGTGGGCTCTCGCAGCTGCTCGGTACAGAAATCCTCCCTCCTGACCGCCAAGTCGGGTACCACATTTTGGCTACTCTCGATGTCAGGGTCAGGCGGGATTTCCTGTTCGTTACCCTCAGGCTGGGTGCTAGCTTCCAAGTCTTCCGGTTCCCCAACCATGGCAGGGAAAGGAAGAGGATCTCCGGCTTCCTCGATCCCACCAATAGCCTGCCTTTCCCTTTTGAAAAACGGGTCTGGTGAGAGTTCCCTTGTTTCCCCAGCAGGGGGAACTCTATCTACGAGCCTCCCTTTATTCTCCCATAACTTCCAAAAATGGGGAAAGTCTCTCCCTACTAAAGCTTCATGGAGCAGTGAGGGTACCACCCCCACTGAATGTGTTACCCTGCCCCAGGGGGTATCAACCTCAACCACTGCTGTCTGGTAGTCCCGAGTATCCCCATGGATACAAATTACCCCAATACTACTGGGGTGTAGTTTTTCGGGGTCTACACAAGCACTCCTAACTAGGGTCACCACGCTACCAGAGTCTAGTAGTGCTGTGAGAGGCTTGCCATCCACTAAAATAACGCACATCTGTTTTTCAAGGTGACTCTGATCTAGCGCAACACATGCGACCTGTGCAAACAGAGAAATGTGTCTTTTCCTATCAGCATAATCACATTGCATAGGTTCATCATTTAGAGGGCAGTTTGCAGCAATATGGCCCAATGCATGGCAACGAAAACACCGTATTTGACCCACCCCCAGTCCTCTTAACGGTCCCAAAGACCTTCCTGGCTTCTGTGGCCAGTCTCCAGGTCTAGGACCCACAGTCTCATCTGCTGTAACAACAGTCTTATCCACTCTCCCCAAGCTCTTGAACCCCGGAACAGTCTTACCCGAACCGCTGGGAGATCTTGCACCTCTAGACACACCGAAGTGGGGCGTAGGTGGGTTTACCAAGTCCTTGGTAGCACTGTACTTCTCCACTAGGTCCACCATTTGGGCTGCCGTGTTGGGGTCTCCCTGTCCAACCCACCTCCTCAGGGCAGCAGGAAGCGCACGTAGGTACCGGTCCATTACCACACGCTCCACAATCTGCGGGCTGGTCAGGGTCTCTGGCTGCAACCACTTCCTGGTGAGGTGGACCAGATCAAACATTTGTGATCGGGTGGCTTGTTGCTGGAGTAGGACCACTGATGCACGCACTGGGCCCGAACTGCCATGGTGACACCCAAGCGTGCGAGTATCTCTGATTTGAGAGTCTCATAGTCCTGTGCCTTATCTGATTCTAGGTCAAAATAGGCCTTTTGGGGTTCTCCAGTTAGGAATGGGGCCAATAGTCCCGCCCACTGCTCTTTTGGCCATCCTTCGCGGACAGCGACTCTTTCGAAAGTCGCCATGTATGCCTCAACATCATCCGCTGGTGTCATCTTTTGCAGGTGGTAGGAGGCCCGTAGTATCTTTGGTTCTGCTGCCACAGGAGGTGCGGACCCCTTTTTCAGTTCCATCAGAGCTTCGGCAAACTGTCGGTTCATCTCCTGTTGCGCAGCCTGCTGTGCTGCAGCGGCCTCTGCGACTTGGCGGCTGGTTTCCTGCTGGACTGCATTGGCCTGTAGCAGGGCAGCCTGTTGCGCTGCAGCAGCTTCTGCGACTTGGAGGTTGGTTTCCCGCTGGGCTGCATTGGCCTGTAGGAGGGCAGCCTGCTGTGCTGCAGCAGTTTCTGCGACTTGGCGGTTGGTTTCCCGCTGGGCTGCATTGGCCTGTAGGAGGGCTTTTAACATTTCCTCCATCTTCAGAAAAGTTGCCCGCTGAATCCACCACGTGTGGGAGATTAGCTCGTGGGGATCACTTTTCTGAAACACAGTCTGTAAACAGGCACTTTCTTTTTAAGTCTGGCAGCTGCCAGGTTTATTTCACAAAAGGTTTGCAGGTTAAAACAAACAAAACAGTAAACTTAAATCCTTGCCGTCCGGCGCTAACTAAACATCAGGGTCTCCTATCTATACAGTGTGGGGCTGGTCCCCACCACCCATAAAATAAACAACAACGCAAACCTTTTTCTTGCAATGTCTTTAGAGCTCCTCACACTCAGGTTCCCTCCTCAGTGTCCCAAAACCAGAGAGCTCCCTTCTGATCTCTTCCTGGTTGTTTTTAAGGTCCACCTGACATTGAACTCCAGTGGACCCAAATATCCGGACCGGAACACTAGAGGCCGTAAAACCCGGCCCGGATTCCGGTTCAGCTTCTCAAAATAGACCGTATGCGTGGTGAAATATACCTATGGTCAAGTATCTCACCTCGCATACCGTCACAGCGTTCACATGCCTTTGACACCCATTTGAGGGGCGCTTTGCTATGCATTTTCATGCATTTGTGGTGCATTTTTCGAACCATTTTTTGGGCTTGTCTTCTTGCATTTTCTTTGTGGGCACTTCCTTCCTCTTTCTTTTGGCTTGTTGCATGATCCTTGCGTGAAGAGAAGCATATCTGCTCTTGTAAGCATAATCCTGGGCCTAGCCATTGCTATAATAAAGCAACATACTCAGCAGAGATTTTTTGCTGGGTTCATCCATTCTGGACCCTCTACAATGAGGTTTGTTCACATCCAGACAGCTACACATGGATGTCAACTGAAAGGTAATCTCTTTGTGAATTACTGTGTGTGTGTCATGTGGATAAACAGGCAGACAAACACCAATACATTTATATATAAAATATGCAACAAAATATTTAAAATACATAAAAATAGTATACTAGTCACATTAACCCCTTTGTCACTAGAGTGGTGTTAATAACCACAACAAGGTCCATATTTACTTTATAGAAATAACGTAAATGTGTTTTGGTTTGTCAAACACTTATGTTTCATTTTTTCAGGTATTTACCAAAACATTTTCAAGCTATGGCTATATAATGGATATGGGCTAAAAGTGCACACTCTCGGGTTTAATTTAATTTAAGGGTATGCACATTCAAATTGGAGGAAAGGTTTAGGAATTACAGCTCTTAAGAATAACCACCCCCCTTTTTCAAGGGACCAAAAGTAATTGAACAATTAAATCAAAAGCTGTTTTATGGCCAGGTGCGGGCTACTTCAATTAAGCAGGTAAAAGGTCTGGAGTTGATTCTAAAGCTGGATAAACACTATACAACCTTTTTTTTGTTTACCTTCAACTATGTAGTGCAAGGGCCTGCCTGATTGCATACAAATTGAAAGTGTTTAGGCTTGACCTCTTATTACATGAAAGAAAATTGTATAATGTGTATCCCGATTAAGTGTGGTATTTGCATTTGAAATCTATTGCTGTGAACCTACATCGTACATTCAAAGGAGCTATCCATGCAAGTGAAACAGGCCATGTAAGACTTAAAAAATAAACAAATCCACCAAAAAGATAGCAGCAACATTAGGAGTGACAAAATCATCAGTTTGGTACATTCTAAGGAAAGAAGAACGCACTGGGGAGCTCAGCAACATAAAAAGGCCTGGATGTCCACGGAAGACAACAGTGGTGGATGATCGCAGGATCCTCTCTATGGTAAATAGGAACCCTTTCACAACATCCAGACAAGTGAAGGACACTCTCCAGGAGGTGGGGGTATCATTGTCAAGTCTACCATCAAGAGAATACTTTACAAGAGCAAATACAGGGAGTTCATCACAAGATGCAAACTATTCATAAGCCTGAAGAATAGAAAAGCCAGATTAGACTTTGCCAAAAAAACATCTAAAAAAGCCAGACCAATTCTTTGAATAAAAAAAGATTAATCTGTACCAGAATGACGGTAAGAAAAAAGTGTGGAGAAGGCTTGGAACAGCCCATGATCCAAAGCACACATCATCTGCAAAACATTGTGGAGGTAGTGTGAAGGCATGGGCATGCATGGCTTCCAGTGGCACTGGATCATTGAGTTTATTGATGATGTAACAATAAAAGCAGTGCAGCACAACCTAAATGTAAATATAAACACTAATATATAATGTCCATGAGAAGAAAAAGTATACAAGTGATTGTGAAACGGCACAATGAAAATGACGACCTGCAATGTGGATCAAACATGGCCAGAAATCCCTCCACCGCACACAGAGTGGCCTCTCACCTCACTGATTCGACCTATAATAGGTCACATGGCATGTAACTCATTTCCAGTATAAATACTTAGAACATCCAATCGATCAGCATACCAAAGGTGTCGATCAAAGTCCTGAGCTTTGTCTCCAACATGCATATGAAACATAAATGAAGACAATCTAGTGCTCTCTGTATAAGGAGTGTTTAATTGCAGGATAAAACAAAAGCGAAACTTCTCACAAAGACGGCACTCAGACGCGAGTGCTTACAGACAGCATAAGAAACAATTGCAACAGCGATGGCTGTGGGTGACGTCTGTCGTGACTCCTCCCCCTCGCAACCTTGATCGACACCTTTGGTATGCTGATCGATTGGATGTTCTAAGTAGTTATACTGGGAATGAGTTACATGCCATGTGACCTATTATAGGTCGAATCAGTGAGGTGAGAGGCCACTTTGTGTGCGGTGGAGGGATTTCTGGCCACGTTTGATTCACATTGCATGCCGTCATTTTCATTGTGCCTTTTCACAATCACTTGTGGACTGTTTCTTCTCATGGACATTATATAATAGTGTTTATATTTACATTTAGGTTGCGCAGATATGGCAGGACTGTTATCACCGTTTATTGTTGATATTGCAAGTCTCAAGAGAATTTTCGAGGTAGGAGGGCAGAGGAGGCCTAAATTAGATTGCATGCCTAAGGACTTGACAGGGCATCTATTGCTTCTCTCTACCCCACGCTGATGAAGTCCCGCCCACTGGGACGTAACGCGTATGAGGGGGAGGAGTCACGTGACGTCACCCGCGATCGCCGCCTCACGTTCGGATCCGTGTGCTGTTTGTGTATCTGGATACCTGGAGATCCAGGACATGCTGTTTACCACACACTCTGTCGCGAGTGTCTGAAACTGTGAGTTTTATACTTTTGTTTAAAAAAAAAAAGTTTTGCCATACAGAGAGCACTAGTCTTTCCCTTTTCTGTATTTGCATAACCTTTCCTCATTCCGTGGATCTGGGGAACTGCTGAGCTGCCTGCTGTTTGGTATCCCTCTATGAGATCTGGATGCGCTTGTGTTCATGCTATGTGACCTAGCCTTGGGTCAAGTAGTTCAGGTGAGAGGCCATCTTTAATATCTGGTGGAGGATCTGTCCTGTGGGTCACTGATCTTGGAATTTTTGCACGCAGTCACGATTGGATTGGAGCATTATCAGTTTTCTCTTTTCACCAGTGCACTATATGGACTCTTTTGATCATTAACCACTTGCCTACTGTGCACCTACACCCCCTTCCTGCCCAGACAAAATGTTAGCTTACGGCACTGCGTCGCTTTAACTGACAATTACGCGGTCGTGCGACGTGGCTCCCAAACAAAATTGCCGTCCTTATTTCCTCACAAATAGAGCTTTCTTTTGGTGGTATTTAATCGCCCATGCGGTTTTTATTTTTTGCGCTATAAACAAAAAAAAAGCGACAATTTTGAAAAAAGACACAATATTTTTTGCTTTTTGCTATAATAAATATCCCATTTAAAAAAAAAAAAAAAATTTTTATCTCAGTTTAGGCCGATACGTATTCTTCTACATATTTTTGGTAAAAAAATGTAAAAAATAAAATCGCAATAACCGTATAGTGACTGGTTTGCGCAAAAGTTATATTGCCTACAAAATAGGGGACATAATTATGATTTTTTTTTTTTTTTTTTTTTACTAGGAATGGCGGCGATCTGCGATTTTTTTCTCGGGACTGGGACATTATAGCAGACACATCGGACACTTTTGATACATTTTTGGGACAATATACATTTATACAGTGAACAATGCTATAAATATGCATTGATAACTGTATAAATGTAACTGGCAGGGAAGGGGTTAACCACTAGGGGGCGGGGAAGGGGTTAAATGTTTCTCCTAGTTTGTGTTCTAACTGTGGGGGGAGGGGGGGTGACTGGGGAGGTGACCGATTGTGTCCCTATGTACAAGGGACACAATCGATCTCCTCTCTCCCTGACAGGGACGTGCAGCTCTGTGTTTACACACAGAGCTCCACATCCCAGCTCAGTTACTCGGCAATCCCGTGTGCCCGGCGGCCATCGCGGCCGCCGGGCACATGCACAGGGGTTCCAGTGATGTGACGGGTGCGCGCGCGCGCCCCTAGCAGCTTTCTATGACTGCATGTCATGTGACGTGCAGTCAGGACAATGAAGTTATCCGCCCGCCGTCATATGACGGTGGACGGATGACAAGTGGTTAAGGGCCAGATTCAGGTATAAGTTACGCGGCTTATCTCTAGATAAGCCGCGTAACTTCTAACCTACGCCGGCGTATCTGTTTTCTGTATTCAGAAAACAAGATACGCCTGGATTGAGTTAAGATACGAGCGACGTAATTGTATTTCACTGTCGTATCGTAACGGCAATTTTAAAATGGCCGCTAGGGGCGTTCCCGCTGATTTACGCCGAGAATATGTAAATCAGTGAGATACGTCAATTCCCGAACGTACGCCCGCCCAACGCAGTGACTTTACGCCGTTTCTGTAAGGGGTAAGCCGGCGTAAAGATAAAGCACCAAAAAGCAGGCGCATCCTATGTTAAGTATGGACGTTGTGACCGCGTCGAATTTTAAAATTTTTACGTCGTTTGCGTAACTCGTCCGTGAATGGGGATTGACGTCATTGACGTTCACGTCAAAAACACTGTCATAATTTGAACCGCTCGCCATCCTGAATCTGGCCCTATACTGTATGTTTATTTTATTGCAAGATGTCACTTCATGTTTTGTATAATTGCTGCACTTTATGTTATTGAATCTGCTTTGGGACGTTTTATTTGAATTGATCCTTCAGTGCTGGCCTGCATTAGTTTTGATATTTTTTCTTATATTGTCATTATTTTTCCAGCGCTGAATTCTTTCCTTTTTAGCATCTATTGCTTCTACCCAAGGGCGAGATAGATGTGAAATTAACCTCTGCAGCTTGCTGTAGCAAAAGCATGCAGTTAAACTTTTTTTACATTACATTGTATATTGATTTTTATCAGTACCAAGATAGTCCATTAATTCCTTGGGTGGGAACAATTTAGTAATCTGGATGATGGCATGTTGTTATGAACTATTATGTTTCTTTATATGAGGCTATACTCTAAACTTCTTCCTAGCCTATTGCATTGGCGTCTGTGTTAACTGTGGTCCAGAAGACATGCCTTAATGGATGTGGCTTTACAGGCATCTCCCTCTTTGTCAACTAGTGCAGACCCCTGTGCATCAAACTTATTTGATATATGGACTGGGATAGACGGTTTGCTCCATTGCTTCAGGAATTCTAGCTAAAAGGTGCCTGAGGTATCCATGTGTCCATCTGGATACAAAAAGACAAAAATCCCTATTAAGTTGTGTTAGCTTATTCATGTCCTCACTCTCCTTTTCTCTCTGAATGTTCACACACTTTCTGAGATAGCAGGGACACCGTCCCTTTTGTGGTGCTGAATAGGGCGCCTAAACTGGAGAAAATATGAAATTATGACTCGTTTGATGATTTTCCAACCAACCGTAGCTTGATAGTGTACGCCACAGCATCCACCTGTGTGCCACTAGCTGTGCTGGATCTTTTGATAAAAGGAGGATATCATCTGGTTAGTGAGAAGAACTGAGACACAGTTTTTGTAAAGAAGCTTGAATAGTGATCTAAGCCTTTGTGAGGGCTCTGAGGGAAGTGCAGGGCCCTATCGGGGGACACTAGAACTATAGATGAGACGGGTCGACCAGAAGTATCAGATAATTCTGTAACTTTTGCAGTATAGGCGTGCGTGCAAGTAAGCATCCCTGAATCCCCGGGTACATCTGATTCTGCAGTTCTGGGAAATCAAGTCTGACTTTCCTCCTGTGATGCAGGAAATGGCTTTCTGTAACCTTTCTGCAAAGAGTGATTTACTATCAAAAAAAGGGTATTTATACAAATTTTGCTTTTACATAGTGTCAGTTTCCCATAGTTCTGACCACAATACCCATATGGTTATCACAAGTAGTAACATTGATTTTGCGAAGTAATAATTTGTATGCATCACCGTCTCACCAGTGAAGTCTGCCGCGAGCCATAATTCATCCAAAGCCTTGACTATATTTTCCCTAGGAACATTTTGATGAATCACTGTTTCCATGTTTTTGGTTCATGCCCACAATTGTTGACTTCCAGGCATTTAACTGCCATTTGGTAAGCTCCTTTAAGTTGGGGTCTATTCATCTGTCTAAAGGATCCTCAATTGAGGTTGAATTATTGATTGGTGAGATGAAATACTTTGTTATATGAACCACTGCCCCGTCTGCCTCCAGCGGACCATCTGGCATTGCAGAATCTTGTTCCGACCGTGGATAAAGTTTTCCTAGGCAATTGAGAGGAAAAAAAAAATGTTTTTCCTTTACTCTCAACTATGTCTCTGATATCATCCATCAGAGTAAGCCTATGTCTCCACTCTTGCGACCTGAAAGTCGCATGATTTTGCCACAATTTTTATGCGACTTAAAACAATGCCTGTGTATTTCTTAAGATCTGTGGACCTCAAGTCGCATCAAAGTAGTTCCAAAGCAGTGCAGGGACTACTCTGAAGTTTCTGCGACTTGAAATCATGCAGACAAAGGTACTTATTGGAAATCATGGGGTACGACTTGTCATGTGACCTTGCAGCCCCAAGTCACATGACAAGTTGCACTATTGGAAACTGAACCAAAAGAAGGAAACCTGCTTCTCTGGAAATAGGTATGGGTAGTATCGGTATCGGGACCGATACAGAGCATTTGTGCGAGTACTTGTACTCGCACAAATGCTCCTGATACCTGACCCGATACTTGGTCGGCGGCGAGCGGACTCAGTGGGCAGAAAGGGCGGGCGGCGTCAGTAGGTGGATTGGGCCGCCTTAGTGGGCGGAGCGGGTGAGCGGATTCAGTGGGTGGAGAGGGCGACGGTGCCAGTAGGCGGATCGGGCAGAGTGGGCGGAGCGGTCGCCGTCAGCTTGGACATCCCGATGCCCATCTTGGCACACCTTGCACTTGGCAACAGTAAGCCAGCAGCGTGCATCTTGTTACACCCAACCCATATAGTTCGGGCTGGGTGTAACAAGATGTCTGCTGATACTTACTGATGCCGAGTGCAGGGTGTACCAAAATGGGCGCTGCAGCATAGCACTTCAAAATACTTTCCTCATGTCATTTATTGCTGCATTTCAGTGCCTGCCCATAAGTGCCAGCCACCTGTCAGTGCCAGCCACCTGGCAGTGCCATCAGTGCCCATAAGTGCTGCCTATCAGTGCCATCTAACAGTGCCAGCCATTATTGCCAGCCACCTATCAGTGCCCATAACTGCTACCTATCAGTGCCAGCCACCTATCAGTGCCATCAGTGCCCATAAATGCTGCCTATCAGTGCCACCTGTCAGTGCCGGTGCCCATAGGTATTACATATCAGTGCCCATCAGTCACTGCCATCTATCAGTGCCATCTATGAGTACCAATCAGTCAGTGCCACCTATCAGTGCCCATCAGTCAAACTGTCACATGGCATTAAAAAAAGTATCAGTAATCGCTATCGGCGAGTACATGAAAAAGTATCGGTACTTGTACTCAGCCCTAAAATAAGTGGTACCGGGACAACCCTAGAATATAGCTACTACTCAGACCTTTGCTTAATTTTCTTGCCACGTGTACCATTTGGTCCAATATGTCAGTTTTTTTATTTTTCAGGCTCTTGTATTATATGTGTAGACGTAAAAAAAGAAGGAAAACAAGTCTGTTTGGTTACGGCTACCCAGGCAGTTTTTTTCTGGCATTTTCACAAATGAGGACTCTAGAAAGTAGGTTCTTATGTACAGTATTTACAAAATAAATAAATAAATAGAAAAATCATAATTGGGTATTTACATTTGTTGCAAAAGTCCAAGAATATATCGGCTTGAATACTTTTAAGACAATCTTATGTAGAAAAGAAAAGAAAATATGTAAGCAGTTCTTCTTCTACAGAATATCCCCAGGTTACAAAGTTATATTGAGCTGGAGGTATCCATGGTAACCAAGTCTTACCAGTCATGGCCATTAGTGGGAGGACAGCAAAGGAATACAGTAACTAGCTCACCTTTTTTTTTACGGAAATCCAAAATATGAATACTGTAGATGAAAAGAATACTTGGCCACATCATTTTTTTTTTCGCTTTTTTTTTTCATTTTTTTTCTTTTCTTTTAAAAAAATTTTTGCCAATAAGTTACACAATAGCACAAGGATATGTGCTGAACTTGTTTTTTTTTCTTTTGTGCTGAGAAAACTGTCAGTCAGACTTAACTCTGTGTAATGAGAGGCAGCTATTTTGTTGGGGTGACAGGGTGAAATAGATCAAGTAAGGTAAATGTATAAAGAAGTTCATCCAGAAAGCCAAGAAATGATCAGTTTAGTCTAGCTCGTCTGCCCATGAAAGCCTTTTCTACCGCGCCAAAGAGAATACCAAATTGAAGGAGCTGCCGGTCATGCTGTTACACTCGCTAGTTACAAAGGATGGAGACAGATTTAAAACAATAAACTAGCAACGCCTAGCAAATAATTCTCCCGATGTCATGCAGTTTTTTGTGTTTTTTTTCTATAGGGACTTGTTATCTTCTGTTTTAGTGCTTTGGTGGTTGCTGCCAAAGCAGAGCTGCTGACAGAACTTTAGGATCAGCAACTAGGAGTTCATATTATATTGTCTATTTACTTTATTAACAACATATTGTCTGCTTCAAAGGGGGTCTTTCACATGCATCTCCAGAGGCTACTAACCTCTTTCTTGTTTTAGCTTTTATTTTTGTTCATTTTCTGCAGTGAACAAAAGTTCATAGCTAAAAAATGCTTCTTGTATTTGTATATATATATATATATACAGTATACATATTCTCTTTGTGGAATAGCTATAAAATGTAATATACTAAATATATACATACACTATATTGCCAAGTGTATTGGGACTAGGGTTGCCACCTTTTCTTCAAGTCGAACCCGAACACTTAAGCGGCACATGGCAATTTTTATTTTTATTTTTTAATGGGGAACACTGTGGACTGTGGTATAAAATGAAACTCTAATGTAAGGGGGTTTCTGCTTACCAAAGCCCCCACCTACATCAGTATTCCCCATTAAATCAGGGTTCCCAAAGTTCCCCTTTACATCAGAGTTCACAGAGCACTGCTTACATCTGAATCCCCCTTAGATTAGTGTACTCACTTGTTCAGGGGCAGGACAAAGAAGGGAGCGAGGGGGCCCTAGATGGTTGTGGCACTTGGTTAATGGGGAGCATAAGCGGATAACAGAGGGAATCTGCATCGCACTGGGTGGGTGATTAGTGTGTACCCTGGCATGCCTAATTTGGAGGGGGGGGGGGGTTGCAGTCCCGTCTGAATAATGTGTCCAAATGTGTTCAGACAGTATGAAACCTGGACACATAATTCAAAACCCAGACTGTCCAGGTGAATCCCAGACAGGTGGCATCTAAACTAAAATGGCCTCATGATGTGTGAACTGATCACATTCAAACCTTTAGGCTAAGGTTCACATTTATGAGTTTAAACCTCACCGGCTTTCAAATGTACGCACAAATTTGAGTGATTGCCTGGATCTACCGTATTTGTGACGCAGTTCCGATTGCCCTATTAGCATATAACAAAAAAATAAGAGAATAAAGGACACTATGGATGGCTTTCAATGTAGTCGGGTCACATATTTGCACATATATGCAGGCTGGTTGCGGTTTCAGAATAAATAAGGGTCCTGTACGTGTTTTAGTGGCTTAGGTCAGTCTGGACTGTCTTGCACCTCCACCCCTTCTAACGTGGCTAAGTGGAAAAATCCATCATAGCACTTGGCTATTTGTAGTAGATTTCAGGAAATTTGGGGGAGAAACATTGGGTTGTATTTTTACCCATAGTGTTCCTTAAAAAGTGACTGTTTAGTTACTTTTAAAGGAAGTATCCTTGAGGAGGTATGGTGGGTTTGTGTGCAGTTGAGTTTCCATTACCTTCTACGACATCCTCTGATTCATTCTTGCAGATACTGTAGCTGATCGAGTCTATTTATCAGTAAGCATCCTGAGTATTTTATAGATTTTCTTGAGAGAGGCAGCAGAAAATCATCATGAACCTTCAATCTCATTTTCATGATGAGCACTAAGGATCATCAGCATCTTGAACTGGGACGAGGCTGACGATTAAAGTTACTTTTTTAATTTTAATTTTTTTTTAAAAGCAGGCATATAGTGAACAATCATGTCATTCAAACTCAGACAAAGAAAGAGACCAGGACTGAAGAAAACTGTTATAGATTTATTACTTATTACAGAAAGTGGGAGCTGCTCATAGCAAGCAGTCTACATTGACAGTAAAAAAAAAAAAAAGGACTGTGATGAATAATGACTATAGTGATAATATGGCACAGAGTAAAGAGCAGCACCAGGGGATGTGAAAGGGGGCAGGATGGGTAGCCATTGTTAGTTTTTTTGTTGTTGTCATCTTACCTGCACAGCACAATTATGTACTCCATATAGCCTTCGCAATAGAAGCTAAGAATAATCTATAGCACATAATGGTTGTCGTTTGCACTCCTGACTCCATTGTCTTTTTTTGAGGTTAGGTACAAGGTTGTTAGCTAGTATTCTATACTCTGTGTAATTATGTGTAGCACATCCAACTCGTATTTACATTATCAATGTGAACACTTAATATTAATAAATAGATATTTGAATTGTATCTGATTTATGCAGAAAAGATTGTGTAACCTTGCTGTAGGAAATAAACAGTGATACTTTTCAGGGTCCCATACAGTAGCTCTAAGGCCGCGTACACACAATCGAATTTGGCTGCTGGAAATGGTCCGACAGACCATTTCAGCAGACAAATCCGATCGTGTGTACGGGCTAGCGGACAGGTTTGTCCATCGGACAAATTTCAAAGCATGCTTTGAAATTTGTCCGATACAAACCTGTCCGTCGGATCCGTCCGCTGGTTAGTACACTAACCAGCGGACATATCTTCCCGCACATGCGTCGAATGGATTCGACGCATGCGCGGAAGCATTTTACTTCCGGGTTCGGTGACGTGGCAGCGTCAACGCTACGTCACCGCGCTGTCTGCCGGCGGGGATTTTGATCCGATGGTGTGTACACGCCATCGGATCAAAATAGCCCGGCGGACAGATCCGTACGTGTGTACGCGGCTCCAACAGTTACAGGTGCATGTGGAAGAATTTAGGATTTATAGCTGTGCAAAGTCGCTCCTCATCATGTTTTAGGCTGAGGCTCAACAGCACTGGGTCTTGGACATTCAGGTATATTTGCAGTATATACTATATTTTATATATATATATATATATATATATATATATATATATATATATATATATGTATATACAGTGCAGAAAATAAGTATTTGAACACCCTGCTATTTTGCATGTTCTCCCACTTGGAAATCATGGAGGGGTCTGAAATTGTCATCGTAGGTGCATGTCCACTGTGAGAGACATAATCAAAAAAAAAAATCCAGAAATCACAATGTATGATTTTTTTAACTATTTATTTGTATGATACAGCTGCAAATAAGTATTTGAACACCTGAGAAAATCAATGTTAATATTTGGTACAGTAGCCTTTGTTTGCAATTACAGAGGTCAAACGTTTCTTGTAGTTTTTCACCAGGTTTGCACACACTGGAGGAGGGATTTTGGCCCACTCCTCCACACAGATCTTCTCTAGATCAGTCAGGTTTCTGGGCTGTCGCTGAGAAACACAGAGTTTGAGCTCCCTCCAAAGATTCTCTATTGGGTTTAGGTCTGGAGACTGGCTAGGCCACGCCAGAACCTTGATATGCTTCTTACAGAGCCACTCCTTGGTTATCCTGGCTGTGTGCTTCGGGTCATTGTCATGTTGGAAGACCCAGCCTCGACCCATCTTCAAAGCTCTAACTGAGGGAAGGAGGTTGTTGCCCAAAATCTCGCAATACATGGCCCCGGTCATCCTCTCCTTAATACAGTGCAGTCGCCCTGTCCCATGTGCAGAAAAACACCCTCAAAGCATGATGCTACCACCCCCATGCTTCACAGTAGGGATGGTGTTCTTGGGATGGTACTCATCATTCTTCTTCCTCCAAACACGGTTAGTGGAATTATGACCAAAAAGTTCTATTTTGGTCTCATCTGACCACATGACTTTCTCCCATGACTCCTCTGGATCATCCAAATGGTCATTGGCAAACTTAAGACGGGCCTTGACATGTGCTGGTTTAAGCAGGGGAACCTTCCGTGCCATGCATGATTTCAAACCATGACGTCTTAGTGTATTACCAACAGTAACCTTGGAAACGGTGGTACCAGCTCTTTTCAGGTCATTGACCAGCTCCTCCCGTGTAGTCCTGGGCTGATTTCTCACCTTTCTTAGGATCATTGAGACCCCATGAGGTGAGATTTTGCATGGAGCCCCAGTCCGAGGGAGATTGACAGTCATGTTTAGCTTCTTCCATTTTCTAATGATTGCTCCAACAGTGGACCTTTTTTCACCAAGCTGCTTGGCAATTTCCCCGTAGCCCTTTCCAGCCTTGTGGAGGTGTACAATTTTGTCTCTAGTGTCTTTGGACAGCTCTTTGGTCTTGGCCATGTTAGTAGTTGGATTCTTACTGATTGTATGGGGTGGACAGGTGTCTTTATGCAGCTAATGACCTCAAACAGGTGCATCTAATTTAGGATAATAAATGGAGTGGAGGTGGACATTTTAAAGGCAGACTAACAGGTCTTTGAGGGTCAGAATTCTAGCTGATAGACAGGTGTTCAAATACTTCTTTGCAGCTGTATCATACAAATAGTTAAAAATTCATACATTGTGATTTCTGGAATTTTTTTTTTGATTATGTCTCTCACAGTGGACATGCACCTACGATAACAATTTCAGACCCCTCCATGATTTCCAAGTGGGAGAACTTGCAAAATAGCAGGGTGTTCAAATACTTATTTTCTGCACTGTATATATATATATATATATATATATATATATATATATATGTAGCGCTTATGTACCTTACAGTATAGGTGCTAGCTAAATGTATGTGTAGATCAGATTGTTAGTAGCTAGGTCTCTGTCTCAGCTTGGCTGTGCTGTAAATCCATTCTGCTGTACTGGGGTGTTCTTCCAGCCCCAGTGCTGCAGGTGGCAGCAGTGGAGTCAAGGTTTGGGTGCTCTTCCCAGCAGCCAATCACGGGTGTTTGTCCTCGCTGTGCATGCTGAGGAGGGGTATTTATGGGGCAGGCACCATTGGTTCTGGGTTCTTTTTTTGTCGAATATGGCACTCATCTTTATGGTGGCTACACCACGGCGCCCCCTGGCGCTATGGCCTACCTGGCCGGGGTGTGCGTGCCACATAGTGTTGCTGACCCGGAGCATCTGAACAGTGACTGGGTTCCCATTCTTGAAGGTCCCAAGCTGTACTGCTGTTCGGTGGGGAGTCGGTCTGAGTAGCGCCATTGAGAGGCTGGCAGTCCAAAAGGGCCTGGATAAACCACCGGGGATCAAGGTAGCCGGACACCGAGGGATTGATCACCTGTCGGTCGGTACCTGGGCGGCAAGTTGAAGGAGATCCAGACGTAACTCAATTAAGGAGGCATATCTCAAACAATAAAAATATCTTCTGAGGCTCTTTGAGAGACTTTCTCCCAAGTTCAAGTTCACCAAGGAGGGTCTGTGGCAGAGAATTATCCTACAATTGTCCGAGTGATACTCCGGCTGCCAGGTCAGTGAGAGAGGCCTGTTCGGGTACACTAAACTCACTCTGGCGGGAGTGGTGAAAAGAAGTGTTACATTTGGGAGCGTTGGGAGAATCTGCTATTCTCCTTTCTTCTTCAGCTTTACTTTCCTCACCACAAGTTTTACTGTTTTTACACGGCTGGGTAATAAAGAGCACAGCAAAGAGCACTTGTCTGGACATTCCTTTACTTCTACTAGATGCAATATGCATCATTCACCCCTAGGAATTTCGCCAAAAATCCAGCAGCTCCACTGGGGGTAATGCTACATACAGTGCTTTGCGAAAGTATTCGGCCGCCTTGAACTTTGTGACCTTTTGCCACATTTCAGGCTTCAAACATAAAGATATAAAACTGTAATTTTTTGTGAAGAAGCAACAACAAGTGGGACACAATCGTAAAGTGGAACAAAATTTATTGGATATTTCAAACTTTTTTACCAAATAAAATGCTGAAAAATTGGGCGTGCAAAATTATTCAGCCCCCTTAAGTTAATACTTTGTAGCGCCACCTTTTGCTGTGATTACAGCTGTAAGTCGCTAGGGGTATACCTCTATCAGTTTTGCACATCGAGAGACTGAAATTTTTGCCCATTCCTCCTTGCAAAACAGCTCGAGCTCAGTGAGGTTGGATGGAAAGCGTTTGTGAACAGCAGTTTTCAGTTCTTTCCACAGATTCTCGATTGGATTCAGGTCTGGACTTTGACTTGGCCATTCTAACACCTGGATATGTTTATTTGTGAACCATTCCATCTCCGTCACAGTCTCAGGTCTTTTTCAGACTCCATCAGGTTTTCTTCCAGAATGGTCCTGTATTTGGCTCCATCCATCTTCCCATCAATTTTAACCATCTTCCCTGTCCCTGCTGAAGAAAAGAAGGCCCAAACCATGATGCTGCCACCACCATGTTTGACAGTGGGGATGGTGTGTTCAGGGTGATGGGCTGTGTTGCTTTTACGCCAAACATAACGTTTTGCATTGTTGCCAAAAAGTTCGATTTTTGTTTCATCTGACTAGAGTACCTTCTTCCACATGTTTGGTGTATCTCCCAGGTGGCTTGTGACAAACTTTAAATGACACTTTTTATGGATATCTTTAAGAAATGGCTTTCTTCTTGCCACTCTTCCATAAAGGCCAGATTTGTGCAGTATACGACTGATTGTTGTCCTATGGACAGAGTCTCCCACCTCAGCTGTAGATCTTTGCATTTCATCCAGAGTGATCACGGGCCTCTTGGCTGCATCTCTGATCAGTCTTCTCCTTGTATGAGCTGAAAGTTTAGAGGGACGGCCAGGTCTTTGTAGATTTGCAGTGGTTTGATACTCCTTCCATTTCAATATTATCTCTTGCACAGTGCTCCTTGGGATGTTTAAAGCTTGGGAAATCTTTTTGTATCCAAATCCTTTGGATACAAAAACTTCTCCACAACAGTATCTCGGACCTGTCTGGTGTGTTCTTTGTTCTTCATGATGCTCTCTGCGCTTTAAACGGACCTCTGAGACTATCACAGTGCAGGTGCATTTATACGGAGGCTTGATTACACACAGGTGGATTCTATTTATCATCATTAGTCATTTAGGTCAACATTGGATTATTCAGAGATCCTCACTAAACTTCTGGAGAGAGTTTGCTGCACTGAAAGTAAAGAGGCTGAATAATTTTGCACGTCCAATTTTCAGTTTTTTATTTGTTAAAAAAGTTTGAAATATTCAATAAATTTCGTTCCACTTCATGATTGTGTCCCACTTGTTGTTGATTCTTCACAAAAAATTACAGTTTTATATCTTTATGTTTGAAGCCTGAAATGTGGCAAAAGGTCGCAAAGTTCGAGGGGGCCAAATACTTTTGCAAGGCACTGTATATATATATATATATATATATATATATAGTGGATAGGGAAAGTATTCAGACCCCCTAAATTGCAGCCATTTGCTAAAATCATTTAAGTTCAATTTGTTCCTCATTAATGTACGCACAGCATCCAATATTGACAGAAAAACACAGAATTGTTGACATTTTTGCAGGTTTGTTAAAAATGAAAAAATGAAATATCACATAAGTATTCAGAACCTTTGGTGTGACACTCCATTTCTTCTGATCATCTTTGAGATGGTTCGACTACACCTTCATTTGAGTCCAGCTGTGTTTGATTATACTGATTGGACTTGATTAGGAAAGCCGCACACACCTGTCTATATAAGACCTTACAGCTCACAGTGCATGTCAGAGCAAATGAGAATCATGGGGTCAAAGGAACTGCCTGAATATCTCAGCGTCAGAATTGTGGCAAGGCACAGATCTGGCCAAGATTACAATACAATTATGCTGCACTTAAGGTTCCTAAGAGCACAGTGGCCTCCATAATCCTTAAATGGAAGACGATTGGGATGACCAGAACTCTTCCTAGAGCTGGCCGTCTGGCCAAACTGAGTTATCGGGGGGAAAGGGAGTAGCCGCTCTAGGCGGGAACCCAAATGAAAATCCACCGTAGCAGATAACTCAGGTGCAGGCAATGCACTTGGCAAGGCAGGAACAAAAATGTCTCTGGACTGCCGCACTCTGAACAAATTGTAGACTTTATTAAAAGAAGGACAGCACTACAAGTCACAGCAAAAATGAAAATAAAACCTGGCTTCTAACGCGTTTTGCACTGGAATTAGTGCTTAGTCATAGCTAAGAGTAATTGGGGAGAAGAGCCATGGTGAGAGAGGTAAAGAAGAGCCCAAAGAAGAGCCCAAAGATCACTGTGGCTGAGCTCCAGAGATGCAGTCGGGAGATGGGAGAAAGTTGTTGGCCTGACGGAAGCCTCTCCTTAGTGCAAGACACTTGAAAGCCTGCATGGAGTTTGCTAAAAAAAATACCTGAAAGACTCCAAGACGGTGAGAAATAAGATTCTCTGGTCTTTTGAGACCAAGATAGAGCTTTTTGGCCTTAATTCTAAGCGGTATGTGTGGAGAAAACCAGGCACTGCTCATCACCTGTCCAACACAGTCCCAACAGTGAAGCTTGGTGGTTGTCTTTTTCAGCTGCAGGGACAGGACGACAGTGGAGGGCTCAGGACCTCAGACTGGGCCAAAGGTTTACGTTCCAACAAGACAATGACCCTAAGCACACAGCTACTCTTCTTTAACTGGACCTTCACCCTGTCAGCAACACTCCTGGGACAGTGGGCCCTTTATATAATGAGTCCCATTGCTTCCAGAGAGTTCCATCTACTCTCACTGGCCCCTTCCTACCTGCACCAGGTGAGCAGGAAGGGCCAAATGTCCCTTGACTAATCTGAATAATCTGACCATCCTAATCAGCTAACACCTGGGGGAAGGCAGAGGCAACCCCATGTAGGTGCACCCAAATAATTGTGCCCTCTTTTTACATTCTTGTTACACTATATATCCACGGCACCTGTAGGCCTATTGTTTGCTGTTTTTGCTGGTGATGTATTATTAATATGCCAATGTTAAGGTAATTATGGTGTAATATCACTTTTTTTAACTCAGAAAAAAAGGGTTTTATTGTGTCAGTAGAATAAAATATACAGCACATATCCGTAACAAAAACATCTGTCACAGCTGAAAATCATACATTGTGCATGAGGAAAATACAATTGTGCTAAAGAACCATAACATAACGTGACACAAAAAAGGGCAATAGAAATAAAGGGAAAGTAAAATATAGGGGGAATGGAGAAGAGAAGCTATGTCAGATGGGCAGGAACAAACCCACCAACCCCACACAGCAAAACAAAGAGCCAACAGGTCAACACTAAGTAATCATAGCTCGTAATCCACCTGCAGATGAGGGGCTTTTTCTTCCCAGCAATGGTATCTGACCTAGACGTATAAAGCACTGTCAGATTGGTTGAAATTGTAACCATAATTAACACATTTGTAACAATCGATGCAGAATTAAACTAGGGGGTTCTACCCCCGGGGTTTCCAACCACGCCTGCCAAATGGAATAGAACTTTCTAAGTGCATTTCTATGCTGATATGTTAAATGCTTCCTGACAAGGACCTGATTGACCTGCACCACCCACTGTTTTCCGGTTGGGACATGCAGAGACAGCCAGAACCTAGCTACCAGCTTACGAGCCAAATATAGTAGTCTGATCACAGCTGTGTGTACCGGGGGAGTATACTTTTCTTCATCAACCGCTCCCAAAATACATATTAGGGGATCCAAAGGGACCCCGACCTGAAAGACTAAGGAAAGAGTCTTGGTGACATCCCCCAGTACCTATGCAATTTGGGGCAGCGCCAGATTAGGTGGATGAGAGATCCCTCGTCCCCACAACACTTGGGGCGTAATATCACTTTAATGTTGTGGCTGATTGCTGCTGGGGTTGAGTTGTTTGTGACGTCTTCCTCTGCAGATCCTATGTTGGGATACATCTGCAGAGGAGCAACCTAAGTTTGTTGTCCCATGGAAATACATGCGTCAGGACATACTGCTACTCTCTTCTATTGCAAACCCTTAAAAGGGTCTATCTATAGGAACTTTGTTGTTATGGACTTTTTGGTTGCTATGGACATTGTCTATTACAGGTATGAGCCACATGTTCTTTATGCACCTGATCCTTTGTTAAAAAACCTTTAGGGACAATATTATGTTACAGCAGTGCAACCAAATTATCTCAGCCAATTTATCTGTAATTCATCATACATGTTATATGAAGAATAATGTGAGATGTACAGTATCTCACAAAAGTGAGTACTCCCATCACATTTTTGAAAATATTTTATTATATCTTTTCATGTGACAACACTAAAGAAATGACACGTTTCTACAATGTAAAGTAATGAGTGTACATCTTGTATAACAGTGTAAATTAGCTGTCCTCTCAAAATAACTCAACTCACAGCCATTAATGTCTAAACCGCTGGCAACAAAAGTGAGTACACCCCTAAGTGAAAATGTCCAAATGGGGCCCAAAGTGTCAATATTTTGTGTGGCCACCATTATGTTCCAGCACTGCCTTAACCCTCTTGGGCATGAAGTTCACCAGAGCTTCACAGGTTGCCACTGGAATCCTCTTCCACTCCTCCATGACAACATCACGGAGCTGTGGATGTTAGAGACCTTGCGCTTCTCCACCTTCCGTTTGAGGATGCTCCACAGATGCTCAATAGGGTTTAGGTCTGGAGACATGCTTGGCCAGTTTATCACTGTAACGAAATGATCCAAGACGCCCAGAGACTTTTGAGGGATGGAGGGTACTCCTGTGGCAGCGTCACTGATGACTCTTGGGTCTAAGGTCACCCTGTGCCCCTTTTGGGCATAGGGTGGCTGATAAATGATTCATGTTTTGCAGGAGATCGGGACATATTACAAGCTGTAAAGATCAATGTTTGATTCAATGTGGGGACACATACTTTTAAGGTGTTAATTGCGTCAGCTCCTAAGACCTTTCATTGTCCATTGTGTGAGGCTGTTGAGATGCTAACTAAGACTACTACTGTGGATTGAAACTGAGAGTCAGCCTGGCTCCTAGACCCCACATTATGTATGCTAATATGTGTGGAATGTGTCTGGTCAGCTGTAGTAATTAACTCCTGTAATCCGGGGTCCGAACGTCTGACATAGGAATGTGTATTCTGCAGGTGAATAGCTGCTGTCAGAGATGGGGGATAATTACCTCCTCTGAATGTCATTATCTAAAATAATTTGATTGAAGCCCCACTGTGTGATGAGGGGGGTGGAGAGTTTCATTGTTCCTTTGATAACTGTGACATGTTTGTAACTGTATAAGAACCAGCTGAGTTGACCATTAAAACGTTCATTCATTTGAAACCAGAGAGAACGGAGCTTGTCTCATCTTAATTCTGGGGAATGGATCGTGTCTACAGGGATTGTCAGAGTGTCGGCTAAGCTGTCATGGTTGGGGCGATGGAATGGATATCATAAACGGTGGTGACCGTGACAATCACCTTTACCCTCACCTTCTTTTGCAAGGTAGTGGTCGTCTTGGAGGTGTATTTGGAGTCATTATCATGTTGGAATACTCCCCCGCAGCCCAGTCTTTGAAAGAAGGGGATCATGCTCTGCTTCAGTGTGTCACAGTACATGTTGGCATTCATGGTTCCCTCAATGAACTGTAGCTCCCCAGTCTGGCAGCATTCATGCATCCCCAGACCATGACACTCCCACCACCCTGCTTGAATGTAGGTAAGACATACTTGTATTTGTATGTCTATGCTTGACACCATCTGAACCAAATAAGTGAGTCTTGGTTTTATCAGACCACAGGACATGGCTCTAGTAATCAATGTCCTTAGTCTACTTGTCTTCAAACTGTTTGTGGACTTTCTTGTGCATCATATTCAGAAGAAGCTTTCTTCTGGAATGACAGCAATGCAGACCAATTTAATGCAGTGTGCCACATATGGTCTGGGCACTGACAGGCTGGTCCCCCACCCCTTCAACCTCTGCAGTAATGCTGGTAGCACTCATACGTCTATTTCCCAAAGACAACCGCTGGATATGACGCTGAGCACAACTTCTTTGGTCGACCATGGCGAGGCTTGTTCTGAGTGAAACCTGTCCTGTTAAAGCAATGTATGGTCTTGACCACCGCCCTGCAGCTCAGTTTCAGGGTCTTGGCAATTTTCTTATAGCCTAGGCCACAGGTGTCAAACACAAGGCCCACAGGCCTAATCCGGCCCTCCAGGCCATTTCATGTGGCCTTCCCACCTCTCCTGCAGCTGCTCCTTCAGACCCTTACTTTCTTCTTTCAATGCATCCAGCTCCTTCCCAGCAGCAGCATAAAGAAAGGGGGGTGCACTGTGATGTAAGGGAGAGTGGGGGACTCAACTTCTGATGGTGGGGTGGCTCTTTACATCTAATATATGGGGAGGGGATGTGCTGGACATCTAATCTTACAGATACAACCGTCCCTTTTGAGGGCAATCATAATGCTGATGCGGCCCATGGTGAAATTGAGTTTGACACCCCTGGCCTAGGCCATCTTTATGTAGATCAACAATTATTTTTTTCAGACCTTCAGAGAGTTCTTTGCCATGAGGTGCCATGTTGAACTTCCAGCGACCGGTATGCTCCTCATTCACACCTGAGACATTATAACACTAAAGAGTCACATGACACTGGGAGGGAGAATGGCTAATTGGGCTCAATTTGGACATTTTAACTTAGGAGTGTACTCACTTTTGTTGCCAGCGGTTTAGACATTTTTAGGGGACAGCACATTTACACTGTTATACAAGCTGTACACTCACTACACTACATTGTAGCAAAGTGTAATTTCTTCAGTGTTGTCACATAAAAAGTTATAATAAAATATTTACAAAAATGTGAGGGGTGTACTCACTTTTGTAAACTTCTGTGTACCTTAATACAAATATGAAAGCTATTCTATTCTGATGTTGATGTGTGTGTTTTTTACTGTATATAAAGACTCTCAACTTTTCAGTAACATTTTATTTAAGTAAGAAGTTTTTGGTGTCTTTTACTAACAGAAGTGCCTTTAACCAGCATAAGTAACCTCTGTATATTGGAAAAATCTCAAATGAGGGGTTAAGCCATCAACTATCCAGGTTAAGCAGCCTTGAGCTGCCACTGGACATTTGTACCAGATTAACCATTGTGGTTCATTACATTTGGCAAACACATTTTAACCCTCTGGGTTGGGACATTCTTATATAAAATAGTGGCCAGTGTGAGGACGAAGCATATGACAGTGGAGGGAGGCGATGGCCATGTGGGATGGGGGGAAAAGTGTTTTTCATGTTACTTAGGGCTTCATGTGGCTCAATCTCCATATCGATGCCTGCTGTGGCAATGCTGGCATATAGACCTAGCCTAGGAGTGCCAAGAGCAAGGCCTTGCATTAATAGAAGTGTGGTGTCTTCCTGTGAAGTGTGCCTATAATGCAAAGTGAGTTCCAAAAATTTAGTAATACTAATGTCCATTTGTCATATGTTCATGGAGGACAAGAGTGTCAAAAGAGGACACAAGTGGCTGGTGAGGAATAGATTATGTTCTTCATCGTCCTAAAACACTAATCGTTTATTAAAGAGAAGTTGGTGCTACAGTGTCTGTTGATGTCAAGAGGTATTTTAATGCTTGGGGAACTGCGGAATATTACATGAATGGCTTGTGGTTTCTAACCAGCCCTTTGGGGGTTGAGACCCTGTACACATACTGTACCGATAGAGGGGTACAGACACTCTATACTCTCGATACTCTCATACCAGGCCCCATTGGGTTAGCATGAGGACCCAATCTGTCAGGTAGGCTGTATGGGGCCCCAAGATTTGTAATGGCAGCCCTGTTACCAAATAGTAAGCTTGCACTCTCTTCATCACATGGGTGCGTGGCCCTTTGTTTTGCTTCTGGCAAGTCTGGCACTATTCACATTGAGCACAAGGTGACCATCAGACACAAAGAAGTAAGGAAGGTCCTGCAGTGTCTCTAAGCACTTCTAGATTTACATGAAATCCAACTGACTGTCTCAGAGCTGTGCAGTGATGTTGAGACAAGCGCAGTGACAGCTGGGAGTTGAATCTCAGCTGAAGAAGATTATCATGGTTGTGCACATCAGAGGAAATTTTTCTTGGGTATGGGTAATAAATGAGCTGGCAGTACCCAGTAGCATTGATGATAACCCATCATTATTGATTATAACCCATTATGCAGAGAAATTGTACATATAATGGTAAACATATGAGACAGGTGTGATTATCCCTCAAGAGTCTTCATGATAGTTTTGAGAGCTTCCTTTCTGTTCATCATTTTGTCCGGGCCCTCCCTTGATAAACAAGAAGGCCCCATTTTCATCTCTATACCTCATCCTAGCCACTGTAGTGTATATACAGTAGATGGCAACACTCTGTCATAGGGATGTGTTCATACATAGGGGGGCTGGGCTACGTTTGACACAACACTGATCACTGCTCTCAAACACAGGGAGCTGTTATCAGTGTCCTGTCACTAGGCAGAATGGGGAAATGCTTGTTTACATTCGAATTTCCCCGTTCTTCCTCTCTGTGAGACGATCGCGGAACTCCCGGTGGACATTAAATTCACAGGACCCACGGTCACACTCACGGAGCTCGCGGCGGCACACACACAAAGCTGCGTCTTAAAGGCCATGTGTCATGTACTGTATCTTTATAAACTGTTTGTATTGTTTACTAGCTATAAGAGCTAAAAAACATTGAAAAAGTGGATCCATAAGAAGCCCTTCATTAGGGCCAAACACGTCGATCCATATTCTCTTTACATTTTTTTTTTTTTTGGTGTATATATCTACATTTATGATATCACCTTTTATGGAATTTTCACTCCCTTTCTTTTAACTTTATATTAGGGCTGTGCAAATTAACTTTTAATTGATCGATTAATCTTTAATTTTTTTGATCGATCAAAATCTTTTTGATCGATTAAAATTCTTTTGATTGGTACTTACCTCTCCGCCGGCTTCTGGGCCTTCAGGGAGTTCTGTCGGAGATCCAGTAACGTCACGGACACTGGCGGGGCTTGCCGTGTCCATCTGAAGGGCTCCTTTGCTGTGCCTTCATATCTGCATGACGGCGGGACCTTACTATCTGTCACACGCAAGGGCTGTTACACCTCCCTTTATCACTTCCCTCTATCAACCTGGGATTCTACAACCATCCACTGGGAGTTGTGATAGTTCCCTTCACGGGACATCTACATGCCGACGGACTGATGTTAACCCCTCCTCATCTGGATTCAGCAGTGGCATGGGTGTACACATTTTTATACCAGTATCATACTTAGCTACATTTTTTATGACTGCTTTTGCTACCGTTTGGTATTACTCGCACCATTTATACAGTTTATGTAGCTACATCGATTTTATCTCCAGTGCAATATTTATTTGGTTACCTACTTGAAGACTAGAAAAGTTTTAATGCTGTTCCCATTGAGCGCTGCCTTTGTGTGTTTTTTGTATCATGCTATCCATGTTTCCAGTGGTTGAGAGCTGCACTGGGAATCAGCCTGCAAGGAGATCAGCTAAAAGTAGTTGGATCTGCATGTGCGTTATAATTAATAGAAATTAGTCGATTAATCGATAAAAAAAAAAAAAAACGATTAATCGAACACAAACATTTTGATCAGTAACAGCCCTACTTTATATAAATAAAAAAGTTTGTAAGTGTCTTGTTACTTTGGTTACTTTAAAGCACTTTAAAAAATCCCCATTCCCCACCCCATGGCAAAGGGACTTTCTCTTTACAAGTTTTGGCTCTGTTGGGGGATTTTTAACCACTTGCCTACTGTGCACCCACACCCCCTTCCTGCCCAGACAAAATTTTAGCTTTCGGCACTGCGTCGCTTTAACTAACAATTGCGCGGTCGTGCGACGTGGTTCCCAAACAATATTGACGTCCTTTTTTCCCCACAAAAAGAGCTTTCTTTAGGCGGTATTTGATCGCCTGTGGGCTATAAACAAAAAAAGAGCGTACATTTTGAAAAAAGACACAATATTTTTTGCTTTTTGCTATAATAAATATCCCATTTAAAAAAATATATATATCATTTTATCTTAGTTTAGGCCGATACGTATTCTTCTACATATTTTTGGTAAAAAAAATTAAAAAATAAAATCGCAAAAACCGTATAGTGACTGGTTTGCGCAAAAGTTATATTGCCTACAAAATAGGGGACATAATTATGATTTTTTTTTACTAGGAATGGCGGCGATCTGCGATTTTTTTTTGGGACTGCGACATTATAGCGGACACATCGGACACTTTTGACACATTTTTGGGACCATTCACATTTATACAGTGAACAATGCTATAAATATGCATTGATTACTGTATAAATGTGACTGGCAGTGAAGGGGTTAACCACTAGGGGGTGGGGAAGGGGTTAAATGTTTGTCCTAGTGAGTGTTCTAACTGTAGGGGGAGGGGGGTGACTGGGGGAGGTGACCGATTGTGTCCCTATGTACAAGGGACACAGATCGGTCTCCTCTCTCCCTGAGAGGACGTGGAGCTCTGTGTTTACACACAGAGCTTCACGTCCCCGCTCAGTTACTGGGCAATCGCGGGTGCCCGGTGGCCACCACGGCCCCCGGGCACACGCATTGAGTTCCCAGTAACGCGCCGAGTGCACGCACGTACCGCCGGAGGCGCGCGCGCCCCCTAGCGGCTTTAAATGACAGGACGTCATATGATGTCCTGTCAGAACAACAGGGTATTCTGCCCACCATCATTTGACGGTGTGGGGTACCCTAGTGGTTAAATAAGCTCTCCCACCCAATACCCACTATATTAGAACATCGACTATCAGGTTCCAACATAAACAGCCTTATGACTGATCAGTAAAAACACTGGGGTTTATTTACTAAAGGCAAATCCACTTTGCACTACAAGTCCACTGCAATCGGTGTAAATCTGAGGGATAGATCTGAAATAAGGGGAAGCTCTGCTGATTTCATCATCCAATGCGCAAGCTAAAATGTTGTTTCTTTTCCTTGCACGCCCCCCTCGGATCTACAGCGACTGCACTTCCAAGTGCACTTGTACAAAGTGGATTTTCCTTTTGTAAATAATTCCCTCTGTTTTGCCCCTTTATTAAAACAGCATGAATTCAGAGCAGGGGCCACAAGTCCTGATCACATCAAACACTGGAGTAATTTCTCTCCTGTTACCCTATTAGACCCCCACAAGTTCCACAGGTTTGCAGGAGTTTACATATATATTTTACTCTGTTAAAGTCCTTTAGTCATACATCAAGTACAAAGCAAGGGCAAACTACTTAAAATAAAGAAATGTTCATCATGCAAGGTGTGATTTTCATAATAACTTTGCCAGTAATTAGAGGCTGACAGTTCTATGCTCAGGTATTATTTACCTTGTCATCTCAATCAGCAAATGTTGAATAATTATTGTTATTAAAACCATACTCTGGGGAAATTAGACATATTAAAATTGAAAAATGACTTGTCTACTAAATGGAAGTTGAAAGGTTATTAAAATGTAACTTTGGTTAGGAAAGAAAACAATTATAAGTTTTACTATGGAATGTTTGCAGGGGTTCCTTTTCTATATGTCGAGCGAGGACAAAAATAAACCTTATTTATAACTTTTCACTTAAAAATAATTGCTGTGATTCAACTGACAAAGCAAGGATAATTTAGTAAAGATAATAGAGTACATCCTGTAGGGCTATGCTGTTCCAGCATACAGGTTTAAAGAACACTGACTAATACAAAGAAGAAAAGCAATGACAAAAAGAAAGTGGACTGAGATGATAGGCTTGGCTAGGATCTGGTCATTTTGTAACTATAGCTAGACGGGAAGCCTCTAGCTGAATACCATGTTCTCTATGTCATTATAAAGCACTACAAGGAAAAGTAAAAAAAAAACAAACTCAATTTTAACTATACCTATATTAAATTGAATGTAAATGTAGAACTCTGTGAAACAAAGACCATGGACAATAAAACTGTCTAGAATCTGTTCATTTTGTAACTGACAATAGACTGGAATTCTTAGCTTTATACATAACTTCGGGCAAACATAAAAACATATTTTTTTAACTTACAAATATTTTTTAAATAAATGTAAAAGAAGAACTCTAGAAAAACACAAATCCCCAGAATACATTAGTAAAGTTAAAGGGTTTGTAAAGGATTTTTTTTAACTTAATAGCTTCCTTTACCTTAACGCAGTGCTGTTTTCATGTCCTCATTGTTCGTTTTTTGCTCTCAAGTTGCTGTAATTCTTCTCTGATCTCCACACTTCCTGGTTGTCTGTTTCCTGATAACCACAGTACTGGGAGCTTTCTCTCTGTGGTCACTAATCAAGGAGGTGTGATTACTGTGTGTCTAAAACCCCTCAGCACCAATCAGTTTCGTTTTCCAAACCATCACTGCCCTGTATTGGCTCTGTGGCTCTGTACAGCAGAGAGGCAGTAAAACAAAATGCAAAAACGAAACTAGAAACTACAGGTACATTATATGATTGATTTTTATCTATTTTTAAAATGAACCAGTTAACTATTATGTCTCTATACCCTGTAAACAGTCATTTCAGCATAAAAATTGTTTTTATTTACAACTCCTTTACTAAAAATCCACCTGCTCTTTTTTTTTTTAGGTATGCTTTTTGGAAAAAGTAAAGCCTACCCCTAACACCCTTCCTCCCTCACTTCTTTTACAGACTTTATTAGATTTCTAGCATACATTTCTTAAGTCATTAAGAATTCTAGCTAGTTATGGTAAGCAGGGTTCCCCTGTTCCAGCATTTGCAGTTGGCAGTCTTTAATTCTGCATAGAACAACGTTGTGGTATGGGGGCACGGTTCTCTACATTATTATCCCACAAGTCCAAATTACATGATGGCACTAGCTCACTTGGTGTGTCTTTAAAAACCTTGTCATGCAGGAAGTGGTTGGATGCTCCTGTGCATGATTCAGCCTAAAATAGACTCAACACCGCTGAACATCAATGTGTGTCTACAGAGGACAGCACTAGGCAAAAGTTAAGTATTTTTTTTCTGTTACCATGGCTCCTGAAAAGTTTAGTCTTGTGCTGTTTTTTTATATCTTTTGAAGGCTCCAGTGGTAAAACTTTTCAGCATAATACACAATTCTACTTAATTTTCACAACCATGACACAATGTATAAAAAAAATACATATCGGTAGAGTCCAGATGCAAGACAGTTGGCCTTTAAAGCAACATTTTTTTTCCAGTGCTTACCAAAACCACTACCAGATATAAACTATTAAACTTGAAAACCACTAACCAGTGCAAAAACTCTTCTCGAGTCTGTCTTCAAATAACTGGCTGTTACCACTTGAACACTTCAGCACCCCCTACTGGTTAACCCCTTCACTGCCAGTGTAATTTTTACAATGATCAGTACATTTTTATAGCACTGATCGCTGTATAATTGACAATGGTCCCAAAATGGCGTCAAAGGTGTCCGATGTGTCACGATAAAAATCACTGATTGCCGCCATTGCTAGTAAAAAAAAAAAGAATAATAAAAATGCCATAAAACTATCCCCTATTTTGTAGACGCTATAACTTTTGCACAAACCAATCAATAAACGCTTAAAATAGTTTTTTTATATACTTTTTGGGGATAGTTATAGCAAAAAGTAAAAAATATTGTTTTTTTTTTCAAAATGTACGCTATTTTTTTTGTTTATAGCGGAAAAAAACCCGCAAGAGGTGATTAAATAGCAACAAAAGAAAGCTCTATTTGTGGACAATTTTGTTTGGGAGCCACGTTGCACGACCGCACAATTGTCAGTTCAATCGGCGCAGTGCAGGATCGCAAAAAGTGCTCTGGTCTTTGGGCAGCCAAATGATCCGGAGGTGAAGTGGTTAATATGCAACCTATTAAGCTTTGTACTCATGTAAATGGGTGAATAAATGATTTTTGTATTGTATACCTAACATTTATTAAAATGAACTTTATTTTTTTTTTTACTCATAGCATGACGCAGGAAGTGTCATTTTAATGAGCAGAAACAAAGTGGGAATATTTTGTGCGTATTGTGTTAAAATGTAACCTTTCAGCACTGTTATTCCAAACATTCAGGCTTGTTATATGAGCATAATGAAAATCATTGTCAACAAAGCAAGTTAATATTATTCATTATAGCAGCAGAGCAGAATGGTACCCCAGCTGATCTTTTTTTATTTCCTGTCTCCTAGAGGACTCCAATGTCTAGCACTATATAAATCCAACCAAAGAAGAAAGTCTTTTCATTCATATTTATAAGCGTGGAGGGGGCTATTGTTTTATTGTGTGAGGAAGCCGTGGCTGACATGGTTATTGATGAAGTATGGATGAAATGCTGGCGTAGAAAGATATACTTCCCAAAGAAAAAAAATAAAGATGAAAATAGAGGGTCTACTGGAAATACTATGTGTAAAAGTTACATTAAAGCAGTTTCCTATTAGCTTGACAGCAGGGAGTGTATTCCATAAGGTTATGGATATTCATGCTTGGAGTGAGTAGAACTTTGAAACGCCATTTTGGGAAGAAAATGTAGCATGAAACATTAAACTGAAGATGCAAATGGCCATAATTCTCCTTCTGCCATTTATCTTGTGCACTTGGCTGCTCCTCTAATAAAAATTCTGTTGTGTTGCTATTGTTGTCATTTTTATTTTCCGTAAAGCTTTGAATCTGAGTTCACACACATTGGAGCATGTAAGGGAAGTTCAAAAACACAGCATCCTGTGACAAAAAGCTCTAGTCCTATCGTGACGAGTCCACAGAATCTCTAACCAACTGAGATGATCTTCTTGCTGTTTGCCAGATATTATTTTCTTTACTTGTTGGCAGGACTTTTAGAACAGAACTAAATTGTTGTATTGCTATACTGCACTAAATTATGGCACATTTACCTAACATGTCTGCCCTCTTCCAGCACTCTGTGATCCGGGGAAAATTGTTATGGCAGAACAGACTTTGGAATAGAGCTTCACAGTTTTGGCTTAAATGAGAATCACGATTTTTTAACTGAGAATAAAGATCATGATTCTCGCGGCGTAACATCATCTTTCACATTAAACAAAAGAATTGGGCTAACTTTACTGTTTAGTTTTTTTTCTTATTCATTAAAGTATAAAAGGATAGAAATTTGCGCTAAATATAATGAATAAAAACCCTGTGATGGCAAACAAAACACAGGGGTGTGTATCTCAACATACTAAAACCCTTGCTGGTATCAGTAATTAGTCTAAGTGAATCAGGTGTGATTATTAAAGGGTCACTAAAGGAAAACATTTTTTTGCTGAAATGACTGTTTACAGGGTATAGAGACATAAAAGTTAACTGATTCCTTTTCAAAATGATAAAAAATAGATAAAAATCAATCATATAATGTGCCTGCAGGTTAGTTTCACTTTTGAACTGGCTTCATGTTTCTGTGAAGTAGAAATAGACACACAGAACAAAAACAAACAAATCCAGGGCAGTGTTTTGTTTTTAAAATGAATCTGATTGGTTCTGGGAAGTTTTAGACACACAGTAATGACAGCTTAGACCACCGTGAGAAAGCTCCAAGCACTGTGGTTATAAGGAAACAGACAAGCACGAAGTGTGGAAAACAGAGCCGGATTACAGCAACTTCAAAGCAAAAATGAACAATAAGGACATGAAACCAGTAGTGCAGTAAGGTAAAGGAAGCTATTTAGCTAAAAAAAACATTTCCTTTAGTGATCCTTTAAAGTTGTATAAATGAATCGTGGTATCTGAATAGATCAAATGAAACATATAAACCACACTTAGGCCCCTTTCACATTGGAGAAAGAGCCGCGGTGGCGGTATAGCGCCGCTAAAAATAGCGGCCTATACCGCCAAGATTGCCGCGGGAATCAGCCGCTAGCGGTGCGGTATTAACACCCGCTAGTTTAACCACTGAGGCTGGGTTCACAGCTATGTGAATTGGATATGTATTTTTTCCATAATTATAAAGAGTATTTGTGCCAAGATCTCAGGAATACTTCACCTTATCCAAGCGCCGCAAATTATTGAGCTGCTTGGAAGAATGAGGCTTTCTGGTTTTGCTCTGGATAGATAATGCTATCTATCCATCGCCGCCCATTGTTATGGCAACTTACTGTAAATCTGGGGGGTAGATCTAAAATGAGGGAAGCTCTGATGATTTTATTATCATGTTTATTATCATATTATTATCCAATCATGTGCAAGCTACAATGCTGTTTTTTATTTTCCTTGCATTTCCCCTTCAGATCTACAGCGACTGGCCTTCCAAGTGCACTTTCAGTGCAATTTCAAGTTCACTTTGCACTTGTAGTTTGTACTTGAAGTGCAAAGTTGATCTGCCTTTCATGAATAAACCCAGCAGTGTATGTGTGTTATTACTGCAGTGTGAGGAGATGCATGGATGAAAAAATAAACATTTCTGTGGCCGCAACTCCGCTTTAACTTTTATTAAATAATCATTAACCAAGATTTACCAAATCTGGCTACTACTGGGTTGGTGAGAAGTTGTATAAGCCTGAAACCAAAGCCAGCCCTAAACCAAAAATTGACAATTCTAAAATATTTTGAGCTGCACACTACAATGAGCAAGGGGAGTAGCTTTTTTTTTTTTTGGTGTGAGGTATCCCTTTGTTTTCTGTGCAAACTACCATACTCAGTATTCACTATAGCATAAAGTATTAGGACGCCTGCCTTTACATGAACTTCAATGGTGTCCCGGGCTTAGTCCGCAGGGTTCAATATTGAGTTGACCCACCCTTTGCAGCTATAACATGCTATGGGAATGTTTGACCATTCTTCCAGAAGAACATTTGTGAGGTCAGGCACAGATGTTGGACGAGAAAGCCTGGCTCACATATAATCCATCCCAAAGGTGTTCTATCGGGTTGAGGTCAGGACAGTCAAGTTCCTCCGTCCCAAACTCACTCATCCATGTCTTTATGGACCTTGCTTTTTGCACTGGTGCGCAGTCATGGTTGAACTGGAAGGGGTCAACTGCAAACTGTTCCCACAAATTTGGGAGCATGACATTTTCCACAATGTTTTGGTATGCTGACGCCTTAAGAGTTCCCTTCACTTGGGTGGATGCGCAGGGGGTGGGGGGCCGGGGGGGTGGGGGACTAGAGATGGACTCCCCCCCGCCTGGCATGGGGGCTGTTGCCCCTCCCCTCTCTCCCGGGGCGCCACCTAATTCGATCGACTGCTGAGTTATATGTTCTGGTTGGATAGGTGAGTATTTGGCACAGGGGTGACGGTCATTTACTCTAGAGTACTCTGGGGAGGTTTCCAGTTGGGTCTGTGCCTGGTAGTTTACGGTTGGGGGGTGCTGGGGTGAAAGAGCCATGAACTTGCACCTCGTTTGTTTATTTAACTTTTATTATTTCCCCCCTTTTTTTTTCTTTGTTTTATTACCTGCAAACGCTGAAAATGCTTGTCTCTGACTGTTACCGTTTCTCTGCAAATCTGACTGTCGACTAATGCATATCTTGTAATGCTGTTTTGTGAAAAAAAACACCTTTCTGTAAAAAAAAAAGAGTTCCCTTCACTGGAACCAAGGGGCCAAACACCTGAAAAACAACCCCACACTATAATCCCCACCTCCCCCAACCAAATGATTTGGACCAGCGCCCAAATCAAAGCCATAAAGACATGGATGAGCGAGTTTGGGGAACTTGACTGGCTTGCTCAACCCAATAGAACACTTTTGGGATGAATTAGAGTGGAGACTGCCAGCCAAACCTTTTCGTCCTTTTTGCCTGACCTCACAAAGAATTCTTCATGGAAGAATGGTCAAACATTCCCATAGACACACTCCTAAACCTTGTGGGCAGCCTTCCCAGAAGAGTTAAGCTGTTATAACTGCAGAGAGTGAGACAACTCAATATTGAACCCTGTGGACAGCCTTGCCAGAAGAGTTGAAGCTGTGATAGCTGCAAATCAATATTAAACCCTACAGACTAAGGCTGGGATGTTCATGTGTGTGTAAAGGCAGGCATCTCAATACTTTTGGAAATATAGTCCCTGATTCACAAAGCATTTACGCCGCGTAAGTGTAAATATGCGCCGTCGTATCTGTGCGCCGTGCCCACAGAACTAAGATACGCCTAAAAACTGACTTCATCCGACCGACGTAACTTGCCTACACCGGCGTATAGTGGGCGCATAGTTATGCTGGACACATTTGGCACTCCCATTGATTTACGATGCAAATATGCAAATGAGGGAGATACGCCGATTCACAAACGTACTTGCGCCCGGCGCATGTTTTAAGCGATTTGCGTAAGGGTTACGTCCGGCGTAAAGTTATTCCCCATATTGGAGGCGGAACTCATGTAAAGGTATGAACCAGGGAACGAACTCCGTCAAATTTTACGTCGTTTACGTAGTACGTGAATAGGGCTGGGCGTAGGTTACGTTCACGTCATAGGCAGTGATTCGACGTATCTTAGCCAGTTGTTTCGACGTGATTGTGAGCATGCGCACTGGGATACGTCCAAGGTATGACGCATGCGCAGTTCATTTTAAGTACTTGTCTGAAGCTCAGCCCATCATTTGCATGGGGTCACGCTTCATTAAAATGTATCACTCCCACTTCCAGCCCACTTCCACTTACGCTGCCTTACGCCTACGACTATACGCCACCCTGGCGCAATGTTGGGAGCATTTGCTTTGTGAATTCCATGCTTCCCTCTCTGCGTTGCGCCGGCGTAGCGTAAAGAAGATACGCTACGGCGGCATAAAGATGGGCCGATGTATGTGAATCCGGGCCATAGTTCGTATATCAATACATGTATGTGGACTACAAAAGGATGCAAAATTGTTGGTGCTCTTCAACAAAGCTGACTCCAACATCCTTATTAAATAAAGAAATTAAGACAGTGGTTACAGTACTCTGTAAATCTTATTTAAAAAATTCAGAATACAATGCTTCATACAAATGCAAACATTTGGACAAAATCTCCCCTTCCCCAGGCAGGAAACACTCAGTGAAGAAAGCAGCATTTTAAACAATAAGTACATAAATAAATATATATATTATATAAAAGCTCTAGTTTATTGTTAAAGATTTTTTTTTTTTAGGCTTCTATTTTCTTCTAATTTCCATCTGGTGATCTGGTAAGTCTGTTGTTTTTCAACAAAACAAGGGCCCAGATTCAGAGAGAATTGGATTCTCGTAGCGTATCAGAAATACACTACGCCGCCGTTTTTTACCTGGCTCTACGTGGAATCCAGGTAGATTTTGTCCAGTAAACGACGGCGGCGTAGTGTATTTCTCCCGTCGCAATCCATCTAGACGAGTAGGGGGCGCGAAGGATTTAAAATAGGCGCGTTCCCGCGGCGATCGAACTGCGCATGCTCCGTTCGCAAATTTCCCGCCGTGCATTGCGCGAAATCACGTCGTTACGTCATTCGTTGTTTGAGTAGCGTCGTTTACGGACATTTCTATTCCCGAACGTGTTACGCAAAAAAAACCATAATAATTTAAATTCGACGCGAAAACGACGGCCATACTTAACATGGGCTACGCACCGTTAGACCAGCAAAAAGCTGGTCTAACAGTACGTAAAAAAACCCAGACGTAAGCGATTGCGAAGACCGCTCGTATCTTCGCGGATCGCCGTAAAAACACATTTGCATATCCCGACGCATGAAAACGACGCGAACTCCTCCCAGCGGCCGCAAAAATATCGCAGCGTAGATCCGAAGGCTTACGAAGACGTAAGCCTCTCGGATCGAAGCCCGAAGCCGCCGTATCTTGGTTTGAGGATTCAAACTAGTGATACGGTGCGCGAAATTTAAAATTACTCCTGTCTAACACCAGTTAGACAGGCGTAATTGCTTTATGAATCTGGGCCAGGGTCTCCAGCAGAATGCATCAGTTGCAGGGATGAGACAAACCATTTTACACTAGCACGGGTGCTTACAATGATCAGCTATTATTTATTCATGTAAAAACATTATCCCAAAAGGAAAAAAAAAATGTTTGCTGTAACTGCTTATAAACTGTGAGCTGGAGTTTGGCTTCAATTTGTTAGTGTATTTAAATTGGCTAGTACATCTGACACTCCCCTCCCCTAGACTATGCTGCTGCCAAAAAAAGGCCCTTGTGCTCATTCATCCACAGTGGAGGCACTCTTGTACAGTAGGCTTGTTACAGGTCAGATCACCAGGGGAAAACAGAGGGAAAAGCATAACAAATGGTAATTAATTGGTAAGCTGGACTATATTAGACATGTGCACACTGAAATACTTTGTTTCGTAATTTCGTTTTGTCCGAAAAATACATTTATTTTGTTACTCCTGAAATTAGTTTTTAGTTATTTTGTTTCGTTATAAAATGCATTCGTCCAAAAATCTGAATTAACTAAGGTCGAATCTGTCATTAAAGGCTTATGGTGTCTGTCGAATGTTCTTAGAAGATTAGACGGAGCAGCTAAAGTGTACGATGCCACAATCATACATTTCCGGTCGAATGTTCCACCCACAAGCTATAGAAGAATTCTAGTGTTGTATGACATCATATTTAAAAAAAAATGTGGTTATCATTCAAAGCTTTTATTGAGAAATTAAAAGAAACCGAAATGCACAATACGCGCAATGCAAATGCAACTACCATAGAGATAAAATGCAACATTTCTCACTAAAAAATAAACAGAATAAAGAGATACATGCGTCCAATGGTAATGACATCATTACAATCCCCCGATACATCATATGAGAATGTCAATGTTAAACTACAGAGAACCAAAGTGATCTCATCCAAGCCATGTAGCTAAACCCATTTATCCAATTGAATCATAACATCTAAAGCCTGTATAGGGAAGAAATGCGTGAGAACTCAATTAGCGCCTATTGTAACAGAATATAGTTCCATCAGCGTCTGCTAGTTCAGTGTTAAGCTGTGTCAAAGAAGAGAGAATGGAAAAAAAGGAAAGGAAAATAAAGATAAAAAGGAATGAGACTAGTAATGTCCCCAGGGTAAGTTACCGTCTAAAAAGGAAATCACCGTCAGCAGCCTCCCCATAAGGTCTAAAGTGCTCCCACCTTTGCGTAATCCTGTGAAAATTTTAAAATGAACCATGGTTGCCAAGTTTTACGAAACCTCTCAGCCGTACCCCCATCTTGAGCCAGTGTATCCTCCATTTCACAGATGTCCTCAACTTTGGCCAACCATTCAGCCATGGAGGGAACCCTGGTTAAATTCCAGTACAGAGGGATCAGTGATCTGGCAGCATTTAAGAGGTGTTTCGTGAGGGTATTTTTATACCTCTTGAGCGAAAAGTTGTTCACATGCAATAAGCAACAAGCTGCATTTAGAGTCGGTTCAGTGATTGTTTAGATAGTTTTTCCAACTGCAGACCAAAAGCGTGCAATCAGGGGACATTGCCACCAAATGTGGATCAAGGTGCCCTTTTCAGACTGACATCCCCAGCAAGTCTCTGGTTTTTGACCATCCCATTTGTGAAGTTTGTCAGGGGTATGGTACCAATATGTCAGCAGTTTGTTGCCTGTCTCTTGCAGTCTAGTACTAATTGAGTATTTATGCGATAAATGCAGGCATATTTCCATTTCTTATCTGTTAATTCCTTGTTCAGGTCCTCCGACCACCTCTTTCTGTAGTTGCTCTCCTCCGTGATCTTAGGGAGCTGTAGCCATGAATAAGCCAGTGATGTGGCCCTATCCAGTATAGACCCGTTGTGACATCCAGGTCAGTTAGTAATATACTCAGCTTTTGAGGGTGTCCAAGTTTACTCAAATAACTACGTAATTGGAAATACGCCCACAGTTTCTAGTGCGGTAAGTCGCTTCCAGCTTTGAGGGACGTCCAGTCTCTCAGTCTGCCCTCCAGAAAGCAGTCACCTGCCAACAAGGGGGCTTCCCGGGACCCGGAATGGAACAATGCACTCTGAAACCCTGGTTCAAAATCAGGACTATCTCCCAAAGTAGTTAGAGGGCTGGGCACTGTAGTAACTTCAGATCGTTTGGCGATTGTGCTCTAAAAGTAGTACCCATGATAGGGTGACTACGGAGAGTGTTAGGCCACGTACACACGGAGGGACATGTCCGATGGAAACGGTCCGCGGACTGTTTTCATCGGACATGTCTCCTCTGGATTTTCTTCCGGCGGTGTGTACACACCATCGGATCAAAATCCCCGCCGGCAGACAGCGCGGTGACGTGGCGGTGACGTTGATGCCGCCACGTCACCGCACCAGGAAGTAAAAAACTTCCACGCATGCGTCGCATCCATACGACGCTTGTGCGGGCAGATATGTCCGCTGGTTAGTGTACTAACCAGCGGACATATCCGACGGACATGTCTCCGGGGGACAAATTTTAAAGCAGGCTTTAAAATTTGTCCGTCGGTCAGACATGTCCGCTAGCCCATACACACGATCGGATTTGTCTGCTGAAATGGTCCGTCGGACCAGTTTCAGCGGACAAATTCGATCGTGTGTACGCGTCCTTAGGGAGACTCTTCCACGGGACCCATGGAATGTACTTAAGCGGAAAAGGACAATGGCTCGCTTCTAGAGCAACCCTGTCATTTCCACGTCCATATTTATAAATTATTATTACTAGTCAACAAACATTCGAATTCTTCTATAGCCTACATTTGACCGAAAATGTATGTATCGTACAGTTTAGCTGCTTGTCGAATCTTTTTAGAACTTTCGATAGACACCATAAGCCTTCAATGACAGATTCAACGTTTGTATGTTTTTCTCTGCTACGTCGAATCTTCGTCGTTCGTGTCGAATGGTCTACCCCAACACTGTCTCTATGTCGAATCTTTCCTCTCTATGTAGAATAATCTTGGACTAATAGAGTTAAGGTTAGGCACATTCTACCGCAGGTTCGATAGACACGGTTCGCAATTGTCAGCGTCATGTTGAATCTCCTATCTATATCGAAATGTTGTAGCAACGAAAACGAAAATAAAGCATTTTTTATGTTGGATCTTTCGGATTTTGAATTCTACGTGTTATTTTTCATTCGCTAAAACGATAACGAAAATACCTGAAATTCGGACGAAAATGCATTCGGACGAAAACAAATGCAGTTTCGGGTTTAATACCACTTTAAATGTTGATGTCCAGTTAATGTTCTAGAAGCTTTAAAGAAAAAGGAAAATACAGTAAAATGTAAAAATACTTTTTCCCTAGACAGACATCTAAAGTGAAATCAAGCAGTGTGATTGTTGAGATCAATGTCATGTACATATGGCGCAGTCACACTCAGTGCACGTATTAACTCCTCTAAATTACCATACTAAAGATGTGTTTACATTGCATGATAAAATAGCTGTTAGCTAATTAGTTTACACAGCTTTGCATAGTTCATTTTGGAATCTAAGCCACGGACATATGAATTTCTATGAACATTTATGACATTGGGCCTGATTTACTAATGTGCAAGTGATGTGAAGTACAGTATACTTCAAATTTCCAATCACGCTCATGGGAATTTGTAAAATTGAAGGGTTGATGAAGATGATTGGATATTTGATGTGAATACAGCTTTAGTTCACCTCACTTAACACTTTAGTCCCATTGAGCGCCGGTGGATATTTACAGGTTTCTAAGAAACTCATAACAGATGTTAATTCTGTCTATGATCGGAATTATAAACTTTGTTAATCTGCAATGCATATGAGGACAAATTTACATAAATAATTGGTGAAAAGTCCATCTACATACATACAGTGCAATTGGCTCTGCATTTTAATTCATTCTTAGTATAAGAAAATGATGGCACAATTCTACAAAACAATGTTACAGAATTTGAACAATATCTGATATCTGAATATCTAAAGCCAAAAGTTGTTTTATTTTATTGTAAATAACGTAGTCTCTGGTGTATCCTCTCTGAAGACTTGCCTTAACTTTCTAAGAGGTACAACCGGAAGTAAATATAAATCCCATGAAAAATTGAAGAGCCATGCCCAGTGTGTCCTAAAAATGTGCTCTGCATGAATTTTATGCTAATTTGTCGCAAAACATGCAAGAAAATGAATCAAAACATATGTTACACACACACTGAAGTCCTTTGAAAAATGCATATCATTACAAGAACACAAAAAAAAAAAAAAAAATTAAGTATGTAAAGTATGTTTCGAGACAAAATCATTTTCTCTGTTTTGGACATATTGGGGAAGTGTTTAAAGCCCTGGTAGTTTTTTTTTTTCTGCTGTTTGTATGCTGTTGGGCAGATGGGAGACACAACTGGAAGGAAGAGAAAATCTTTTCAAATGTATAGAAATTAGTGAACAAAAGAAAATTGGGCTTAGAGAACATAACAGCAGCTAGCACATTAATAGACATAAATATAAGATAAGTACAGCGCTTGAAGGTGAAGGTTCACAGGTGAAGTGAGTGTTATATGGACTGATATGTGGTGATCCCTAAAAGGAATAGGATCCTTGATTAATCACTGTGGTGTTATCACTCTGGACTTTGTACTTCCTAATTTTATATTCCTTGTTCATATTTTTATTTGTTGATGCACTCACTTTAAGTGCTGCACTTATATTTTTAAATGTATGGGAATTGCCTCTGACACAGTTGTCACCTGAACAGGTGTCTCTATTGGAAGGTTCTCCTTTGTTCCAGTGACAAGTGTAACATTTTAGATTTTCCATTACCTAATGTCCCAATCTTCCCAGTAGGGATAGCAATGAAAACCATACAGGGCTTCTAATTATTTCCCACTATATACAAAATGGTTTGTCTAGAGAAACACTTTAAACATTTAATGTTGTGACCCCAGGTGTCAATGTATAATTTTTTTTTCTGTAAGTCCCAGTGCTGTAATCCTGAAATATCTGGTTTTCAATAGCATCTTATAAATTGAATTGATTTCTAGCAGTCGGGACCGCACCAAAATAGGATTGCTGAAATCCATTTTCAAAAGGGCATTGTAGTCACAGAAAACATGCCATTTGAAACCATTTGTAAATACTGGCACTCTTCAGTATTGAAAGTCTTATAGTTTTTTTTTCCGATGGAGGCTTAGCGTTTGGGTCAATAAGAAAACAGTTAAAAGGTGACTGAGTGCAGAAGACGCTGCAGATCAGTATTGCTTTTCCCTCATACTTTCTTCCTGCCCTACAAGCTCCCTTAATTCTCTGTTTTCTAATAGGGAGGGTGACAGGGCTGCTGAGGTTCAGATGGCCGACCTAAATGCAGGCTGTCCACAATGCACACCATGTGCATGATTGTCATGATGCACTTTGACATACTTAAAAAAAATGCTGGCACTAACACCATTCAATTAAAGGTCCATTTTCAAAAGGGCATTGTGCTCATAGAAAACATGCCATTTAAAACCATTTGTAAATGCTGGCACTTCGGTATTGAAAGTTTTATATCTGTTTTTACAATGGAGGCTTAGAGTGTGGGTCATAAAGAGTACAGAAGACTCCGACCTATATGCAGGCTGTCCACAATGCACACACACTAGAATTTCTCAACCATCTGCATGATTGTCATGATTAACTCTGACACCGTTGATACAGTGGTGGCACTAATTACATTCACTTAAATGTAAATTGCATTACCAGGAATATTTTTAAGTTTCAAATGAATAAGGCTGCCATGTAGGATTGAGCTCATGAAATGACAGGTTTGCTTCAAAAACCTTAGAATAGTACACTAGCCCCCAGACTTTGTCAGCTTATTAGTACTTTTAGGATTCTTGGTAATGCTAATACACACTAAATGAAATGATACAGCTAAGCCAGGCCACCTCTGTCTAGTTCTGTGCTTATATGAAATATTGTAATAGCAGGAGTTTGGACAGGTGGAACTGAGTCCCTGCTGCAGGTAACATAACAAGAAGTACATGCACTGACTGGGTAACCTTGAAACTTTAAGGCACAAACCAGCCAACATAACAATACATATACAATGACTTTTAAACCCGAAGTAGGCCTGGAGTTTTGGTGGAGGAAGATATTAGAGTGTGGTTTGCTTATGAATTGGTGACCTAATAGTTTGAAGGCCTGCTGAGATCAAGGTTGTCATAGCCTGCACCTTACATCTACAAGTGGTGGTGTCTGACTGAAACGGTGTTCGCAGAGATATCCAGTGTTCCCTTCACAAGATCCTCCTTTGGAGGTCGAGTCCAGGAGATTTTGGTCATGCCTGAATGACACACTGCCACCGGCATTTGTGTCCACTACTCATCGTAACAGTAATAATTTCTTACCCCTTCCCTAGATGTTGGATTTACATCAGTGAAAAGTTCCATGGGTTATGCATTCTGTGCAACATGATTATTGTAGCTGTCTAGCAGAGACTCAAACACTTCACTACTCTACTCAAGAGATCTCGCCATTTGACCATTTTATGAACTCATGACATTGATGGCAATTTTACCTATTTTTTTATCATATTTTTTATCATCTATTATTTGTTCATCAAGTTTTATTACTTATGGTTCATTTAATGATTATTAATACATGTGCAACTGGGACCTCACTGGTGCCTTCCCAGTGTGATATGTCACTGTTCACCTGCCTTTGTTGGACACTTTTATGTGCACAATTTATCTCCCACACTTGAGATTGGGGGTGCTTAATTCTCACTAGCTCCGCATTTTTTTGTTTTCTATCTGGTTTCTGCAATATGTCATATTGTTGATGCCGGCTGCTTTATTGTTTTACTAGTAGCGCAACTTTTCCCCCATTTTTACTGTACATGGCTTATAACTGGGAGTAACGAACATTATAGAATTTAGTAGTCCTGCTGTGTTGCCAGGAGAAACAGCTGGCCGCAGGTAATACTGACCATCTATTTGAGCACTGACACTTTCTGCATCTGCAGAAAGTGTCAGTGCTCAAATAGACGGCCAGTGCAAACAGTAGCGGGTTGATGGCCAGGTCACGAGCAGGCCAACAACATCCAGCTTAGAGATAGTCAAATGGATCAATGGCTGACAATAGCAGAGGTAATCAGGATAAGGTGAGACAAGCTAAATGTTATGTGTGTCATCCCTGATAGGTGATGTTAGCTCACCAAAGCACAGAGTACAGTTTGAGTCCAAGACAGCCCATAGATGATTCATTTAACCAGTGAGTGGAATGAGAAAAAATTACTTGATATCCCAATCCACACATTTGATGTGGATGGGAGAATCCTCCCTGCTGAGCTATTGTACCCTGACAGTAGGGAGACTTCCCCCGCCATCAGAATACAGTGATCGGCATTGCAGGCTATAGCCTGCAGCACTGATCGAGCGGGAAAAAATCTGACAGAGTGGTTGTACAGAAATCGATCTGCTAAACTGGCCAAAATTGAATCTATCAACTTGGCCTTCACCTGAGTACCTTGCAAGGAGTGATGGGTTGTGACCCTAGTGGCACATAATTACCCCACCAAGATGCCACAGGAACAGGATGACTATGATATTAGGACTGATTGCAAGTAATGGGAGGTCAAAATCTTGGCAAAGTTCAAAGCAGGTGGTTCCGAGCAAGCGAATAGTCAGTATCCAGGCAGAGGTCAGGGCAAGCAGCAGGCGTTAGAATAGTAAGAACAAGCAAAGTTGGCAACGGGGCAGGAGACATAAGCAGAGTCGGGCATTCCTGATTGGCAATAGACAAAACAGGAACAACTAATCGCACAAGGCAGCAGGCAAGAAGTCACAGCACTGACCATTATGAGTGAAGGAGCTTAAATACTCTCTTGGCCAGTGAGCATGCCTAATGACATGGAGTCATGATGGACAGCATGGGTCATGCGCTTACCTGTGCAGAGTCAGATTGTGGAACTTCTGTAACACAAGCAGAGACAAGTGAACAGAGGCGGCTCTAGGCTTTGTGAGGCCTTAGGCAAAACTTAGAAATGAGGCCCCACTCATGCCCATATTGGGAAAAATATTTCAAGCAAGAAAAATGGCTGCAGAAAATGCAGGGATCTAGCACACAGGTGATCAGCACCGCTTCCAGGGCACCCTCCTCGCCCATCAGACATATATTTAGCCAATGCAAGAGGGGGAGGGGGAGGTGAGAAAGAGAGAGGGGTGATAAAGAGATCCGATGGCGCCAACATTAGTATTGATCACAGGCAAATTAGGTGGCCGTGAGGCCCCTGTGAGTGCCCCTGTTTTTGGCTTACTGGTCCTGGACAAGGTCTGCTACATGTACCCCTCAAATTTACAGCTACTGCACTTCCAAGTGCATTTTCAAATGCACTTTGCACTTGTAGTGCAATGTGGATTTGCCTTTAGTAAATAACCCCCACAGGTTTGTATGGCTGCCACTGGACACCAATTCTGGAATTTATTATTGAAGTCACTTACACCAAGGTGGAATAGGTTATTATTACTTCCACTGACACCAATGCTGGAAGATACTATTACTTCCACTGACACCAGGGATGGGGCTTATTTTACTTCCACTTTTTTCAGTGTGAGTAAAAATATAGTAGGACTTTTAGGGTGTTGACATGCGTGATGTCACAGCCCATTCATTTTGAAAAGGCTGTTTAACTACTTGCCGACCGCCCGCCGGCATATTACTGTGGGACAGTGGCACTGCTGGGCGAGAGCCCGTAGCTATACGTCCGCTCTAAAGCGGCCACTAGGGGGTGCGCACACGTCCCCGCTCGCCCCTGAGTCCCGCGCGCACGCCCGGCGGGTACGATCGCCGCCGGGCACACGCGATCGCTCGTTACAGAGTCATGTCAGCGGTGATTTCTCCTAGTGATTTCCCCTAGTGAGGCCACCCCCCCATACAGTTAGAACACACCCAGGAACACACTTAACCCCTTCCCTGCCCCCTAGTGTTAACCCCTTCACTGCAAATCGCATTTTTATAGTAATACAATGCATTTTTATAGCATTGATCGCTATAAAAATGCCAATGGCCCCAAAAATCTGTCAAAAGTGTCCGAAGTGCCTGCCATAATGTCGCAGTACTGAAAAAAAATGCTGATCGCCGCCATTACTAGTAAAAAAGAAAATATATAAAAATGCCATAAAACGACCCCCTATTTTGTAAACGCTATAACTTTTGCGCAAACCAATCAATAAACGCTTATTGCGATTTTGTTTTAACGAAAAATATGTAGAAGAATACGTATCGGCCTAAACTGAGGAAAAAAAATGTTTTTTTTTATATATTTTTGGGGGATATTTATTATAGCAAAAAGTAAAAAATATTGAAGTTTTTTCAAAATTGTCGCTCTATTTTTGTTTATAGCGCAAAAAATAAAAACCGCAGAGATGATCAAATACCACCAAAAGAAAGCTCTATTTGTGGGAAAAAAAGGACGCCAATTTTGTTTGGGAGCCACGTCGCACGACCGCGCAATTGTCAGTTAAAGCGACGCAGTGTCGAATCACAAAAAGTGCTCTGGTCATTGGACAGCAATATGGACCGGGGCTAAAGTGGTTAACTCAACAGTTCAGTGCAGGATAATGAGCTGTTGTGAGACCTTCTGAAAGTACCTGGGCTGCACTTGAGGCTCTCAATCATTTTCAAGTTGACCATCACTGACACAGTCATTGAGGCTTGGCGTTTAGAAAAAATCAGCAAAGCAAACACGTGCAATGAATGTGATGCAGCTGATTTGAATATTGCTTACTACAACTTCACAATATAATGGGTAACTCTTGAGCTAAAAAAACACTTGCAAGGATGAGAGATGCTTGTTATTGCATATAAATATTTCATAATGTACATTTCTTCCAACCATTTAGAGATCATTTTCTACTGAAAAGGAAACAAGTATTTTACAGCAACAGAATGCCAGCTGAGTTGCAGGCTAAAATATATTGTATAATGGGGTCGCATATATTTTCCTTACTATTTATGGTAAAAACAAAAAATATAAAAAAAAACACAAATGTATCTTTACAAGGTAACATTTTTAATTGAAATATTAGGGGCATATTTATAATAGAAAAGCAATTAAAGCTATCTGCAGTATGGAGCTGGTGGTACCCGGCCAAGTTTTCTCTGCTTGATGCAGCAGAGAAAGCACCATGATTGGTGGAGAGCCAGTCGTGCGACCCTAACAGGACATGTGACCAGGCTCTCTTGGCTTTTTTTAATTACTTCACTCAGTCATTTGCATTGTGCTTTGCTGGTTTTGGATTCTCGACGACCGAGATGCACAAATCTCATTTGTAAAGCACACTATTGTGCTTTATAAATGGGTTTGTTTGAATTATTTTAACTGCTTGCCGACCAGCCGCCGTCGCTATACGGTGGCAGGTTGGCTCTCCTTCGTGAATCGCTGTAGCTGTATGGCGGCTCACGGGAATGTGCCCATGGGTCGGGCGGACTCGATGTCCACTGACGACCCGCAATCGCCTAGTATAGAGGCAGAACGGGGATTTGCCTGTGTAAACAAGCGCATCCCCGTTCTGACAGGGGACATGTCAGAGAGCTACTGTTTCCAGTGATCGGGAACATCTATCTCTATCATATCTCTGGCAGCCCATCCCCCCTACAGTTATAACACGCTGAGGGAACACAGTTAACCCCTTGATGTCCCCCTAGTGTTAACACCTTCCCTGCCAGTTTCATTTTTACATTGATCATTGCATTTTTGGAGCACTGATCAATATAATAATGTCACTGGTAATTTTGTCCACCGCAATATCGCAGACCTGCTAAAAATCGCAGATCACTGCCATTACTAGAAAAACAATAAAAAAAAAATCCCTAAATCTATCCCATAGTTTGTAGACGCGATAACTTTTGCACAAACCAATCAATATGTGCCTATTGCGATTTTGTAGAAGAATATATATCGGCCTCAACTAATGAAGACATTCGATCATCCATGTACGCCCTCCCAGCAAATTAAGTCCAGGCTGTAGCCATCTTTTGGTTATAGCACAGGCAGGAAGTGGTTAAAGCAGTGAGGAGGATTTATTTTTTCATGAGGGAGATTTAAAAAAAACATTAAGGCCAGTTGCCCACAGGGGTAATAATTTACTGATCCTTACTTACTAGGAACTTGTTGACAGAAAGTCCCTGAGTAAAAAACCTGCATGTAAAGACCTGAGTAATGTTGAGTATAGGCGAGTAAAATTCTTCTTCATTGCCAGTGTTTATACTCGCTTAAACAACTCGCGTTCCCTTTATTTTCACCAGGGGATCCAGCCAGTAACTTGTTTTCTAACACCCTAGAGAATAAAATGGCGGTCATTGCAATACTTTTTGTCACACAAGCACACTTTTTTTTTTTTAAACAAATCACTTTTTTGAGTAAAATAATAAGACAACAGTAAGTAAGCTCAATTCTTTTATATTGTGAAAGATAATGTTACGTCGGGTAAATTGATACCCAACATGCCACGCTTCAAAATTACTTCTGCTCGTGGAATGGCATCAAACTTTTACCCTTAAAAATCTTCATAGGCAATGTTTAAAAAATTCTACGGGTTGCATGTTTTGAGGTACAGAGAAGGTCTAGGGCTAGAATTATTGCACTCGATCTAACGACCGCTGTGATACCTCATATGTGTGGTTTGAACACCATTTTTGTATGCGCGAGCTTGCCGGGACAGGACGCTTTAACTTTTTTTATTATTATTTATTTTACTAGATTTTATTTATTTTTACACTGTTTGTTAAAAAAATAAAATGGGTCACTTTTATTACTATTACAAGGAATGTACTGATGTTTACAGTACATTCCATGTTGAGCGGCGGTCCTTGAGTGGTTTAAACTAGGGTTGTCCAGATACCGATACTAGTATCGGTATCGGGACCGATACCGAGTATTTGCGGGAGTACTTGTACTCGCGCAAATGCTTCCGATACCTAAATAGAATACTTTTTTTGTATTTATCAACATGTTCTGTGAAAATTCTTTGAGTTTTTTACTACTGCGTGACAAGAAAATAAAACATTTTTATTCATTTTTACTAATTTTTATTCTTTTATAATGTCTTGAGTTAGAGTTCTTCATAATTCTAAAGAACATATCCTTAGTCTGTATTGTGGTTTGAAAACTGTCACATGACATTTAAAAAAAGTATTCGGTATCGGCGAGTACATGAAAAAAAGTATCTGTACTTGTACTCCGTCCTAAAAAAGTGGTATCGGGACAACCCTAGTTTAAACCCAAGAACAAAAGGGTTGGGATTGGTAAATTGCATCACATTTTGTTAGGATTTTGTACACAGAAGGAACTAAAACTCTGCCAACTGACCTCAGGCAATAGAGACAAAGAGCAGAGGAATTTACCAGCTCATTGGAGATCTAGCAGGGTCAACATGTTTTTTTTTTGCACTTGCTCTTTAATGGCATATTTAAGGCCTCGTACACACGATCGGACATATCCGATGAAAACGGTCCGCGGACCATTTCCATCGGATATGTCCGATCGGGAGTTTGATCCGATGGCGTGTACACACCATCGGATCAAATTCCCCGCCGCCGGACGGCGCGGTGACGTGGCGGTGACGCGGCGGTGACGTTGACGCCGCCACGTCACCGCCACGTCACCGCACCAGGAAGTTAAACACTTCCGCGCATGCGCCGAATCCATTCGGCGGCGGCGCGGCGGCGGTGGGGGACGACATGTCTGCTGGTAAGTGTACTAACCAGCAGACATGTCGGGCGGACAGATTCCCACCGGATAGATTTCAAAGCATGCTTTGAAATCTGTCGGTGGAGAAATCTGTCCGCTAGCCCATACACACGAGCGGAGATGTCTGCTGAAACGGTCCATCGGACCGTTTTCAGCGGACATATCCCCTCGTGTGTACGAGGCCTAAGAGACTGAAAGGTAGCAATTAATAAAGGGTCCTTGTGGGGTTTTGCATACACTTTGACACCCAGAAGACAAAATGAATAAACACAAATATACACTACTGTCAGTCTTTCGTGGTGAATCACCTTTTGTCTTTTCACAGTCCCAAAAATATATTTTTTATGGTTTAATCAAGTTTGATCACTGACTTTTTCTTTGTCTTTCAGAATTTCTACAATGCATTCTTGTCAATATGTACATTACTTCTTTTAAAATGACTATCATTTTTATTCTTTGCAAAGTGATAAAGATTCAAGATAGAATTCAAATGACGTCCCTCCCACACACCGTCGTATCAAAGAAAAATAAAATCCTATGATTCTGAATTGCCTACGGAAAAGGTTTTCTTTGTCATTATTTCAAATGACAAATGGAAAGAAAAGTTTTGTAATAAAAAAGGGCTTTTTAATATGAATTTCATTTCAATATTTGCCAAATGTGTCAATCATTACATTTATTGCTCATGCTTTCTAGAAAGTGTTTTTATGAAGTGTTGCTGAAGAAAAGTCAAACATAAAGAAGTCTTGCTAGCTCAAGGTGAAATGAGAGGCTGCAAAAGGTAAAATTGTTTTACATATTCCAGTTGCTTTTTCTTTTCTTTTTCCCTTTTATTTGACATATTTGAAAACATGTTTTGATTCTGTCCTGGCTGTCAGACATTGTTATTTACTTTTCTTGTATATTTTTCCTCAACAGTATGCAAGTTTTACAATTGTATGAAGGTCTTTTATAAGAAAACTTTTGCCCATCAACAGCTGCAGCCACCGATTTGTTTATTTTGACAGCGGTGGATCCTGCTTTCAGAATACAATGTTGGGGTGGGGGCAAAGGGGGTAAATTCCTTCATTCATCTCATTTGTAAAGAATTTTGGCGAATTAAAAAAAAAAACAAAAAAAACAGGTCAGCAGCTTTCTCAGGTTGTTTACATCCTAAAAGTAGCAGTCAGACCTTGCATTTTTTTTTTTTTTACTAAAAACTGGAGTGAGGTCATTCAGTGTTTTTCCAGCCACTATTTTCACTTCCACTTAGAAATCTTCACTGCAGGTGAACAAAGAAAAACAAACAAAGAAAAAAAAACATTTAGAAGGGAAATTGAAGGAAAAGGTAAGTGAACCAACAATGCACTAGCTTAAAGGTACCTATTTAGAACATAAAAGACAAACCTTTACAACCCCTTTAAAGTGAAGACAATGACTGTCTGTACTCTTGAAAAAGTGATTTCAGGAGATAGGTAATTATATATAAGGATCAGCTACTATTTTTTAAAGTGGAAACAGAGTGGGGAAGCTGCAAACCCCAAATTCCATGTAAGGGATAAAAGAAAAGATAGAAAAATAATAACAATTATATATATAGTAGAAAAAACTACGGGACATGATCGAGAATGCAATGATTTAATGATTTCTCTTCAAGACATGTAAATTGTAACAATGCTACTGTACAGTTACGAGCATACCATGCGCTTCATTAGGCTTTGTGCAACAATCTACAAAAGACATCCTGGCCGGGATTCAGAAATCACCAGATACGCTGCCGTAATTTTAAATCTGCGCCATCGCATCTTTTCGGCCATGCATCTACATGGGGTCACGCTTCATTATCATACAACACGCCCCCTACCTGCCTACTTTGAAATACGTGGGCTTACGCTGGCCCATTTAGGCTACGCCGCCGTAAGTTAGGGCGCAAGTTGTTTCTGAATACGGTACTCGCCTCTCTAAGTTACGGCGGCGTAGCGCATATGAGATGCATTACGCCCGCCTAAAAATACGCCAGTCTTTCTGAATTTCGGCCCCTACCTTTATACCAACACCATAGGGTGTGACCTCATAGGTGTATCCCATAGCCCCATTTCCTATCTAAATTAAAGCGGAGGTCTGCTCTTAAGCCCTGTACACACGATCGGTCCATTTGATGAGAACGGTCCGACGGACCGTTTTCATCGGTTCACCGATGAAATTGACTGATGAAGTGATGGATTTATGAACTGATCATGTCAGAACGCGGTGACGTAAAACACAACGACGTGCTGAAAAAAACTAAGTTGAATGCTTCCAAGCATGCGTCGACTTGATTCTGAGCATGTGTGTGTACTAACGATCGGTTTTGCCCTATCGGTTAGCCGTCCATCGGTTCAATTTTAAAGCAAGCTATCTGTTTTTGGACCGAAGGATAAGGGACCGATGGGGCCTACACACGATCGGTTTGAACCGATCGTGTGTACGCGGCTTAAAACAAAAAAGAAGAAAATAGCCAAAAATGCTACAAAAAATAAAAAATAAAAATGTTATACTTACCAGAAATGGCTGCTACAGACTAAGTCTGGGATGCCATTAAAGTTCATGTGCGTATAAAGGCAGGCGTCCCAATACTTCTGATAATATAGTATATAAATATATATATATATGTACAGTATATCTATATATACATATATATATCTTGCAGTTTTGTCCATTATTAATGCATCCACGTCGTTAAAAAAAACTTTTTTCTAATGTTTTTTTCCTCAGTCTCCTTACATGATGAATACATAAAAGTACCACATAAAATACACTATACAATATGGGCAGAAAATACACAAAACACTCCACATAATAGCTTGGTTTCAAAGTTGAGATTACATATCCTGCCTTCTGGTGTCTGGATTTGCAGTATATCTGTACAATGTAAAGGGCAATGACAATGTTAATATTGGGATGATATCCTTTGTGTGATATCACTGCTCGAATATGAAATAAAAGAAGAATGGATCCTAAACCAGAAGTAAGCAGGGAGTGGGGCTTCTTGGCCCTAGGGTTGCCACCTCATCCCTTTAAACCCGAACACATATGAATTACACAGGTTCTGAGGCTAATTTAATACAGGTAAAGCACCAAGTGAGTTTAATTACCACCTTAATTAGCCACATAACCTGTGTAATTAATATGTGTTCGGTTTTAAAGGGATGAGGTGGCAACTCTACTTGGCCCATAAGCTACAGAGGCCCCTAAAGTGAAATCCAAACAGATAGCCTTACCATTTGGGGGCTTCTGTGCATTCTTCAGGTTGGGGTGAACTGGTAAGTAGTTGTTTGGACTATTTTGCCAGCTCATTGGCACTAATCAGGTTCACAGACTGCTTGGAACAAAGCAGTTGGATTTTGTGAGTCCTGACTCCAGCTTATAACTGATTATTATATGTTTTTGTGTGGAAGCTCTTGGCAGGGCTGATACCAGCATATAGGCAGCTGACTTAGGGCACCAGGATAGGGGGGGTGGAGAAATCCAAACTCCCAGCTAGCAGTACCAGTGTGTGTGTGTGTGGGGGGGGGGGGGTGGTGGTGCCATATTGCACAAACATTATTGCACCAGTTCTGTATCAGGGGCAGATTCTGGGAGGCTGAATGATTAATCTTCCATTGCAAGGAATGCAGTTAAACAATTCTAAGTGGCTAAATTCTGCAATTTCCATGTTTAAAAATTGTAATTCATGAACACATACAGTATATAATATAGAAAAATAACCTGAAAGAATTAAGACTTTACCAGTACCAGTGAGGAAATTACTTTTATTACAAACTATATGAACAAGACAGATAAAAACATAAGCTCCTATGTCCTGTGCAATTGGCCTATTACTATGCCACCATCATATTAGCAGTACACCAAAGAGGTCATACGAATCAAACCATTGAACTTTGCAGAGGTGTTTTAAGAGGACTTATTATTATTATTATTATTATTATTTTTTAGGCCAAAAATCTAAGAAAAATTGAAATACCACCTACAGTATTTATCGTCGTATAACACGCACAGGCGTATAACACGCATCCTAACTTTAAGAGGGAAGTTTCAGGAAAAAAACGTTCCACAGCCCCCTGCGTATAATACACAGGCACAGTTTACCCTCTATTTTCAGGGTAAAAAAGTGAGTGTTATACACCAATAAATACAGTAATTCCTGTGTGTAGTACTTACCCCGTATCTAAGGGGTGGTTTAATCAAGATATATGATGAACAAAAACAAAAAAACACAAACAGAAGATTATACACACCCAACTTAGTGGTTTTGCGTTTTTGTTTATCTAATATAGCATATATAATATTACAAAAAGTTCTTTATATAATATCATACTGTTTTTATACATGTACAGTGTAGTATGGTACCTTAGAATATTATATACAGTGGAATCTTGGATTACGAGCATAATCCGTTCCAGGAGAATGTTCGTAATCAAAAGCACTCACACATAAAACCGAGTTTCCCAATAGAAGTCAATGGAAACGAAAATAATTTGTTCCGCATTGACTTTAATGGCATGCAATACTGCATGTGGCAAGGAGTGGGAGGGTTGGAGAGGCACGGTAATACGCAGAAAGGCTCGGGACACCTCTGAAAACCTTGGAAAGGAGTGGAGTATTTCTGAGTTATTCCGAACGGCTTAGATTGGCTCCGATCAGCTCTGCTCGCACCCCCGCACCTCTAGCCGAAAACAGTATTACCCACCGCTTTAGTTTGAATCCTGCTTGTTTTGCAAGACAAACCGAGTCAGGATTTTTAAAAAAATGCTCGTATTGCAAAAAACGCTCGTTACTCACAATCCGAGGTTTCACTGTAATGAATACTGTCAGTAAAATATACTGTCAGTAATATAAAAAGGACTTTAGATTAATCAGAAAGGATATTATATAAAAATGAAGAAATGACAACCCGGTAACACCTTTGTTTCAACATATAATATGGATTGCTTGATTCTACAATACAGTATATGTCCTCTGAATGTCTTTGAATAGCTGAACAACTTGTGATTGAAACAATGGATGGCTGAAGCCACTGATTGCTTTGTGTTCCCATAATATTACCTCCTGCCAAGTGGCTCACAGCCTCATTCAGTTAAGAAAAATTGCAGATTACAAGTTGGTTTTCTCGAGACAAGTTACTAATGTTCCATCCTGTGCGCCAGGTTAACAGCTTGCAATTCAGCAAAATTCTAGGCTTTTAATATGAGCGGAGACAGTTCAGTTATCGGTTTCTCATTTATGCTCTCCAGTGTTCTCTCCTGCATGGCTTGTTTCTGTGCAGAATGAGTTCTATTAACAGCCTTGCCAAACACCTTCAAACATTTGCTGGGATGTTACTAAGTGCAACTACCTTTCACAAGTCTGCAACACTTCTGAAAAGCTAATGAGGTCACTTTATTACCAGCAAACAGCCGTTGTACAAAACCATGCTCAGCAGTGATTGAATTTACCTTTCAGCGGCTTCATTATTGTAGTTTAATTGCCGCGTCTTTTGATGATTTGGTTATTCAATTAATGCAGCATGTTTATATCACATAATTATTTTTATTTTTTTTTGTAAATCGTGAAATGTGCCTGGAAGAGGCTTATATGCTAATATGGTTCTTTTAGGTTCCATTTTCAAGCTCTTAGTCTTGCTTGGGAATAGATAATAGTAAACATCAGTACAGCAGTAACTCAATAAACGCCAAAGCAACAAAGAACTTATGCAAGAGACATTTAGGCTGCATTCACACCTGAGCGTAGCATCTTTGAAAGTTTTTCTGGTGATTTTGGTCTGTTTTTATTCATGACTTGCGTGTTTTTATGCAGCATTTTTGAGCTTTGGATTTTTTTTTTTTTATTAGCCAATAGCGAAAACTATTATCTGTTGCGTTTATTGCTTCTTTTTTTTTTTAAGCATTTCCATTAGCTTTTATTTCTTTTTTTATTATTACTATTCGTTTATTATATATTTTTTTCATTATGGCAAGGGGGTTAGAATTAAGGTTAGATTTAGAGGTAAGGGTTTATTTTTTTTATTTTTATTTTTGTTAGAACTAGGGTTTTAACACGTGATGAGGACGTGACGCGTGTAGGAGGGAGGAGCTACAGGAATGCTCCGTGGCTGTGAGCGGTGCAGCGAAGCTCCGTGAGACTCGAGGCGACCGACCCGGCGTGAGAGGCTGGGCTGGATTCAGACCGTGAGGAGGAACCCACCCGGAACCACCGCGACCCGCGATCCGTCTGGATGTGGATCTAAACCGCAGCGCTTGGAGTCCGCAGGATGTCGAGGCGGCGGCACTGTGGCGAAGGTGCACGCAGCCCCCTGTGGAGCCAGAGAGACAACCTTACAGCATATGCCACAGCACCAGCGGGAGACGAAACAAGGTTTGGGTGAGGCGCTCTGAGGAGCCGAGAATAGACAGGGTCCGGTGAGCCCCCCCCCCTGCAACTACCCTCCCCCCTATTGTGGAGAAATTATTGCTTGCGGCAGGGCATGCCCGTAATACTTTGCATATTATTACATGATTAAACTCTGATGACTGGGTCTTATTAAGTAAAGCAGGAGAAGAGTCAGAAAAGTAAACTTTGGCGAACTGTATTAACTGTATCAACTCTGTATTATCTCTGCGGGTAAGTCTGAGGGGACCCGCATCCCTGGCTCAGACATGATGTACCGACCACTAGGAGGGAGCCGTCACTGCAACCCTGAGTTTAAAAACTACTGAAATTAGTAAGGTCATGGAGTCATGAGTCTTGGCTATAACAAATGTGACATTGAAGCTGGTGTAGGGCAGTGCAACCTGAGTTGGATGGCCTCGTAATCTCAAAGGTTGATGTCTTTAGAATCTGGTGATGGAGGACCTGGCGATTTAGAGTCTGTGGTGTTTGTAATGCCGACCATGCGACTTAATGCGACTCAGAGTACGATCCCGCAGTAAGCCTGTGCCGAATATCCTGCGGCTTTGAGTCGGGGGTCTTAGTCAACTCCGGTGATTGGGGACACTAGGAGGGTAAAAGCAGAAAGACAGAAAATCGCACCCCGATGTGCCTGTGTGCCCCACGGGGGACTAGCAGGGTGTTTTTGGTCCACGTACTGGGGCAACTCAATAGAGAGGCAACAGGACTCAAGAGACTAGCCCTAAAATTATTGGGAAAAGTACTTAAGTACCCGAGAGATGGGGAGGCCCATCCGGTAAAAAAAACAGCCACCCCTAACCCCTAAGCAATAGATCCTTATGAATGGGATATAAAAGATTGGGGGCCAGGGGCAAGTAGGTGATTTGGAAATCACCAGCAAATGGGAGAGTCCCATTAAAGGGGGGATATAACAAAAAAAAAAAAAAAGGGTAAACAACCCCCACATCGGTAAGCATTTGATCAACAGAATTAAAAAGCCGGTAGCACCAGTATTATATCACAAGAACCCTCCAGAACCCGTGAAGATTCAGTAAAGTGATCGGGCTCCCCCCCCTCCTTCCCTCAAAGCGCCAAACTGGGGAAAAGAATTAGACCAAACAATAGAATTAAAATGAGCAGGTCAACAAGAGGTGCCGCCTCAAAACCCCCTAAAAGCAATGTTGGTATAAGCTCGATACAGCAGTATATGACACAGGAATCTTCTGCTAAAAGCCCAGTAGCTGCAAAGAAAACAGAAAAGAAAAGAACAGGAGAAGCCATGGCGAATCGGTCTAAAGGCGAGACGACCCTGGATGGGGAACTTGAGCAAAGCAGGCTGGAAGACCTGGGCCAAGATGCACAACCACCATCAAAAGCAGAAATGAACGTGATGCTCCTGAGGATGGAAAATTTAATAAAAACAGAAATCAACAGTTTAAGAACAGAATTAGGGGGTCTATTTGAAAGAGTGGAAGGGGCAGAAAAAAGAATAGTAGAACAAGACCAAGAACTGGTTAAATTAAAATCACAAGTACAGGCGATGACAGAGAGTCAAAAAACCCTGACATATAGACTGGAAGACCAGGAAAATCGCAGCAGACGACAGAACCTTAGAATTCGTGCAATAGAGGAAGTACAGGGGGAGGACCTGAGAGAGATAATAAACACGCTCTTCAAACCCTTGTTGAGAAGATCAGCAGAAGACAAGCACATTAAAATTGAGAGGGTGCATCGGATAGGGAACCCCAAACAGGCAGAGAAAAGGGGACCCAGAGACATTATCGTACGCTTCCGGAACTACAAGGACAAGGCCGCAATCTGGGAAAGGTTGAGGGGAGCAGCCCCCGTCAAATATAAAGGAAAAGAGATTCAAATCTTCTCGGATCTATCAAAAGAAACTCTAGAAAGAAGAAGACATTTGAGACCCCTTCTGGACCGGTTGCGTACGGAGAACATTAAATATCAATGGGGGTTCCCAGCATGCCTGATTGGGTTTAAGGGGGTGACCTTCGCCCGATTAAGATTCGCGGACGATCTAGAGAGGTTCTGCCAAAAAATGGATATCCCAGTACCCGATCTCCCAGAGTGGGTAGCCTAAAGGAAGAACAGGACGGGGGGGGTGGACCATGTAGGGAGACGTGACAGCCATGGAGCATTCCCTAGGCCCAACCCTAGGGAAGGGAGCCGAGGATAAGGGAGAGGAGGAGATCAAGAATTGCTTCCAGGCCTCTAACAGGCCATCGGGGGAGAGGGGGGGGAGGGAGGGGGGACGAGGGAGGAGGGGGGGGGGAAGGGTAGGAGGGGAGGGGGGGATGGGGAGGTTGGGGAGGGGGGATATCTCGCTGATTCCACATCGATCCATTTTTTACATCCAAGCAAGACCCCATGAAAAGGAGAATAGGGTTAGACAAGCAAACAAAAAAATACTAAGAATAGATGACAGAAATTAAACTACTATCATACAACGTTAAGGGGTTAAACTCTCCTGCAAAGAGACATAAAATTCTCAAGGAATTACAACTTTATAAAGCAGACATAGTCTTTTTGCAGGAGACACACCTAACGTTGCAATCCAATATAAGATTGTCTTCTCGGAGTCACCCTATTTGGTACTATGGGGATACAATCACAAAACGAGCCAGAGGTGTCGCAATCGGCATCCGAGGCGCCATACGCTTCGAGCTGGGTGACAGATTAACTGATGCCGAAGGGAGATTCCTTTTCTTAAAAGGAAAACTAAGAGGGGAGGAATACACGCTAGCAAACATATACGCGCCTAATGATAATTCCGAAAACTATGTGACTAAAATCTTGAAAAAACTTGAACAATTTAAGTCGGGATATTTGATAATAATGGGTGACTTTAACTTTTGCATGGATCCTGTAGTGGACAGTACAACCCGTGCACAGGGGACGAGTAACGAGCAGCGGAAACTAGTAAAACACGGACTACATCAGGCCCAGTTGGTAGACATATGGCGGCTGCAACATCCCAAAAAATTAGATTATACGTTTTACTCCTCTGTGCACGGGACGTACTCTAGGATTGATTATGCCATGGTGGACCACAGACTCCTAGAAAGAATAGTAGAGACTAGTATTGAAGTTATGACAATCTCCGATCATACACCCATAACTATGAAGCTTAATGTATTAGACCAGAAAACGAACCCTCCAGAGTGGAGAATAGATGAGAGCCTATTAGATGACGAAAAAATAGTAAAAAGAGTGCAAGGAGAATTAGAAAGATACTTCAAAGAGAATGACACGGAGGGGATCTTCAGGGCCACACTGTGGGAAGCCCATAAGGCCTACATAAGAGGAATATTTATTATGGAGGGGGCTAGGAAAAAGAAAGAAAAAACAAAAGAGTTAAAGGAACTAGTGAAGGTAATATCATTATTAGAACAAGAACATAAAAATAAAGGACAAAAAGTAGAAACATGGCACAAAGTAAAGATGAAAAGGGATGAGTATAGAGCGCTCATAGAACAAGAGGTCAAGAAAGAATTAAATATCATTGAAAGAGAGAGATACATATGGGGAGACAAATCAGGCAAATCCCTGGCCAGAATGGTGAAAAAAAAAAGTAGGAACTATATAGAAAAAATAAGGAAAAAGAATGGGGACTTAGTCTATAAAACCAGTGATATTGCAGAAAAGTTCAGAAGCTATTATGAGAGCCTATATATAATGTAAAACAAAAAAACTGGAAACAGGGTGAGAAAGAAGCTAGAATGGAGGAGGTACTGAGAAAAGGCAAAATCCCCAGAATAGACAAAGAGGCAGCTGAAATCCTAGACCAGCCTATAACGGAGGAGGAAATAAGGATAACTTTAAAAAACTCCAATAAAGGGAAAAGCCCTGGCCCGGATGGCTTTACGACTAGATATATACAAAAGTTCGGAAACATATTAATCCCAAAACTCTGCCAGTATTTTAATGGACTTGGGAGTGACTACGAGCTGAGCAGAAAAGCCGCCATGGCAAATATCACGGTTGAAGAAAAAGAGGGGAAAGACAATACGGTATGCTCAGGGTTTAGACCAATTTCATTGTTGAACGTAGATATAAAGATTTATGCCAAAATTCTGGCAGACCGCATGAAGGAGATAATGACGTTCATTATTCACCCGGACCAGGTGGGATTTATATCAGGCAGAGAGGGCAAGGACAATGGAACCAGAGCCCTCTTACTCATAGAGCAAATGAAAGAAAACCGAACCCCCAGTCTACTCCTCTCAGTAGACGCTGAGAAAGCGTTTGACAGGGTAGACTGGGGGTTCATGATGTTATCACTAGAAAAGGTAGGGTTAGGCCCAAGGATGAGAGAGAGAATTCAAACATTGTACCGACACCCACGAGCAAGAGTCAAGATCAACGGCTCCCTATCATCAGCCTTCGAGATGGGAAATGGGACGAGGCAGGGATGTCCTCTGTCCCCCCTCCTCTTTGTGCTCTCACTCGAGCCCCTTCTGGCCATGATACGGAACGACCCCAACATTAAAGGGGTCAAAGCAGGAGATGAGGAACACATACTGTCAGCCTTCGCGGACGACGTGTTGTTCTTCGTAAGAAACCCAAGAGATACGCTTCCCCACTTAATAGCGAACATTAAACAATATGGAGAAATCTCTAATTTCAAGATGAACATGGCCAAGACAGAAATATTAAATGTAAATAATAATAAAGACGAGGTGGGATTTCTTAAAAAGGAATACAACTTTACCTGGCAGAAAGAGATCAAATACTTAGGAATAAAATTAGCAAGATCCTTAAAAAATATATATCGATCAAATTATATCCCCCTTCTGGAGGAAATAAAAGGAGAAATCAGAAAAATAAAGAACTGACCGATCTCCTGGTTCGGTAGAGTAAATTTAGTAAAAATGATATTAGTCCCGAAAATCCTGTATAGGTTCCAGATGATTCCAATCCACATCCCCCAAGGATACTTTAGATTACTGAACTCACTCCTATTGAATTTCATATGGAATAAAAAAAAACATAGGATCTCCCTTCAAGTTTTAAAACAGGGAAAAAAACTGGGTGGCCTAGGGGTCCCGGACATCAGAAAATACTACGCAGCTTCAATTATCTCCCGTATAATAGAGTGGGCCAAAGAAAAGCACGATAAAAGATGGGTTCAGATCGAGTGTGCACTTGCAAAAACACAATTAGGTAGAGTGATATGGAATCCACCACAGTACAGAAAATTACACATTACCACCCACGAAATGACACGGACAGCACTAAGGATATGGGATAGAACACACAAACAACTAGGATCAGTTTATAACTCACCACTCATCGATTTAAAAGACAATGTATTTTTCCCACCGGGGTTGGAAGAGGAGGGGGGGAACTGGATTAAAAACCGGACTCGGGTAAAAGATATAACACAGCAAGGCAAAATAATGACACTTCACGAAATTAAAGTTAAGAACATATGCACAGGGTGGAATGATTGGCGATACAGACAGCTCTCCTCCTTCATCAGGACCCTACCGGGCCCCATCCGGGAACAGAAGGACTACACACCCTTGGAACAACTTTGCCTGGTGGATAGTTCAAAAGGAAATATCTCAAAAGTGTATAAAATCCTGATGAGGGCGGAAGAGCTGGGGACGCCTAGGTATATTATGAAATGGGAAAGGGAACTTGAAGTCACTAGGGGGAAAACATCAGTAGATAGAATATTGAATCTAACCCACTCCTCAGCAATTGATGTAAGAACAGCTGAGATGAATTTCAAACTTATTACGGGATGGTACTCTACCCCTGATAAAACTAGTAAATTTAAAGAAGGGGAGACAGTAGAATGCTGGAGAGGCTGCTCAACAATGGGGACCATGGCCCACCTATGGTGGAAATGTCCCAAAATTAAAAGCTTTTGGAACAGGATTCTCCTATTAATTAAGGATATTACCAAAAAAGAGATTAAAGATGATCCTTGGGAAGTCCTATTCCATGGAGGAGTGGTGCCCTTAAAGGAGTATAAAAAGACCTTGGTTCCCCACCTCCTCAACGCAGCAAAACGGTAAATGGAGGGATAAGAACAGCCCACAGATATGGGAATGGATTGACTCAGTGGAGGAAACCTATTGGAGGGAGGAGTTGAAACTTAGAGAGGGGGAGGACAGCGAGGAGTTATGCAAGAAATGGGGCCCGTGGAGAGAATTTTAAAGAACCTGGAGCTACGCAGAAAATCTTAGAGTACCTTGAACAAGGAGAAGGAAATAAATCTAACCGTAGGGGGGACACTTGGGTGGGAGAGATAGTGGAATCACGAGATAGAGGGAGGGAGGGGGAAAATCCACATACTAAACCAAAATAGTATATATTATAAAAAAAAAAAAAAAGTCATTAAAACAGAAGGAAAATAAAGAGAACCACAGATGATGCAATGACTACAATGATAAGCGAAGGGCGGAAAGATCCGTGAGCTGGTCTCCCGGTGTTACCTTGTGTCTAGACTGATGTGGAAAAAAGAACTAGGGTTTTAACACTATTACTACTAATACATGATTTTGGCCTGTTTTTAAGCGTGACTTTATGCAGCGTTTTAGAGAAAACTATTATCTGTTGCATTTATTACTAGGTATTTTACCTTTTTTTTTTTCTATTAGCTTTTCTTTCTTTTTTTTAATTATTATTATTAATTTATTATATATTTTTTTTTCATTAGGGTAAAGGGTTAGAATTAAGATTAGGTTTAGGGGTTAGGGTTTTTTTATTTCTTTTTGTTAGAATTAGGGTTTTAATACTACTAATACATGATTTTTGCCTGTTTTCTTGCGCCACTTGCGCGTTTTTATGCAGTGTTTTTGAGCTTTGGATTTTTTTTATTAACCCATAGAGAAAACTATTATCTGTTGCATTTGTTGCTAGGTATTTTAGCTTTTTATTTAGCTTTTCCATTAGCTTCTATTTATTTATTATTAATATTCTAATTATTATTATCCATTTATTATATATTTTTTTTCATTAGAATTAAAGTTAGGTTTAGGGGTTAGGTATTATTTATTTATTTTTTGTTAGAATTAGGGTTTTACTTTCAATTAGGGCTGTTACTGATTAAAATTTTCGTGTTCGATTAATCGTTTTTTTTTTTAATCGATTAATCAACCAATTTCGATTAATTATAACGCACATACAGATCCAACTACTTTTAGCTGATCTCCTTGCATTGCAACTCTGCATTAGTCATTTGTAAATGTGATATACACTATATACAATCACCCGACATTATTTAGTTTCCGCAATCCATGAATTAACTTCACAGTTCACACAAATATGTTTTAAATTCAAACTGTAGCACTGACGTAAGTAATTTTTTCTTATTAAACTTTAAGAAAAATGTAGAAAGTTAATTTAACTTTAATTATAAAACGTATCTAGTATATTGACTGTCAGTCACTTTATAGTAGGCAAATAGGCATCGCTTTAGACAGTCACGCAGACATACCAGAGTGTTTACATTTTCTGGAAGCAGACATGATCGCATTTTATTGACAATATACCCTGAAGAACTAAACAGTCTTTCGCACGGAACAGATGTTGCCGATACACAAAGAATTGTCTGCACAAAACTGCTTAGGACTGGAAAACAATGGTTATTTTTTCCCCCTACCCCTGATGGAGCCTGATGCATGCTCCTGCTCCACAGATGCAAAGGTACCTCAATCCAATGGGTGCAGTTTGCTCGCATCCAGCAGGGTAAGTCTCACTGTCCAGGCTGTCCGGTGACATCAAGAATTTTGATCGATCAAAAGAATTTTGATCGATCAAAAAAATTAAAGATTAATCGAGGAATTAATCTTTAATTTCCCCAGCCCTACTTTCAATACATTTTTATTATTTCAAAAAAGAGTACATATTACAGAAACAAGAAACAAGTTTGGGACCATTTGTCCCGCTAAGGCATATGTGCCCAACCAGTGGCCCGCGGAACTCATGCTCTGGAATAGAATAGAATACTGTTATTAACCACTTGCTTACTGGGCAATATTTTTTACTTGTTGCTATAATAAATATCCCAATTTAAAAAAAAAATCACTTTTTTTTTTCTCAGTTTAGGGCGATACGTATTCTTCTACATATTTTTGGTAAAAAAAAAAAATAATAATCGCAATAAGCGTCTGGTTTGCGCAAAATGTATAGTGCCTACAAAATAGGGGACAGAATTATTATTTTTTATTTATTTTTTTACTAAAAATGGCGGCGATCTGCGATTTTTTTATTGGCACTGCGACGTTATGGCGGACACATCGGACACTTTTGACACATTTTTTGGCATCATTCACATTTATACTGCGATCAGTGCTATAAAAATGCACTAATTACTGTATAAATGTGATTGGCATTGAAGGGGTTAACACTAGGGGGTGAGGAAGGGGTTAAATGTATTCCCTGTATAGTGTTCTAACTGTGGGGGGAGAGGGGGTGACTGGAGGGGTGACCTATCTGTGTCCCTATGTACAAGAGACACAGATCGCTCTCCTTCTCTCCAGAGACAGCACGGACGCTGTCTCTGTGTAAAACGGCAATGAGAGATGATCTCATATGTTTACATATGAGATCATCTCTCATTGGCCGCACAGATCGCATCGCAAACGGCCACTCTGATTGGCCGTTCGCGGCGATCTGTGATTGGCTGTGTCTAAGGGACACGGCCAACACAGTGTTTCCCCGCAGCGCGCTCTGGAGCGCGCGCAGGGAAGCTGCTAGTGACAAGCCGTCAATTGACGGCTTGTTGGTAATTTAGATCCGCGCTAAAGCCGTCATTCAGCTATAGCGCGGATCTCAAGTAGTTAAAGGTCAGTTTATTACTAAAATCACAGTGTATATATGGGCATATCTGTTCTCTGGTGGTTAGTGGGCTGCTTTTAAAAGAATCTGCAAAGCAGTGCTGGTGCGGGTTACCTGCACTGAGCCATAGACTTCTATTATTACTTGCGAGTTTGGTGAGCTTTCTGAAAATACACCAAACCTTCAGAATATAATCGAAGCCTATTTCAAAGTGCAAAAAAGCCAAATGTACACTGCATTGTACCCGCGGTGCGAGTAAACCGCAGCACATCAGTGTCAAAGCAGCAATGGGCCCCTTTTACATGGTCAGTCCGACCCAATTGGAACCTCCATTCACCTCTAAGGAGTGGCATCCGCCTGCTCAGCTCATTGTGGCCTGCGACCAATTACCAAGTCGCTTAAGTGGCCCTCGCGCTTCAAAAGGTTGGGCACCCCTGCGCTAAGGCCAACATGGCCAAAAATAATTAATTCCTAATAGGTGCTAATAGGTGAAACTTGGTCTCATACATTCTGATTATACTTGTAAATACTCTCAAAGGTTATGTCTAGGCTAAATTCCAACAATAGATGAATAGGTGTTAAGGGGAATACCTTTCGTGAGCTAACAACAATCCCACCTGTGTGGACAGCACATGTCTTTGGTAAACGACTTATCATCAGAGATGAATGGGTTCACGGAGGTGTGGGCCTAAGCCCGTCCTCCTCAGAGAGATGAGAGCGAAAGAAGAGGAAAGAAGAAAAGAAAGAAAGCAAAAGAGAAAGAGTTGAAAGAAGAGAAACTGGGGTGGTCTTGAGCCCACTCCCTCACTCATCCCCTCCTATATGGGAGGATCCATGCAATAGGCATAGGTTGGGGTTAGGCTGACAAGAGATCTGGGCTAATAGGTTGATGTACTAAACTCTTACGTCTTCTATACTAGTGGGGCACTAGTAGACACCTTTAATGTACATCTGTATTGGGAATTGCCCCCGCAATTTTTTTTGTATTGCCATTAAATGTGAGATTGTTGTTTGCTTTAGGCTGTACCTGTTTGATCTCTGCCTATTTCAATATAGTACACATTAAGATATAGATCCTCATATGTACTCTTGTATTACATGTTGATGGAACTACTTGTCTTGTTCTGTTGTCACCATTTATTTCTTAATAAAATCTTTGTGGATTAAAAAAAGAAAGAAGAGAAACCGATTAGGGAAGAGCTGGAGGGAGAGAGGTAGGGTTGGAGTCCGGTTGTAATGGGACTTTAATGTAGGTGGCCCATGGATCCCAAACTTGTTCAAATTTTTCTGTGCGGTCCAGGAGTACGCTTGCTATTTTCTCTTGTGCCATAATCCAGGAGCTGATACAGTTCTTTTTTTCCAGGCAGAATTAGGGTTTTAATACTACTACTAATACATGAACAAATAAATGTAAAATAAAATACACAAATAAATAAAAATCATTAATATTAAATAAATTCAATAAACGATGACTAAGTAATAATAACTTATTAAACCCTAGTACTTAAAAAACTAAAATAAAATAATAATAATAATAATAAATAACTAAACACCTTAACCCAAAATTAATAAATAAATGCATTATTATTATTTGAAAAAGTGCCAGTATTAATAAAGTAATTTAGAAAGAATGGTACCTTCATCGCAAAAAAGTGGAGAGGAAGTTTTGGCGAGGCTGAAATGGACTTTAACGGGACCGTACAAAGACTTGGGATAACAAACTTGATATAAAAGGTTTTAAATTTTATTACAAAAATAATTAAAAATACATACATTTTAAACAGACAAAAACAATGGGCCAGATCCAGAGAGCCATTACGCCGGCGTTACAGGAGATGCGCGGCGTAAGTCTAAATCTGCGCATGCGTATCGATGTGCCGCATCCCCAAAACGATATACGCATGAAATCTAATTTTTTGGACCGACGTAATTTCGATAGACCGGCGCATCCGTGCTCGCAAAACTGCGCTAGACACACCATTGATTTGCTATTCAAATATGCAAATGAGGGAGTTACGGGGATCCACAAAAGTAAGTTGGTGCAGCGCAGGCTACGCGCTGTGCGCAACAGCTGCACGTCCTGTCTAAAATTAGTCCATATAAAAGGTGGAATAAAATTAGACAATCCGTCTACATGTCAGCTAAAGCAACACTGTTAGTGAGGAGCTGAGCAGTCACACTTGCTGGACAACAAACTGTATGCCAACATGCCAGGGGCATCCTTGCTAATAGCTATACTACTGACTTTAGAGGAGCAAAGAAGGAGGAGGGCACGGAGGAGGGCACGGGAGAGGATATACCGCACACGCATAGACATCTTTGGCATGAGTGATTCTGAGGTGTATCGCATCTTCAGATTCACCCCTGCTGCCATCATGGAATTAACCACAACCCTGCAGGAGGACATCACCAGCCCAACACACCGCTCACATGCAGTGCAGCCACTGGTCCTGGCAACACTCCATTTCCTTGCCAGTGGCTCTTTTTAAAGAACAAGTGGAGTGGTTGCTGGGATGTCACAATCCTCCATGAGCAGATGTGTGCACCAGGTTATCCCTGCAATCCTCAGACGCATGGCCAACTAAATCATCAAACCAACCACTGAGGACCTGCGGTTGAAGGCAATGACAGATTTCTACAGAATTGCCAGATTCCCACGCACCGTGGGGGCCATTGATTGCACACATGTGGCACTCCAGCCCGCCCATGAGACAGAGCACATATACAGCAATCTGAAGCATTGGCATTCCATCAACGTACAGGTGATAGTCGATGCCCAAGGCCTCATATGGCATGTCCGTGCCAAACACCCCCGATCCAGCCATGACAGCTACATATACAATCATAGCCCCATCCCAATGGAATTCGAACAGAACGTGTATGGGGACACCTGGCTGGTTGGTGAGTGACATGGGAGTCAGGCATGACTGTCCCCCCCCATGATGCACACATCACAAGGGGCACATGCATGACTAACATCCTCCTGTCTTTTCCCTTCCAGGTGACTCTGCATATGCACTGGGACCCCATCTCATGACTTCTATCCGGAACCCCCAAACCCCAGGAGAGGAAAGATACAATGAAGCCCACACCCAAACCTGTGCAGTGGTGGAGCGCACCTTTGGCCTCCTGAAGTCACGTTTCCGCTGCCTGGATAAGTCTGGGGGTACCCTGTTGTATTCCCCAAACTTTGTGTGCCAGATCATCGGTGCATGTTGCATGCTGCACAACTTTGCAGTGAGAAAGGGCCTGCAGATTGACATACGTGATGACCTGACCCCTGAACCAGACAATCCCCCCCTTACCGAGGCTACCCCGTCTTCTGAGGGAAGAGCAGCCAGGAGACAGCTCACATTAGGCATCTTTGCACGTTAAACACACACATTAATCATGGCACAATGAGAATGCATGCATGCGCACCACTGTGGTCCCTAGCACAGACACATCAAATGCTCATTAAATTGGATTGGCACAAGCCCACCATGCAGGACTTGTGAGCAGCCCAACGTCTGCTGTAGTAGTCTGCAGTTCGTTTAGGCAGTTTGAAAGAGCCCGGGAGTGGCAGTCCAGGTCCCCAAGCGTATCCTTTATGGAGGACAGGCTCTCCTCCATCCGCCCCACAGTCTGGCTGACCTGTCCCAGATGGTGGGTCTGAAGGGCCTGGTCCCTTCTGAGATTGGCGGGCAGAACCTCGGCCACCCCCCTGGTCTTCTGGGATGACTTCCTGCCTCCAGATGATGCTTGTGGCTGGGGAGAAGTGGAGCCCCTTGGAAAGGGGAGCCCTGTTGGGGGAGGAGTGGGAGGGGCTACCCCTTATGGAGGGCTGGCTGCTGCCAGCCAGAGGGGAAGACTCCTCCAAAAATAATAAGTCACTGCCTGACATGACCTCCTCCTCCAACTCAAACTCCTCCTCCACAAACTCCTCCGAGGATTCCGGCCTTGTCTGGGGGTCCTCATCAGGCTGTTGTCCCGGGGATGGTGCAGTCAGGCCAGATGGCCCAGCACCCTCCTGCACATCTGTGGATGACACAAAACATTCACAGGTTGGAGGATCCACACACTTGCCACATATTCCCTTCCCCACCTTACCTGTCATCACAGCCTCCTCAATGGAGTCATAGCCAGGCAGGCCCTCCACTTGCTGCCTATTAAAGGTCTGGGCCACCACACGCTCCTCCGCTGTCAGCCTAACAGGGCATGGTGGGCCCCCTCCAGTGCCCCTGGCATGTGCTGCCATCTGCCCCAGCTTCTTACGGACCAGACGCCGGAGATCATTGATCTTCTTGACGATCCCCTTGCGTGTCCGGGTCTCCCTCCCCCCACAGAATTTACCTGGTCCGTAATGTTCTGCAATATCTCTTTCTTCCTGGCCGGGGGGTGTTGGCACTCTCCGGGCCGTGCAGGAAACGCCCATATTGGGTAAGGGCCCGGGCAATAATTTGTTTCTCCCCCAAAGTAAAATTAATCTTGCGCTTCCTTTCAGTCATATTCATACAACAACTCTCTCCCAAACAATCAACAAAAATCACTCACAAAAACAAGCAGGAAAAATCAAGCAACAAAACAAACAAACAAAATCTATCAACAAAAAAGTCGCACAACCAGTCACCCAAAAACACTATCAAATATATTCTACAAAACACTAGCTCAAACAGTCAACAAATATCACAAAGACAAGTCACAAAGCAACAAACGCGAACACACAACAGAACAAAAGCACCTTGCTGTATAGGAAGGGATACAAAGGGATGTACTTTTGCAAAGGAAGGGCGTTTGTGTCTGTCTATTTAAGCTCTCTGCGTAGCTCACTAATTTGCCCGGGTCCACTTCCAATTTCACTGATTGCGCCGTTCCCGAGTTGTGAGCATGCGCACAGAGGTGCTGACCATAGTCTGCTTCATGTGCGCATGCGCGATCCGGCCGGCCCTTCATTTGCATGGGGTCACGGCTCATTTCAATGTAACATGCCCACGTCCTTCCCAATTTGAATTACTCCGCCTTACGCCTCGGGAATTACGTTGCACCGGCGTAAATTTCTGCGCAAATACTACAAGGATACGGGGATTGCGGCTCTACATTGCACTGGTCTAACGTAAAGGAGGTGCGGTACGCTGGTCAATATATGCGCCAATGTACGTGAATCTGGCCCAATGGCTCTATATGGTCACAGACAATGTGACACTTGAAGATTATACCATTTGTGCATTAATTACTAAATATTAATATTATAATTTTTTTGTTTTTTTGTTCAGGTTTTTATTTATTATTTTATTATTATTATTATTATTATTATTATTATTATTAATAATAATAATAATGTATTTATTATTTATTAAGGTTAGGGGATAATTAATATATTTGTATTTATTCACCACACACGCATTCTGGTCTCCCAGAACTCTCACCTCTAAACAGCTAAAAAGAGACCCCATTGATATAAAGGAGTTTTAATGAATAAAATTGCACTTACAAATATAGAAGTAAAATGAGCATATAACACAGCGGCACCACGCTGGTGTCTCCAGTTGAAGACTCTTAAGTCGTAACGCTTAGGGTGAAGGTAGACGTACACCGGGATTGCCGTGACACCAGCGCGGTGCCGCTGTGTTATATGCTTGTTTTACTTCTATATTTGTAAGTGCAATTTTATTCATTAAAACTCCTTTATATCAATGGTAATGCACTATTGGAGGTCCTTTTTCCTGTTCATACCCCACCTCTGAGATCCAGGTCATTCCTATCCATATTGCGGACACCAGGAACATCAGGGAGATAACCAGCAGTGGATCTGCACATTGAGGTCCCCTTTTAGCCATTTAGAGGAACATCAGGGAGATAACCAGCAGTGGATCTGCACATTGAGGTCTCTTTTTAGCTGTTTAGAGGTGAGAGTTCTGGGAGACCAGAATGTGTGTGTGGTGAAGTGCACATCTTTTCACGGAACCAGCGGGTATCCTGGAACACCTTCTATAACATCATGGACTCTGTCTGCACTTTATAGTATCTGGCACTATAGTATTTGGCACTATTGATTTATATGTCACCTGCATCACTCTGCAAATTAATATCTAACATTTGTTGGTCTTATTCACTTTGCGCAATTACTTTTTCCTTACAGTTGTTTATTTGTATGTATTATTTCATAGTATTCATTTGTTTTATTTATAATCTTTAGCTACTTTCGTATTTATTTTACATTTATTTATTTATATTATTACTATTTTATTTTTTACATTTTTCCATTTGATCAAAAAAAACGTGCAATAACGCAAAACAAAAATGTGCGAATGTGCACAAAAACGCACATTGGCATTTCCATGTATTTCTATGGGAATTAAAAATGCGTCAAAAACGCTCAATTCCTCAATGCCCTGGACATTTTTTGAGCTTCAGGCGTTTGACTTCAGGCAATTTGTAGTGAAGATGGGAACCATCTCCAGAGGGAATAATTGATTTTTTTTCTCCTCCAGCGTTTTGGAGCGTCGAACTTTAAGCTACAAACCACTGAGGTGTGAATGGGGTCTTAGGCCTGATTCACACCTATGCATTTATAGTGCTTTTTTTATAGTGCTTTTTCCATTTTGCAGATTTTGCAGATTTGCACTAACAAGTCCATTTAATGTGGTTTCCTATGGAACACGTTCTGTAGTGCAAATCTGCAAAATGTAAAAAGCACTAAAAATGCATGGGTGTGAATCAGGCCTTAAAGAGGATGTAAAGGTAAAAGTTTGCATACAGTGTCATCCCAGGTGTTGTATATGTGCCATGCCATGTGAATACAATCGCTGTTGTTCTCATATTAATACCACAGGCAGCGGCTGATCAGAAAGTATTCTCACTTGGTGTACTATGTCCTCTGCTCAGTGTGCACCTAAAGCCACATGAATACAATTGCTGTTGTTCTCATATTAATACAGTGACTGATTAGCAAGTATTGTCAGTATTTGTACAGCTACATCTCCCTGCAGGTCATTAGTATGTCTGGAAGGACAACAAGGAGAGGCAGAGAGTCACAAGCTGATAAAAGAGGGCAACAGTGCTGCTGGTTGTGGATATGGTGCATCCTAATCAGCACGTGGCCGTGGGACACGCTCATCCTTTTTTTCGGCAGCTGGCCGTGTTGAGCCGCAACATGCCAAACACTTGGTAGAGTGGATGACCAAGCCGTCCTCATCCTTCTTATTCTCTCTCACCCAGGCTCAGGGTACTTTGCCTGGCAAAGCAGCTGCCAACGCAGCCTCTTCCCTCTGCTCAATGGCATCAGTCACTCCTTCCCTAGCCCCACCATGTCCTCCTGAGGAATCCCCCGAACTGTTTGACCACAGTGTTGGGTACATGCTGCAGGAGGATGCACAGCATTTTGAAGGCTTCTCTATGTTTTCCAAAAAGCTTAAAAATTTATTTTTTGGTTGGAGCTACACTTTAAAAAAGTACCAGTTCAAAATTACAGATTCTACTTAACAACAAACCTACAGTCCCTGTCTTGTTTGCACCGCCTGTATACTGCTGTTCAAAGTATGGAAAAGGGCCAAAGGGGCTGGTAATGACCTGGGGGGAGGAAACCCATGCTATTTTTCTCAATGATTTTCATCCATATTGCAGGGAAATAAACAAAGTCATTTAAAACTGCTTGCAGTTTACATTACATTAAAGTTGCAAGCAGTTTTAAATGACTTTTTTTATAGTAATGTCATTTTGTGCAGGGACAGTTCTAAACACGTGTCACTTTTTTTTTTACTATAGACACCCAAAAAGAAAAAAATGTGCCTACTAAGTGCAGTATGTCTGATCATATGGAATTTATTAATTCATTAAAACAGCCAAATGGCTTCTCACTAAAAAGTAGTACAAAATGTGCTCATAAGAAGTGAAGTGTAATCACTGTGGATAGTCAGCCGATGATGGTGGCTTCTCTGGTGAAGATATTGTTGGTTGCTGTTCAGGAAAGAAGCGAGGCAGAGCACTGCGGGAACAGTGAATGTCCGAAGTACCTGTTCGGCGGTGTGCGTTTCAGCCTGGAGTGCACACGGCTCTTGGCGTCAGGAAGTGACATCAGACAAGGGCTCATAGTGATGACACGTTTCAATGCTTCCGCATTTTCATCAGATCTAATGGGAGGAGGAGACTGGCATACTTATATATGCTCTGTAGAACGAGATGGGGCTGGAAAGCAATGATAATGGGCAGTCGTTTTTTTACTATACTATAGTACGATATTTTTTTTTTCACTTTAAGCATCATTAAAATCACTACTCCCGAAAAAACTTCAGTTTTTAAAACTTTTGATGGGAGTGGCGCGACCGTTACATTTAGGTAGCTGGTGATCAAACGGGCACTGAGCGGGAACTGCAACAAGTCTTCTCCCTCTAACAGCAGCCAGCCAAAGGAGAAAACGAGTGGAAGAGGCCTGTGGAAAATGTCCGTGTGACAGACAGACACACACAGCGCTCTTCCTCTGCCTGTACTGTGTTGCTCTCCCTCCTCCCAGCCCATGTGTCCTGTACAGAGACTACACACAGCTCAGCCACTCACCGGAGAGCACTGAGAGCCCAGAGCCAGCATCAGGATTCCGCCCACTGACATCACATGATCCCCTGTGAGATGGAGGTGAGTGCTGTCCTGGCAGTCCCGTGTGCCTGGGCACTGATAGGAATATAAGGCTTAGATTAGATCTCACAAGAGATGGCCAGAGACTGTTATTACATGTACAGGAAGTCAGGAACATCAGAAAAGGAAACTTTAGAAAATACATCCCTGAGTATTAGAAGTTCAAGACATCAGTCTGAGAGGGCAGCTCAATGATATCATATACTGCTATGTATATACTATGGACTGTGGGGACTCTGTCTTCCAGTGATGCAGGTGACAGTGGTAGACAGTGGTAGGTACCCTAATATCTTTTAGTACTGGCATGTCATGAGAATTACCATGTGTATGGAGTCATTGGTAGGTACCCCAGTATCTGGTAGCATTGCCATGTGATATAGCTGGCAGTGACAGGTAACCTAATGTCCTTTAGCTTTGGCACATGACAGGAATGACTATGTGTAAGTTGTAATTGGTAGGTACCCTGGAGTCTGAAAGCGTTGCCATGCGATAAGGATGGTAGAGGTAGGTATCCCAGTGTCTGGTACCATCACCATTAGATGGTACCATTATATATAGCTGGCTGTGGTAGGTGCCCTAATGTCATGTAGCATTGGCATGTGATGAGGATGACTATGTGTATGATGGCATTGATAGGCACCCTAAAGTCTTGTGTCATTGGCATGTAATCAGGGCCAGTGCTACCACAAGCAACTAGGCAGTCACCTAGGGCGCACTGCTGCCTAGGGGGCCCAGCCACTGATGTTTCTACTCTCCTCTCTCTGCAGCAAGCAACTAAGTCTCAGCAGCAGCAGGCAGTCGCCATCCGTTCGCACATTGTGTCAGAGGCGCATGGATGGGGAAGGACTGTGTCTGTTCCCGACTCCCAAATTTATAGAAGCAAGCAAACATTCATTAATGGACGCTGGCAAAGCTGCATTTGATGGGCGCTGGCGAGGCTTCATTAATGGGCACTTTATTAAAAAGGTGGGGTATACAGTGAAGGGCAAAGGGAGTGGAGTCAATGGGGGGCGGCAAAATTAGGTTTCGCCTAGGGTGTAAAAAAAACTTGCACCGGCCCTGCATGGACTCATTGGGAAGAATGGAAGAAAAGCACAACAAGTCTCTAAAAATTAAGCATGAGCTTTTCAGGTGTGAAAAGGACCTGTAATATGTTCAGTGAAAAAAATTTAGATTTTTTTTTTTCCATAATAAGATTCTGAGAAACAATGCACTATCACCACATAATACAATGCTTTATTGAATGCCTCCAGGTTTTGCTGAGTGTGCTGATATACTTTCTCTTGTCATCAATAAATAAGTCAAAAGGCAGTGCTTTGAGCTGGTTTCAACAAAGAACACAGTAAACACATAAAAGAGAAAGGCTGACATCAACAATACTGTAAAACATGCACACTACATTTCTCTAGCAAATATATAGAATATATATGCTTGCTGTACAGCAAGTTTTAACGTAGACGCTACAAGACACCTTGCTTGGTTAACACTGTGCGGCTGACCTCCTAGCATAGACTAAAATAAGACAAGCAATTCTTTTTTTTTTTTTTAAGCTTCACAGGGTATGTGATTGTAATAATGACCTTTTCTTCTGCCCTTTCTTTGCAACAAATTACCTGCTGGAACTTCAGCTTCACCAGCTTTCGATAACGGTTGTGAAAAAGCTGACCTGTCATGAGCCGATGATGCTTTCTTTTTCCCATTAGTATTGAGAACTGTACTAGCATTAGAAATCTCACTATAAAACCAATACAATCTTTGTCCTTGAAGCATATAAAATATTCTGTCAGAGACGCATTAATGCAGGGAGATAAGAGAGACACTCAGGCAGATAAGAAATTCTAGAGTTGCTTATGATATTCAGATATTTTATATAAATAACTATTATTCTATGCATTACCAGTTCCAGGGACAGTTATTCACATTCACATCCTATACAGTGTTGCCAACTGCCCGTAGATTTACAGGCAGCCTAAATGCCCATAGGAGCTGAACAGTGCCAATAAAAATGGCTGCCACAGGCTCGAGTAAGAACTGCGCATGCACAGCTCTGGGAATCCCCAAGATCCTGAGCCTGCACCACCTGGCTCACCCCCTGCGCCCACTGGTGATATCAGGCCGCAAATCCCCACCTCCGGCTTAAAATTCCAGGAGTCGATCAAGCTGACAGAGGAGCCTCAGGCTTGAAATGAACAGTGCAATGGAGCCCAAGGACTGGCAGTGGCACCAGCAGCATTGCCGGAGATGGACAGCATGGTCCCGGCTGGGTCGACTCCCTGGATTGACACAGTCCCTGACCAGTGCCACTGGCCAGCACTGAGCACACCCTGCCCTGGCTGCAGCCTCTTGCTGAGTGAGTGGCGTGCAGCTGGGCATACATACAAGCCAACTTGAACTAAGTCCCACCACTGGACCCTTGGCCTGCAACATCCATCTATTGCTTGACTGGCTGTTATTTTTTTTTAAACCACATTAATGAAGTCTATTTATAAAAAGGTTGTTGCACAAATGTCAGAAGTATTTGTGCAAGTTATATTTTAAATGTCCTATATTTTTTCTAAGAGATTAATGCCTGTATTGTCAACTCCATCTAGGAGCAAAAATACAGTGGGCCAGATTCTCATAGAATTCCGGCGGCGTAGCGTAAGCCAGTTACACTACGCCGCCGCTGCTTGCTGGAGCAAGTGCTTGATTCTCTAAGCACTTGCTCCCGAGGTTTCGCTTACGTCGCGTAAATCGCGCAGCGTAAACCCGCGCAATTCAAATGGGGCGGCTTGTATTTAAATTAAGCGCGCCCCCGCGTCGAACGAACTGCGCATGCGCCGGCCGGGGGAAAAGCCCAGTGCGCATGCTCCAAAGGACGTCACATTTTCTCAATGTAAACGACGTAATCGCAGCGTACGCCAGCCCCATTGAGAATCGACGTACGCAAACGACGTAAACGACGCACAACACGACGCGGTCCCGAGGCCATACTTAACATGGCATCCGACGGGACACGACGGCATCCGACGGGACCTCGTAAGGTTACTCCACATAGAAGCTGGGGTAACCTTACGCGGACGAAAACGACGTAGGCGACGACGGGGCGGCGTAAAAGCGATCGAGAATCGGCGTACTACTTCATTTGCATATGCAAATGAAAAAACAACGTAAAGGCCACCTAGTGGCCGGAGTTGTCATTACATCTACGATCCGAAAGTGTAATTGTATTACGCTTGTCGGATGTAGAAGCGTATCTATGCAAAAGTGATGCTCAGCATCACACGCATAGATACGAGCCAAAAAAAAAGGCGATACGACGGGGTATCTGAGATACTCCGTCGTAACGCCTCTGAGAATCTGGCCCAGGATAGTTTTCTCTTGAGGTACACTATTTTGGAAAGCTATAGCTCATTTTAGCCACGAGATGGCATTAATCTCTTTAAGGGAAATTTAAGAGAAATCAAGAATTCTACATGGAGAGTGAGACTTTATAGTGATGGGTACAGCAGGAGACTACAGTTGTGGGAATTTGAAAGCAGAGATCCCACCAAAGGTCCCAGAAAGCTGTGCTAATGTCTACAGTATATCTATTTTATAATATAATGTCTTTATAGACAGCAGGCTATAAATGTTTTGAATTTGGAATGGGAAACAGAGCCGGTGCATAAAACACACAGTTTAGAACTTAATTTGTATTTTTTATTCATATAAGACTGGATAGATTTTATGCTACAAAATTGGACTTCAATTCAATTAAATTTCCAATATCTACCAACCTCTCAATTCATATTTTACCAAGCCATGTGTGTGAATTTGGACTCGTCTGATGACCTTTTTCTTTACAAGCTGCTCGCTGCTTCTAATGGAAGGAAGGGGGAGACAATTCTGAGTTGCTATAGGTGTACCTAGAACAAATATCCAGCCCTCTACCTTTTTTTTACCTCTTCTTTTTTATTATGTGTTTAATGCATTTATTTTTATATTATGTAAAAATACAATTATGAATGTTGACATGTGGTTGTTATTATTGGATACCTGGTGCCCTAAAAGTGTTTTAGTATTTTGTGATTGCAGAATACCTTAAAGGGGTGTTCCACCCAAAAAAATGACCCCTTCTCAATCCACTTCTCACCCCCATACATGCCACATTTGGCATGTAATTTTTTTGGGGGGGGAGTGGGGGCTTCAGTAGGAGTGGGACTTCCTGTCCCACTTCCTGCTTCCGCCGAGGGGCTGGTTAGGCGATTAAGCTTAATCGCCTACACCAGCCCCCTCCCTGTAGGCGATCACATGGGACACTGACAGGTCCCATGCGATCGCCTCTCCAATCAGCGGCGAGCCGCGCCGCGCACGCATGCGCAGTACGGCTCGCGCATGCGCAGTGGGTGCCCGGCCGTGAAGCCGAAGGCTGTCACGGCTGGGTGCCCACAGTCAGGATGGAGACGCCGGCCGGGGAGGGGGGCAGAGGAGCGGAGCCCCGGTCGGCGCGTCGCTGGAACGCAGGAGCAGGTAAGTGAGTGTTTATTAAAAGCCAGCAGCTACACTTTTTGTAGCTGCTGACTTTTAATAAACACAACTTAGGGCTGGAACACCCCTTTAAAGTTCAGAAATTAAAAGTCAATGAATGTCATTTTAAGCTGCTACACAGAGCTTATGTTCCATTTCTCCTGGAAAAAGATAACCCCAAGCTTTTCAGTGCCGTGTTCATGGTTCCCACTGCCCCTCTCTTTTGTACTACTTTTGGTCATGCCTTACCATATCAATTTTCAGGGACCAAGTTGTTTGATTACATATTTAGAATCACAAACTAAACTACTGTACCCAAGGACCCGTTATTACTACTGTTTAGCTATGGTTCCACTCCAACCAACCAAGGTACCAAGGACTTGAGGGTCCTCTGTCAACTCTCAACAAACCTGATGGGAGCTCGGAGGCTGATCCTAAAAAAAGTGGATCTCCTCTACTATCCCAACCAAGGTTGATGTCCAAAAAAAAGACCTCAAAACCTTAAAGCGTTGTTAACCCAATATTAAAAAAATGGATCCTGCTCCATTAAAGCATGTTATATGACACAGTGTTTGTCCTGTGTTATTTGGACCCCTGTAATACCTAAAAAAACTGGCTGATCCTGCCAGTTTCTCCCAACCCCTCTGTAAACTGACTACGGTGTATCATGGCTGCTGAGACCAGACACCATGGTCAGTTTACATGCTTCTGAATGAATGAATGAATGAAAACTTATATAGCGCGGCACATGTGAAGTAAATCGCCTCTGGGCGCTTGTTGTTCCTGTCTCCTTTGGAATCAAAAGAGATGAGTCTTGATCTTTCTCCTGAATGCTAAGTGGTTCTCCTCCAACCGAATGCTGGTTGGTAAAGCGTTCCATAGTCTGGGACCTTGGACCGCAAATCTTCTATCTCCTTTGGACTTGAAGTTGGCTTTCGGTATCTGGAGTAGATTTTGATTGGTGGATCGCAGAACGCGATTGGGGTTATGAGCTTTTATTTTTTCGCATAGATAATGGGGAGCATTCTCGTTAATACATCTATGCGTTAGACAGAGTGCTTTTAAAGTGATTCTGTCTTTTACTGGTAACCAATGAAGGGCTCTCAGTGAAGGTGAGATTGATTCCCAGGGTTTTTTCCCAGTCACAAGTCTAGCGGCCGTATTTTAAACGACTTGTAGACAAGCGATTTGGTACTTGGGGAGTCCGAGGTAAAGGGCATTTGCATAGTCCAATCTTGCATTTACAATTGCTCCCACCACGACTGCTATGTCTTCCTTGGGGATGAAAGGAGTAAGTCTGCGTAGTAGGCGCAGCAGATAGTGAGATCCGCTGACTACTGACCCTATTTGTGTGTCCATTGTCATGTGGGAGTCGAAGATGACCCCAAGACTTTTGACTTTGGCGCTAGGGGTGATGATTTTGCCCAGAATGGGCGGGGGGGTCCAAGTTGTTGTAGATTGATTCATACGCTTGGCGTGAAACAGGAGAAGTTCTGTTTTTGCTCCGTTGAGTTTAAGATAACTCTTTGTCATCCAGTCCTCTATCAAAGAGAGGCATGTCTCTAGATTGAGGTGGTGATCCTTTTTATTGCAAATGCGGAAATACAGTTGCGTGTCGTCTGCATATGAGTGATAGAGCAGTTTTTGGCTGCTGATGATTTAAAAAAGAGGACGAAGATAGATGTTGAATAACATCAGCGACAGGGGGGATCCTTGAGGGACTCTGCATAATAATAATGTGCGTTTTTCAGAAGTAAAGGGTCCCAACTTCACTATTTGCGATCGGTTTTCCAAAAAAGAGGAGAACCAAGATAAATCGCTTTCTGCGACTTTGGCTACTTTAGCCAGCCGAGTCAATAAAAGCTTGTGGTCTACTGTATCAAAGGCTGCGCTTAGGTCCAGCAGAACCAGAAGACAAGATTCTCCTTCATCTGCAGCCTCGAGAACGTCCTCCTATATCTTGAGCAATGCTGTTTTCTTCTATCAGCAAACTGCTCTCCTCTCTGCTCCTGTGTCCTCCTCCCTCCCCCCTCTCTGTCTGTGTGTCCCCCCCTTCTGCTCTTATAACACTAACCTGTATACACCATCAGCGCTGCCTCCTATTGCAGTGTCCCCCTCTGTGAATGATTTATGTAAATACCTAATTTAGGAGCCGAGATTGTGATCTCTCCTCCTCTTCTCCAGACTGACATGTTTAGTGCTGTTTAAAAAAGTAATTTAAAATTACTCATGGCTATAATGAATTGTCGGGTCCCGACAATACAGATAAAAGTAATTGAAAGTCATTGAAAAATAATAAATACAAATGTGTGGGGTTCTAGGTCCTTCAGGTCTGGTATGGATATTAAGGGGAACCCAAATAAAATGCAATGGGGTGCCCTCCAAAAATCCATACCAGACCCTTCAGGTCTGGTATGGATTTTAAGGGTAACTCCACGCCAAAATTGAAAAAAAAAATGGCTTGGGGTTCCCCCCAAAAATCCATACCAGATCCTTATTCGAGCATGCAACTTGGCAGGCTGCAGGAAAAGAGGGGGGGGAGAGCGCCCCCTCTCCTGAACCATGCCAGGTCAGATACCCTCAACATGAGGAGGATGGCTTCATCCCCACAACCCTTGCCCGGTGGTTGTGGGGGTCCGCGGGCAGGGGGTTTATCGGAATTTGGAAGCCCCCTTTAACAAAGGGGACCCCCAGATCCTGTCCCCCCCCCATGTGAATTGGTAACGGGGTATATTTTACCCCTACCATTTCACAAAAAAAGTGTCAAAATGTAAAAAAAAACACACACACCAAGTTGTAATAAAAAAAAAAGACCCCTTCTACGATCCCGGACCTGCCTCTACAAATGATACCGCCTCCACCGGTGGCCAAATGATGTGACAGCCCGTGACGAGTGACCCTGCCCCCTCTGACGCATCACGTCATGGGTGGCTCTACCCTGGGTTATTAACCTTTAAAATTAGCAGTTTTGATTTCTCCCATAGACTTTTAAAGGGTGTTCCGTGGCTTTTCGGATTGGCAGCGAACACCCCAAATTGTTCGTTGTTCGCCAAACAGCCAATGTTCGAGTCAAACTCATATTTGACTCAAACATAAAGCTCATCTCTAATCAAGAGTCAGTTTACATTAGACTGCTCAGCAGTAAAACATAAAAATAAAACATGTAAAAGAAAGATTAAAACTCCACCTGCTGTCTACAAATTCAAAATATCTATATTATTTTATTTTGACCATACAAAAAATGTAATAAAATGTTTTATTCCAGACTATAATAAATAATGAATGGAAATATTCACTGAACGGCAATGCATAACTGAATTGCTATAATTGCAGCAGGGATGCATATTTTGGCTCCATTATATTTTTCCTTTTTTGACAGTTTTGAGTACAGAGCAGGACATGTGAGATTAAGTCATACCAAAATTATTCTGACTACCACTAGATCTTCCTGAATGGCCAGATGACTAATATGGGCCCTGACTGCATGCATAGTAGCTACCTTGACGTAGATGCACAGGAAATTGTAGAGAAAATTTGAAAGGGTTTTGTTAGGTAGATTTGCCTTGGATGTCTTGAAAGGAAACTACAGTTGAGAAATGCAATTTCCTTTTAAAATGGACCCTTGGGAAAAGAAGCATTGCTGTAAGTCTCTGGAGTTTCTAATTATTTCCTCTGAAACTTATCAGAAAAGTGATAAACAGTTGCCAAGTTCCAAAGAGGATGCTTGTTAAATAAAGGCATTTGTTGGTAAAAAAAAAAAAAAAAGAAAAAAAAAGATGAATTCTTTCCAAGAGGAAAATTATTTATTTGTTTCTTTTCTTTTTACAGCTGGATCAACACCATTGTAAAACTTTTATTTATTTTTGACGAGTGGGTTGCAATCTTGTTGTTCTAATGACAAGTGCTTTTCTTTCTTCTTCTTCTTCTTTCCAGTTCAAATGTCTTCCCATTCTTCTATTATGCTTCATGAAAAATCGATTAAGAGGGTTTTTCTTCTAGAAGATCATATGAAGTTTATTGGATTTCACTCTGTACACCCACATACGTGTAAAGCCAGCCACATCCCAGTAGATGACAAAGCATCAGTTTAAATTAGAAAACAAGTCTTAAATAGCCTGTCATGTAGAAAAATAATCATTCTTGTGGGTCGAAGAGCCAGTGTTTTGGTTTATTTTTATGCTATATAATGGAACATGACATGAAATCATTGCCGTTACATGTACTGAATCCTTTGTTTAGAATAACGAGCATTACAAGGGATAAGTCCTAAAGTTGAAAGCCAGCCAATATTAAAAAAAAAAAATACAGTTGTTATTCATAAAATACACATTTTATACAATAGTGAATTTAAATTAATTTAAAGGAAAGTAATGTGAATAGAAACAGAAGGGCTGTTATTTCTAACAACCCTTTCTCTCACATTGGTCCTAATCTGTATGTTTGCTCTGGATCAGAGACCCTGAAAGCAATAGGAGTTGCTATTTTAATATATGCTAATGTTCCTGTTCACATTGGCATGCTAAATTGCAGCCCATTGCCGGAAACGGCACTGTCCCAATCGGTGCAACGCCACACTGATTTCCAAAAATAGTTCCTACACTACTATTGGCGACTTTGGGAGGAATTTCAATAGACATCTGTGCATAAACCCACACGATGTCTTTCAAATTGCCCCCAAACTTGCACTGAAATGCAGGTTTGAAATTTTGTGAGTTCACCTAAACTTTTGCAAACATATCATGTTTCTCCTCTCTCTTGATGAGTACTAAACAACATCCAACACTATTAGGCCGCGTACGCACGATCAGACCGGTCCGATGAATCTGCAGACCAGTTTCATCGGACCAGTTCGATGATGTGTACGGCCCGTTGTCCGTCGGACCAAAGTTTTAAAACTTGCTTCAAAATCTGTCTGACGGACACCTGTCCCCCGGACAGGTTCGATGGTTAGTACACAAAAGCATCGGACCAAAAACCTGCGCATGCTCAGAATCAAGTCGACGCATGCTTGGAAGCATTGAACTTCGTTTCAGCACGTCGTTGTGTTCTACGTCACCGTGTTCTGGTTTGATCGGATTTTTGGTCCGATGGTGTGTACGCACATCAGACCATCAGACCACTTCAGCCTGGTCCGATGAAAAACGGTCCGTCGGACCAGTTTCATCAGACTGGTCTGATTGTGTGTACGTGTGTACGTGGCCCTAGGCCATTAACTCTATATTTGAATTAGTACATGATGTTTCTGATCATTGACTACCTGGATATGACATTTGTATATTATCCTCCTAATGTTGGGAGTTCTTGTGTTATGCTTTGTTTTTTTATCTTATATTTTTGAAAAAAATAATAAACAAATTAAAATCTAAAGTTGCACTTTGGGAATTCTCCTAATTATTAAATAGACCCCAGATGGTAAAGGATTTAATGCTCTTTTGATTAGGGATTGATATAATACTTACTAGACATGTGCACACTGAAATATTTTGTTTCGGAATTTCGTTTTTGTCCGAAAAAAAAAACAATTATTTTGTTACGCCCGAAATTGTTTTTTATTTATTTCATTTAGTAAAAAATGCATTAGTCTGAAAATCCAAATTAATTAAGGTCGAAACTGTCATTGAAGGCTTATGGTGTCTGTCGAATGTTCTCAGAAGATTCGACGAGCAGATAAACTGTATGAAGCCGCAATCGTACATTTCCGGTCGAATGTTCCGCCTACAAGCTATAGAAGAATTCTAATGTTGTTTGACACTAGTAATAATTATATTTATAAGTTATTATTACTAGTCAACCAAAATTCAAATTCTTCTATAGCCTATGGGCAAAGCATTTGACCGGAAATTTACGATTGCGGCATCGTACAGTTTAGCTGCTTGCTGAATCTTCTTAGAACTTTCGACAGACACCAAAAGCTTTTAACCACTTCAGACCCACGCTATAGCCGAATGACGGCTACAGCGCGGGTCTGAATATCCAAGCCGCCGTCTTTTGACGGCCACCCCTCTGGGCGTTCCCAGCGTGCGCTCCAGAGCACGCTGCGGGGAAGCTCTGTGTTGGCTGTGTCCCTTGGACACAGCCAATCACAGATCAAGGCGAACGGCCAATCTGTGCGGCAAATGAGAGATGATCTCATCTGTTAACATATGAGATCATCCCTCATTGCCGTTTTACACAGAGACGGCGTCCTGTCTCTGGATAGGAGGAGACCGATCTGTGTTCCGTGTACATAGGGACACAGATCGGTCACCCCCCCAGTCACCCCCCCTCCCTCCACAGTTAGAACACACCTAGGATACACATTTAACCCCTTCATCACCCCCTAGTGTTAACCCCTTCAATGCCAGTCACATTTATACAGTAATTAGTGCATATTTATAGCAAAAAATGTGTCAAAAGTGTCCGATGTGTCCGCCATAACGTTGCAGTACCAATAAAATTCGCAGATCGCCGCCATATCTAGTAAAAAAAATAAATAATAAAAAATAATAATTCTGTCCCCTATTTTGTAAGCGCTATAACTTTTGCGCAAACCAGTCGGTTATTGCGATTTTTTTTAACAAAAATATGTAGAAGAATAGGTATCGCCCTAAAATGAGAATAAAAATGTTTTTTTTTTTTTAAATTGGGATATTTATTATAGCAACAAGTAAAAAACATCGTATTTTTTTTCAAAATTGTCGCTCTTTTTTGTTTATAGCACAAAAAATAAAAACTGCACAGGAAATCAAATACCACCAAAAGAAAGCTCTACTTGTGGGGAAAAAAGGACGTCAATTTTGTTTGGGAGCCACATCGCACGACCGCGCAATTGTCAGTTAAAGCGACGCAGTGCCGGAAGCTGAAATTTCACCTGGGCAGGAGGGGGGTATATGTGCCCAGTAAGCAAGTGGTTAATGACAGATAAGACACTTGTATTTCGCTGCTTCGTCGAATCTTTGTCGTTCATGTCGAATGGTCTACCCCAACACTGTCTCTATAATGTCGAATCTTTCCTCTCTATGTAGAATAATCTTGAACTAATAGAGTTAAACTTTATTTCACTAGCTTCCTTGTAATGTGATTACATATTTTTTTTTTACTTGCCTTGAACACCCTGTTACTAGGCAGAATTGCTAATCTGCCTTCTTCCTGGACCATGGTGGTTCTTCTTTCCTACCTAAGCCGCACAGACTCCTGGGAAATTAGTGTCATCTTTTCCCAGGAGACTGTGCGCTTTTCTCTCCCGAAAAAACATTCTACTGCATTCTTTTTTGACCGGAGCTCCGCTTTAAGGTTAGACACATTCGACCACAGGTTCAATAGACACTTATTGTCAGTGTCATGTTGAATCTCCTATCTATATCGAACTATTGTAGCAACGAAAATCTTTCAGATCTCGGATTCTGCGTGTTCGGTTTTATTTGTTAAAACGATAATGAAAATACCCGAAATTCGGACAAAAAATGGATTCGGACGAAAATGAATGCACATGTCTAACACTTACCGGTACCTCTCAAGTACCTGAATGTGGACACATTGTGCATGATAAGGGATAAAGTGGGGCAGCAGGATTTTATTGGTATCATCATCATTACAACAAGATTTTTTAAAACAGTAAATTTAATTATATACAGTTAATTCCACAACAAGCCATATAAACGCACAATGTAAAAATGATCTCCCTTTTTATAGTTACTACACCTCAAAGGTTGGGGTTACTTCTACCGGGGAAACGATTGCATAGAAGATATATGTTGACGTTATCAATGGGAACAATGGGGACTCCCATTGATAACGTCAACATATGACGAAACGCGTCTGGGTTGGACGGCGTGCAGTGACATCACCGCGTATGCGTTAGGAGGAGGGCTCCTTGTTGTTGCCGGCCGGCAGAATTTTATGTACATCGCTCGTTTGCACTTCCTTGTGTGAGTAGCCTTTTAATTTTTTATTAAAACCAATCATTGGTATTACACTATGTTGCAGTCTCCTTCCTTTTACATGGTTTATCGCTGTCCCATATGATATTGATATTGTCGAGTACCCAGCGCTGCTTCCCACTCCTGTAAATCAGAAATCTGGTAAGCCTCAGTCCATGTGGTGGTGGCTCACGAATCCTCTACATTTCACTTGGGTGCTGTTGATGTCACATTCATCATTTTTTTTGGACTTACATACGTTTGTGTTATTTAAGGACTTTATTGTTTCTTTTTTAGTTAGCACAATTTTCTTTTTTATTTCTCTATCCTTGTGTTAGATCACGTGATTGCTGCCTTCTGTGATTTCACTTATCACGTTATTATTTTATTATTGGTTTAGCGCAAAATTTTCTTTTTTACACTGTATGTGTAGGCTGTCTAAATTGGAGTGTTTGACCGATTGTTACAGGAGGCCAAAAATCGCTTTGTGTATGACACATGGGTTTCTGGACTTCCACCATTCCACTCCAATGATATCTCACACTTGGCTATAGAAATAATGATGTACTTTACCAGGGACATAAACAAGGACTAGTTGTATAAAACAAGCCCTCGTGCTGGCACTCGTGCATGTGATCGCACGTGGCCCGCGGCGATCGTGCCCGCTGGCCACGTGCATCGGGCCCCCCACCGTGCAGCGGCCACGGGGCCCTCTGGTGGCAGAAAACTGGTAGGGCGTGGCAAGTGGTAACATTGACAACGTCCATACGACGAAACTTGTCCAGACTAAACATATCCAGACAACTTGGATTACTACCCTATGAGGACTCCTCTTCTTTTCCTATTACATACGGTGACCTTCTATAACATCAGCGGACGAGGCCCCCAAGACACGGTAAGAACCCCGCCTGGCAACAGTGGGTAAGCGATCCTCCTTTGACCCCGCAAGGCTCAACTCTGGTGAGTGGGGACCCAGGTGGGGGGATCACGGATTGCTGCCTGATGTTAACAGATGGGAATTGAGGCTGTCAGCTTATGAACAACCACCACTGGTCACCAACTATATATTGCACTGCTAAAAGTTGAACTGGGGACTTTGTTATATAATTTCTCCCAGCCTATGTAGACCACCCGTTTTTTTTTAGGATAGGCAAAGTAGAGTGACGCTTAATTGAACAGCCATCTCAGTGATATTTACTGTCTTATTTTTGGTTTTATTTTTGGTTTTTGGCTTTTTCACGTTTGAATTATCAACATTTTTCACTTATGGATCATAGGAGTGTTCTATATTGAGGATTGCATTATATTGTGCACTCTAACATTATCACAGTCACTTACCTGTCCTATTGGAGGATCAGGATCGTTCTAAGTGCTGGGGCTGGAAAAGAAGAATTTGACACAAAGGGTTGGCTTGGACAGATGAAGATTTCTCTTGAAAGAAGAATACACACATGTGATACATCATACTAATTGTGTGGCTGAACTTAGCCTTTAACTGCTTCAGCCCCAAAAGATTTTACCCCCTTCCTGACCAGAGCACTTTTTACAATTTGTCACTGTGTCGCTTTAACTGACAATTGTTCGATGCTGTACCCAAGCAAAATTTGCATCATTTTCCCCCACAAATATAGCTTTCTTTTGGTGGTATTTGATCACCTGCGGTATAAACAAAAAAAGAGGGACAATTTTTGAAAAAGAAAAACATTTTTTTTTTACATTTTTCTATAATAAATATCCCCAAAAGTAAAAAAATAAATAAAAAATTCTTCATCAGTTTTGGCCAAAATATATTCTTCTACATATTTTTGGTAAAAAATCGCAATAAGCATATATTGATTGGTTTGCGCAAACTATGGGAGATTTATGGCATTTTTATGTAATTTTTATATTTTTTAATAGTAATGGCAGTGATTTTTAATGGTACTGCGACATTGCGACAAACAGATCGGAGACTTTTGACACTTTTTTGGAACTATTGGTGATCAGGGCTATAAAAATGCACTGATTACAGGGCAGGGGTTAACACTAGGGAGCGATCAAGGGGGTTAAATGTGTGTTCCCATAGCATGTTCTAACTGTGTGGGGATGTGAGCGACTAGCTAAAAAGTCATATTGTTTTCCCTACTTATAAGAAACCATATGGCTCCTCTCCTCTGACAGCACAGGGATTTGTGTGTTTATACACACAAATCCCCATGCTGGCACTTGTGCACGTGATTGCACGTGGACCGCAGTGATCGTGCCTGCTGGCCACGTGCATCGGGCCCCCCACCGTGCAACGGCCACGGGGCCCTCTGGTGGCAGAAAACTGGTAGGGCGTGGCAAGTGGTTAAAGGATAAGCAAACCTTCTGGAACATGTTACACGTTACACCCGTATTTACAGTGTAACATGCTCCATCCCTGCACTCCTGACCCCTCCTTCCTGTGAAAGTGGATGGGGGATCCTTTTTCTTTTTTTTTGTATAATCTGTTTTTATTGAGAAAAGAAAAAGGAACATGTATACACAAACATAAGTGATGTGCACATTGAACATGGTCTGCAAACAATATACAAAATAGTACAGTGCAAAAGTACAACAAAGCAACTTAAGGACAAGGTGCCATTTCCCGAAAAGTAACACTAAACTATCGAGGAGGGGCGGCCGCCCCCCCCCCCTAGATCTCTTACCCGTCCTACATCAAAACCAGGGGCAAGGACCCAACTAGGCTAGGAGCCCTCGCTTCCCAGCGCCTATTATGGGGAGGGGGGGTCAAATGACCTCCATCATACCCTACCCGGCCGAAATCTGGCCCATAGGCACCTGAAAAACAAGGGCCTCCTAACAAAGAAAACTAGGAGTCTCCCCTTCCAACACGTAGGAGGGGAGACCACATTTGTACAATATGGTCCGGCCCAATCAAGGGAACAACCCCAGCATCGGAAAACCCATGAGCTGGGCATGTGTACGGGGGACCATGTACTAATTCCCAAGGAAGGAGAACAAGGGAATATGAACTAAATAAAAACAAGGACCTAGACAAAACTAACCCATACAGGACATAGACAGACAAACAGACGACGACAAGAGATAGGAAAGTAGAAAGTCCAGAAAAAGGAGAAGAAAAAGGAAAAGAGAAAGATGAATAAGCCTCCAGCAGGTATGCCCCAACTGGTCTCTGTCGGAGCCCAGTGCAGCACTCTAATTCCCACACCTCCAAACCTCGTCTCCAGGGCCTACGATTCAGCACCCCTCCTCCCCCTTAGTGAGGGCTCTGCAAGCTCCAACAAAGCAACGTCCAGACTAGAGGTGACAAACCCAGCCCCCGGGGTATGTTGCAGCCAAGCCGCCCAAATGGACTGAAAGCGCTCACCTGTGCCATTGCACCTTGCCACCCACTCCTCCGCCTCCATGATTTCCTGCACCTTTTTGAACCAGTCCTCAAGGCTAGGAACGGAAACCTGCTTCCAGTAAAAAGGAATCAGTCGCCTGGCAGCGTTCAAAAGGTGCGGCAGGGCACATCCCCTGTAGCGACTGATCGGCATGGAAGGGACATGAAGGAGAAAGTGCAATGGTTGGAGCGGGATGTCCACCTCCAACACGGTCTCAATCTGCGTCTTAATTGCTTCCCAAAAAGGACGAATCCTTGGGCACTCCCACCATATGTGGAGTAGGGTCCCGCGATGGCCACAGCCCCTCCAACAATGATCTGACACAGCGGGGTAAATGCGTGAGAGGACAGTCGGCACCCTATACCACCTGGACAGTAACTTGTAATTTGTTTCTTGTGCCCTAGACTCTATGGAACTAGAGTGAGTCAGGCGGTATAAGGAAGCCAGCTGTGTCTCTGAGAGCTCCCTCCCCAGGTCTCGCTCCCACTCCCTAATGTAAGCCGGCTTATGTTCCAACGCGGACGAGCCCAGGAGCTGATAGAGCTCAGATATCATATGGGGAATGGGATCCTCTGCAACGAAAAGAAGCTCAAAGGGTGTGAGTTGAGAGGGAGCACGAACAGGAGCAGCCTGTGTGTCGAAGAAATGTTTAAGCTGCGCGTGACGCCAAAAATCCATTGGGAAAGAGCCGTGCCGAGCCCTAAGGGACTCAAGTGGGGGAAGAACCCCACCCTCCAAAATCCTACCACATGGAGCACTAGGGTCGTCCACCCAAGTCCTAAAAAAACCCCTTTGTTCACCCGGGAGGAACCAGCAAAAGCCCACCAGTGGAGCCAGTGGGGACCCAAAAGGCGCCAAGGAGTACAAAGCATTGATCCTATCCCAAACCTGAAGGACCTGCCTTGTAAGGGGAGAGGTCATAGCAGACAACCCTCTGTGCTCCTTCAACAGCCAGGGGGCATAGGCCAAGTCCCGACCCGCCATACTCTTCTCCAGAGGAACCCAAAGTCTAGAGTGGGAGTGGAACTTCCAGTTCAGAATCCTCTGGAGAACAATGGCCCCATAATACCGCCTGATATCCGGAATCCCCAGACCCCCTGCCCTTTTAGCTCGCTTCAGAACCCTCATGGCTATTCTAGGCTTCCTGGCACTCCACACAAAGTCTATGAGCATGCTATTAAGTTTATTGAAGAAGGCGCTTGATAAAGGAACCGGCAGCATCTGCAGGAAAAACAGGACCCTAGGAAGCACGTTCATCTTGAGGATGTTTACTCGCCCAAGCCAAGTAAAGGCTGTTTTAGTCCAATGGGATAGGTCAGTTTTAATGGTCGTCAGTAGGGAGGGATAATTGGCACTATATAGAGTTTCATACCGGTCAGTCAGCTGGATACCCAAGTACTTAATTGAGGACCTAGCCCACGCGAAGGGAAACGCCGCTGTAAGGCTATCTCGAAGGGACGAGGGTAAAACAATCGGCAGAATTTCAGACTTCGAGAGATTAATGGAAAAGTTGGACAAGGCTCCATACTCGTGTAGTTCTCTCATGAGGTTCGGCAACGAGATAAGGGGTTCAGTAAGATGAAACAGAACGTCGTCCGCATAGGCGGACAGTTTATGCTCCATATTCCCAACCGTCACACCCTTAATGTCCCGGTTAGCCCTCACCCTGCGTAGCAAAGGCTCCAGGGTAAGGGCAAACAGGAGGGGCGAGAGGGGGCATCCCTGCCTGGTGCCGTTCCTAATCGGGAACCCTGATGAGAGAACACCATTCACCTTGTCCCGGGCGCTCGGGGCAGAGTAGAAGGCCATGATCCAAGTCAGCATAGTCGGGCCCAGCCCCACAGACTCCAGGACCGCATGCAGGAAGGACCAGTCAACCCGGTCAAAGGCCTTCTCTGCATCCGTTGAGAGAACCAAATATGGAGCTCGTGTAGGGTTGCTACGTGCCCAATGGATCAGATGGACCGCCCTCAGTGCGTTGTCACGAGCTTCACGCCCCGTGACAAAGCCCGTTTGGTCCGGGTGTACGATATGTGGGACGAGATGTTTAAGACGGTTGGCTAAAATTTTTGCCAGGATTTTAACATCCAGGTTTAGCAGCGATATTGGCCTATAACTCTGAGCCTGGGAGGGGTCCTTGCCCTCCTTAGGGAGCACCGTGATATGGGCTAACAGGGCTTCGGGAGGGATCGGATCCCCCCTGGCAATCGAGTTAAAGTATCTACACATAGGGCCTACAAGAATCGGGAGGAAGGAGCTGTAGTAAGCCTTCGAGTATCCATCCGGCCCCGGGCTTTTCCCACTCGGCAAAGATTTAACGATCGCCTCTATATCAGAGGGCGTCACAGGAGACTCCAACTCTGCCCGCTGCTCCTCGGACAAAGAGGGGAGCCCAGAATCTGCCAAATATTCCCTAATAGCATCATATTTTGATGCCATCGAGTCTGGTGTAGCAGTCGAGTCCAAAGAGTAGAGCTTCGCATAGTAGTCACGGAACAGAGAGGCAATCTTGGAGGGCTGGAAAACCATCCCGCCCGAAGGGGATTGGAGCTTATGAACAAAACTCTGGGCCCTGCGTTTCCTGAGGGCTCTAGCGAGCATCCTCCCGCACTTGTTACCATGCTCATAATACTTATGAGAAAGGTAACGGAGCTGCCGGCACACCTTACGATCCAGGAACCGAGAAAAAAGGTCCCTAAGCTCCAACAGCTTCCCCAAGGCCTCCGAATCGCCGCTGCGTTTATGACGAAGCTCTGCCTGTTGGAGGTGTGTCAAGATCTTCTGAAAGTCCACCTGTCGTGCCCTCTTACACCTGGCCCCCTGTGAAATCAGTTCCCCCCTAACGACCGCTTTATGACCCTCCCATAACGTCCCCTCAGTGACATCCTCAGTAGCATTTTCCGCAAAATAATGCGTCATGACCTCAGACACCTCCGCCACCACCACAGGATCGTCCAGTAGGTTCTCGTTGAGACACCATGACCAGGGACGCTGAACACCATGTGCCGCCTCAAACGTAAGAGTGACCGCCGCGTGGTCAGAAATAGTGATGTTCTCTATGGATGCCGCCTGTAATCGCTCAAGGGTACATTGGTCGACGAATATAAGGTCAATGCGAGTGTATATATCATGAACCCTAGAGTAATAGCTGTAATCTCTCGTCGAAGGCTGAAGCACCCGCCAGCTGTCAAACAAGAAATGAGACTGCATGGTCTTCCTAAACCTTTTCAGGAATGCATACGAATGGGCTGAGCGACTATGGGAGGTGTCAAATACAGGATCCGGGCTGATATTAAAGTCCCCCCCTAGGATTAGACGGCCTTCCCGAAATTCAGAAAGGCGGTCCAAAACCGCCTCTATAAATGTCAACTGGTTAGTATTGGGGCATATACGGTAGCAAAGGTGAAAAGAGACCCAGCAATTTCCCCTTTTACAAAAACAAACCTACCCATGGGATCCGAGAAGTGTGCCTTAAGGAGGAATGGGCAAGACTTATGGATTGCAATGGCCGTACCCTTAGCCTTAGGGATCGTGGAGGTGCTGAGGAACCACTGGTTGAATAGGTGAGTAGGGAGTCTAGGTGTGGCTTGGGCGGTAAAGTGGGTCTCCTGCAAGAACACTACCTGTGCCCCCAGACGCCTTAATTCCAACCACAACTTGCCCCGTTTGTGTGGAGAGCAAAGACCCCGAACATTGTAAGACACTACCTTAACCGAAGCCATGGAGATCAAGAACCTTCCTTAGAGCCGAAGAACGACCACTGGGCCCAGCTTGAGCAAATCTGAGGAGGCAGCACCTGGGAAAACACCGGGAAGGAAGAGGTAAAGGAGAGAGAAGAAAGAAGAGTAAAGCAGGGGAGACAAAAAGACAACACAAAGACATACAAAAAACACAAAAACATGAAATCACAAAAAATACCCCCACCAGGCAGGCAAGGAGACACAGCTCGCCGAAGCAAACCAGGTCTAGCCTGCCCACCAGAACAGAACCCATAGAGCGAGCCCACCCAGGAAAAAACCCCCACCCCAAGGAGGGTCCCCAGCCAAGGCCCGTCAACCCAAAAAGGGAAACACCCAGCATGGGTAGACCTACTTGGGGAAGAGAGACCACCATGAGGGAGACGAGAACCCCACCCCACCCCACCCGCACCGCTTCCGAAAAGCAGAGTAGTACAGTCAGAGGGACGCACCAGGGAAAGAAGTCCGAAGTGTCATGAGGTAAAAGTCTGCCAGGCACAAAAAAAAAAAAAGGGGAAAAAAACCCAACAACCCCCCCCCCCCTCCCCACCCAAAAACAGAGTCCAGACATCTACGTAAATGTCCATAGAGACAAAAAGTGAAAACAGGGGGGGGGGGCAGGGGAAGAAAAAATCAAAATTTCCAAGCCCAGAAAAAAACCGAGAACCCAACCTCCCAGGAACCAGTGAAACAGATAAGGGAGAGGGTGCAGAAGAGTCATCCATCAGTTAGGAGTGTGAGCCCATCAGTCTCCAACTTGTGTAGGGCCAGAAGGGGCACCGGTATTGCGGCGTCTGTTGTTCCTCCTACGGCCCCTGCTGGACACGGTCTGCCAGGGCTGCGAAAAAGGTAGAGCTGGGAGGACAGGAACCCCCCTCCAATCCGGGAAGTCCACATCTCCAAGGTGTAGGGCATCAAGGAAGCGTGGCAAGTCATCCTTAGTACGCAGCAGCACCAAACGGTCCTCGTGTGTCACCTGAAGACTAAAGGGTAAGCCCCAACGATAGGAAAAGCCCGCTTCCTGAAGAGCTGACAGCAGAGGTCGCAGGGCCCTGCGTTGCATAAGAGTGCGCCGGGAGAGGTCTTGGTAGAAAAATAATTTGGCCCCATCAAAGTCAAAGTAGGGCTTATTCCTCATCTTCTGCATTATGCGGTCTTTTAAGGTATATTTGTGGAGTTTACAAATGATGTCCCTTGGAGAGTCAGGGTCCTGGGAAGGCGGCCTCAGGGCTCTATGAGCCCGATCAATCTCGATTGGAGTAGTGGCTGGAAGGTTCAGAATTTCCCTAAACACCCCCTCCAAGGACGGGATAATATCACGTGGCGCAGTGGCTTCTGGCATACCCCTAATGCGAACGTTAGCTCTCCTGCTGCGGTTTTCAAAATCATCCATCTGAGAAATTAAAGCCTCTATCTGATGACTCTGGGCCTTACACGTCTCCTGCAGAATAGCTATACTGGGCAGAGAGTCCTCAAAGCGCTGCTCCAAGGTCTCCACTCTTCCCCCCAAGTGAGCAGTGTCAGACTTAAGCTGGGCTATGTCCTGGGTAAAGGCCTTCTCAATCCTGGCAGTGAAACGCTCCAGGTCATCCCTAGTGGGGAGAGACCATATGTGTCTCTTTAAGTTCTCATCCCCCATCAAGTCCATCACATCTGGGCACAAACCCTGGGAAGAAGGGGAGCCCGGGGAAGCATGGAGAGCCGCATCACTCACCATCTGAGGGGATGGAATAGGAGAGGACGCCGCGCCGGAGGCATCATCCCCGCGCTGTTTAGCAGCCTTCTTCTCCGCCGCCATCTTGGAGTCCCCCTTCCCGGGCCGCCGCGGCTCCGTGCAGAACGAATCCATCGTTCCCTGTGTCGACCGGTCCACCCTCGGAGGCTGGGAGGATGCCCGAGTCCTCTGGGACATGTTGATGTAAATATCCAGCCGTTTCTGTCCCCCTGTACGCCAAATTAAGCTGCGGTGCGAGCGGAGCTGGGAGCACACGCGTCCTCACTCCACCATCGCTTGGCCACGCCCCGGGGGATCCTTTTTCAATACCAGGTGTTACATTTTGAAAACAGCAGTGGACTGCAGGGCTCTACCCACAAAGATGTGTCATTTATTCACTCACAGGAATCTATAAATAAGAAAACTACAAGCCCTGTCTTCCTCTGCGGCCTGTACAGAGGGGGATTTTGCAGGAGCCTGAAACTTTGTGCCTTTGTGCATTTTTTTAAATTATTTTAGCAAAAGGTCAACTTAGTCTTTAATAATCCATGCACACAAAATAAGTTTGACTTCTCAAGCCCAGGCTAGTATAAATATTGCTTACATTCAGCCAATCTGCAGTCTGCATAACTAAAGTGAGCACCAGGAAAGTGTCTGCTCTACATACCAATTTAGTTTAAAATGTTTGGAGTAAGATGTGTTGCCAATTATAATTATTACTTTAATTTAGACTAAATAAAAAGACATTTAGGCAACAACTCAAATTTTTTGCTCATTCTCTTTTCTCAAGTTTTGAGAATCACAAATCAATCTTTACTGCAAAGGTCATAAATGGTGATTTCTGTGCTGCATTGCACTAATTCAATCTCTGGAGATAACAAGTTGCTAGAAGCAGACATGTATGAGTTCAGCTAAGGCCTTTCCATTCAACATAACATGTAATTCCAGATGACAAATTGTTCAAAGCAAAATGCACATCTAGAGGGATCTCTAAAGCCTTCTTAGTCTGCAGTTACAGTGCAGAATACAGACAAGGTACATTTAAGCAGAGCAATGTTTATACTGGCTTGTACCTGACACTTCCCACATTTTATCTAATGGGACAAAAAAATAATATCAACAGAGGTTTTTAGCTTTACCTATTTAAATCAAAACTAAAAACAAATGTTTGGGATTTGAATATTCGTAACCACTTCCTGTCGCGTGTACACATACATGTGGTCTCACAGAAGTGAGTCTTCTTCCATGAGGCTGCATATATGTGTACAAGAAAGAAAGAAAGGGTAGATCAGGATAAAATCAAGGTCAGGGTTAGGGAAAGGGGCAAGGTCAGGGTTAAAGGTCAAAGTTAGGGTCAGTGTTTATTTTGGTAACATAAGAACAGCAAAATTCATACAATTTTTTTTGTGCCCTACTAGGCCAAAATAACACATAACATACACATATATGTAACATCAGGAGCAGGATCATTTATTTTTGGTTGTTCTTTGGTAATAGCAAATATTTATTACCAGTTTTCTTTTGATAAGAAAGCCCAAATGAAAGCCCAATTTTTCCTGAAGCAAAAACAATGTATTATGTTCCTGGATACACTAAGCAAGTGTGATGACATGTACTGTTTCACTAACACATGTCAAAACTGTCTTCAGGCATTAGTATTTGTCCTCTCCTCCATCATAAGGGGTTAAAGGAGATTCCATGTCATGTGTTGGTTCTTTTTAAAGCAGTGCAGAGAAGAGCTAAACAAGAAATATTAAAGGGGTTGTAAAGGTTCAACAGAAAAAAAAGAGAGAAAAAGAGAAAAAGAAAAAAAGAAAAAAAGAGAAAAAAAGAGAAAATACGGCGCTCCCTAAGGCGGCGTACATGCGTGGAAGTATTTTACTTCCTGGAGTGGTGACGTGGCGGCGTCAACGTCACCACTGCGTCCTCAGTCCGAGGGGATTTTCGTCCGATGGTGTGTACACGCCATCGGACCAAAATCCGAGGAGACATGTCCGCTGGAAACGGTCCGTCGGACATGTTTGAGCGGACATGTCTCCTCGTCTGTACGCGGCCTAATGGTGACTAAACACAATATAAATTAGTGAAATACTGAAAATACATCTAACCCTAGCAGTAAATGCAATATCATGAATATAAAGCAGCAGTGAAAAATTGTGCGACAACACAGATAATTAAGCAAAAGAAAATATGGAAACTGCGCTATAAACCAACCTGTAAATAAAAACAGTGGAAAATATTTTCCACTGTTTTTATTTACAGGTTGGTTTATAGCGCAGTTTCCGTATTTTCTTTTGGTTGTAAAGGTTTGTTTTTTATTAGACATGTGCACAGCAAAAATTTTCATATTATTTTGTTCCGTTTCGTATCGTTCCGTAGGTTCGTACCGATTCGTAATTTCGTAATACTCCTGTTTTCCTGTTCGTTCCTGTTCGTATTTCGTACGACGCGATTTTTTGTATTCCGATCGTTTCGTATTTTGGTTACCGTTTTATTTTCGTACATGCGGGATGATTCGTTATTCTGTTTAATTTATTGTCGTTTCTTGTTAGACAATTTTTTCGTGAATTTTCGTCATTTTCTACTTTCGTAAATATATCGCAGGGTTCGCGGCACTTTCAACATGCGGCTCATCCATATATACTATTGTTAAGCCCCATACACTTGGTCAGACTTTTTTGCCAACAAACATAAAAACGAACGTTTTCCGTTCGTTTTAAAAAAATCAGTTAGTTTGTAAGCTCCATCAGAAAATCATTTTTGGGTTCAAAAGTCTGGCCAACTGATCTCCCTTCAGACAAAAATCCACGGAAAAGTTTTTTTGGCTTTACTGTACTCGGCAGTCGGCACAAAAGAGAAGCTGATTCACTAACTACACTCACTCACTGCCCATTCAAAAAAAAGAATCAAGTACACAAATTTACAAACAGACCAAAAAAAAGGATATACAAAACACACAAATGAAAATATGAACATACGACTGAAACAGAAGAGAACAGAAAAAGGATTTAAAATACAGAATGCAAATCATTCGTTATAGATGTCATTTTCGTTCTTTTGCCGTTTCCGTTTTGTCGTATTTTCGCAAGATTGTCGTATCGTTTGTTCGTATTAACGCTTGTTCGTTATGCGGCTCATTCGTAATCCCGTAGTTTTCGTATTTTGGTGCTTTCATTTTTTCGTATGTACACATTATTCCGCGGGTACGAAAATGAACAAATTCATACGAAAATACATTCGTTACGAACGGGAACGCACATATCTATTTTTTATTTTCTAAATATGTTCCTTAAAGCTAGTACATTGTTGGTTCACTTAGCTTTTCTTTTGATTTACCTTCTAAATATTTATTTTCTTTGTCTGAATTTCTCACTTCCTGTTTCTCCTCAGTAAACTCCACACCATCATCCGAGCAGTGTTTAGTCAGCCAAAACAGCCTACTGAGGAGAAAAAGGAAGTGAGAAATTCAGACAAAGAAAAAAACATTTAGAAGGGAAATCGAAGGAAAAGGTAAGTAAGCCAACAATGCACTAGCAAGGAACCTATTTAGGAAAAAAAAAAAAAACCTTTACAACCCCTTTAATACTCACAGTCTTTTTATGGAAAAAAATTACATCAACTGTATATATTGAACATTGGGGGGGGGGGGGGGGGGGTCACTACCTGCACCCTTGGCAACAGACAATCCACTCATGAAAGCAACCTATGTAGTATGAGGTAGGAGGGAGCCAGGCCTGAAGCTGCCAACCACATATCCCATATCTTGTCAAATTTCTAAGGACAGTTCCTATGCTCAAAAAATTGTGTCTGTGAATCTACAATGTTTTAACTTGATTCCTCCACTACATAAGTGTTATATTGTTGTTTACGGGTCTCTACACACTCCGACAACAGAAGAGATTGGCCTAGCTCTCCCGACCAACCTTCTCTGGTCAGTAATCTAACTGTACCATGGAATTTATTATGAAGTACAGTATACTATATATCTCTGAGATGTGCCCCTTTTGGGAGTCGCGGCATGATAATATGTTGTCAGTAGATAATGTATAAAGCTGCATGATTCATCTGGACAGTGTGCCCTAACTGTAAGTATTAAAAACAAATCTTTGGTGTGGAATGTCAAATTTGGTATATAATTGTTCAATCATCTTGACAGTATTTTTCTCATACATGTCGTGGGTTATGAGGAAAATAATAATAATAATAATTTAATATTTTCTGGTAGAAATATGAAAGTCCAGTAGGCCTCAAAATTGAAGTGAACTATTGCAAATGAAAACCTTTCAGAAAAAAAAAAAAAAAAACACCTTAACACATGTTTTCCAAGTGTCCAAGACATTAACAATTGGATTAGCTATCTCTAACGTTTACAAGCTTGGGTTGAGAGTTTAGAACAATCATAGTAGCTTTCTCACCAAACAAGAACTTTGAACTGGTTTCAAGTGAAGAGATATACCCATTGTGGGGTAGTTTTTAGTAGACACAAATGTGATTCTAGCTGTTTTACAGACAATGGATGATATTGACCAAGAAGAGTCCCTAAGAAGAATTTGTTTACACAGCTATGTGTGTGTATATATATATATATATATATATATATATATATATATATATATATATAATATATATATAGTCACCCCCAGAATAATTTAATGTTCACGTAAAGAGATAATCTCACAATAAAGGTGAGACACCTGCTGGTTGAAAGTGATATTACTTGAGGATCTCAAAGTCAAGAGAACAGTTAATCATTAAGTGGTCAGCTAATAGAAACCAGACACTTCTTCACAGTAACTCCCATACAGTATGTGCAACCAACCTATGAGATAAAGACACATACCGGTTGGGCAGAACTTAGTATAAACTTTATAGTCTTATTGTCGGGATGGGTATTTAGGTGGAAGAAAATTAGATGAGAGGGATTAATGACTGGGAGAGACCCATGGAGGGATGAGTCAGTACGCTAGCACCTTGCATGAAGACATATTCTTATGCCATGAAGATTCATAAAAAAGCCACTGCAGCCAGCTTAACTCTGGTCACTTGCCAGTAGGAAATAGCCATTTTGGAATAGGTAATTATGTCATTTTTGATTTTATCTTGAATCTATTGTTATTCTCTAAAATATTGAAGTATTGATGTTGTTCTCTAAAATATTAAAGTATTGAATATCTTACAATTATGATTTATTCTCATTAATTAATAACTGATAGATTTTTCTCTAAAGAGAACATTTTTCATTATATTTTTCTTTTTGAATAGTTCCAATTTTAGTGATAAAACAAACGTTTACTTACCTGCAGTATATTAACGGTTGGATGTGTGAAATAGACGTTCTGTTTCATTGTCATTTACACAAGGTTATTGAAACCACATTGAGAATATATCATGGCACAAATGTCAAGTGTACTGCATGCCCATTTTGGAGGTATTTTTTATTGATTTTCAAGTCGTTCATGTAACGCAACTGGTATTTTAAATGTAAATATTCATATTTTTGTCAACCAATAAATGTAGCTATTTTGTATGATCATACGTCTCCGTGAATAAGTTTCATATTATAGACTATGTTTTATAGATTGACTTGTATTCAAAAATATCGTCATTAAAAAGAATTCAAAATAAATACTGTGGGCCAGATTCTCAGAGGTGATACAACGGTGTATCTCAGATACACCGTCGTATCTCAATGGGTATCTATGCGTGTGATTCTTAGAATCACTTACGCATAGATACACTAAAAATCTGACAGGTGTAAAAGAATTACACCGTCGGATCGTAGATGTAATGACAACGCTGGCCGCTAGGTGGCCATAACGTTGTTTTCTCATTTGCCTATGCAAATGAGCCTAATACGCCGATTCCCGAACGATTTTACGTCGCCCCGTCTAAGTTTACGTAGTTTCTGTAAGGTTTGCGCCGCGTAAAGATAAAGCAGCCCGAAGGTGGCGCATCCTATGTTAAGTATTGCCGTCGTTCCCGCGTCACCATTTGAAAATTTTACGTCGTTTGCGTAAGACGTCCGTGAATGGGGCTGGACGCCATTAACGTACACATCTAAAACACTGACGTCCTTGCGACGTCATTTTGCGCAATGCACGTCGGGAAGTTTTTTGGACGGCGCATGCGCAGTACGTTCGGCGCGTGAACGCGCCTAATTTAAATGCTCTACGCCCCCTACCCGGCTCATTTCAATTACGCGGGCTTGTGCCGGGGGATTTCCGCTACACCGCCGCAACTTTACAGGTAAGTGCTTTGAGAATAAAGCACTTGCTCTAGTAAGTTGCGGCGGCGTAGTGTAAATGCCTAACGCTACGCCGCCGGATTCTTTGAGAGTCTGGCCCTGTGTGGGTAAAAATGACCTTAAAAAAGCACAACATACAGTTGGGAGCTATATTTAACTAATTTATTGAAAAATGGGATTTGAACTGTGGTATAATAAAGATTTAACCACTTGTAGCCGGATTCACAAAGCACTTACACCGACGTATCTCGAGATTCGCCGCGTAAGTGTAAATATGCACTGTCGTATCTATGCGTCGTACCCATAGAACTAAGATACGCCAAAATACTGACTTCATCCGACCGACGTAACTTGCCTATGCCGGCGTATAGTGGGCGCATATTTACGCTGGACGCATTTGGCGCTCCCATTGATTTTCGATTGCAAATATGCAAATGAGGGAGATACGCCGATTCACGAACGTACTTGCGCCCGGCGCATGTTTTAAGCGATTTGCGTAAGGGTTACGTCCGGCGTAAAGTTATTCCCCATATTGGAGGCACAACTCATGCAAAGCTATGGACCAGGGCATAGGTTACGTTCACGTCGTAGGCAGTGATTCGACGTATCTTAGCAAGTTGTTTCGACGTTATAGTGAGAATGCGCACTGGGATGCGTCCAAGGTACGGCGCATGCGCCGTTCATTTTAAGTACTTCTTTGAAGCTCCCCATCATTTGCATGGGGTCACGCTTCATTTAAATGTATCATGCCCACTTCCAGCCCACTTTGACTTACGCTGCCTTACGCCTACGACTATACGCTACGCCGACGCAACGTTGGGAGCATTTGCTTTGGGAATTCCATGCTTTCCTCTCTGCGTTGCACTGGCGTAGCATAAAGAAGATACGCTACACAGGCATATATATGCGCCGATGTATGTGAATCCGGCTATTGCTTACTGGGCACTTAAACCTGACACTCTTTGAACGACAATTGTACGGTCATACAACACTGTACCCAAATTAAGTTTTTATATATTTTTTCTCATAAATAGAGCTTTCTTTTGGTGGTATTTGATGACCTCTGGGGTTTTTTTGTTAACATTTTTTAAAAAGTCAGAAATTTTAAAAACATAATACAAAACCGTTTTATATTTTGTTACAACATTTTGCAAACAGATCATTTTTCTCCTTCATTGATGTATGCTGATGAGGCTGCGATGATGGGCACAGATAGGCTGCATTGGTGGCATTGGTGGGCACTGATGGGCGACACTGAAGGACATTGATAGGTGGCACTGATGGGTGGAAGTGATGGGCACTGAAGGGTGGCAGTGATGGGCACTGATCAGCACTGGTAGGTGACACTGATAGGCAGCACTGCTAGGTGGCACTGATTGGCACCACTCGTGGGCATTGATAGGTGGTACTAATTTTCGGCGCTGTTATGCACTGATGGGCACTGATTAGTGGAACTGTTATGCACTGTTCACTGACAGGTTGCACTGGCAGGCAGCACTGGTGGGCACAGATGAGATTGCTGTGCATCTTCCTCTACAGGACTGATGCCCCTTGCACAGAAGCCAGTAATCGGCTTTTTTTTCTCCTCGCGCTGACAGCGTGAGGAGGAAAAAAAAAAAGATTACCGATCTTCTGTTTACATCATTGGCTGATACCGATCAAGTGGTAAGGGGCCGAGATCTGTGATCACCAGAGTCTCAATGACTCAGTGATCTCATTTGCATCAGGGAGCATGCAAATGGTAGGACGCGTATTGATGGCCTTCCCGAAAAGTAGGTCCACGTGAAGCTGTCATTTGGCTATAGCGTGGATCTGAAGGGGTTAAACAGTATAAACAATATGTAAACGCTAACAATACCCTTAATATGCCTGTTAAAAAGTCAAAACTGTGTGGCAAAATGTGAGCATGACTAGAATTATAAAAGACCTTGGGCCTACTGGGATAGAATCCAGAAGCAAATTTTGGGTCATCTGTAGCCCACCACAGTAAATAGCAGGTATGGCTAGACGGCATTCAACAATGGCAGTTACTTGAAAGGTTATGAAATTGTACCTAGTTGTGGTATACATGTCACACATATTCCACAGTCCTTGTACCCACAAAATACTCCTAATTGCTGTACCATAATTGAGGCCTTGTACACACGATCAGTCCATCCGATGAGAATGGTCCGAAGGACCGTTTTCATCGGTTCACCGATGAAGCTGACTGATGGACTGATGTGCCTACACACCATCAGTTAATGAATCGATCGTGTCAGAACACGGACACGTAAACCACGTACGACGTCACTATAAAGGGGAAGGCCAAAGCCTTCGGCGTCACCCTTGAGTCTGTTTTTGCTAATTCCGTGTTCCCGCGTGTTAGTGAAAGTTTGGTTAGAGCCGATTCGCGCTTTTCAGTCTCCGTGCTTTATACAGATTGTATTATCGGGTTCAGTGTGTGCTTGTGGGATCATATTGGCATTCAGTGCAGGCTGTCGGGTCGTTTCTGCTTTGCAGTGCTGTCCTGTCTGCTCGTATCTGTTTTTCAGTGCATTCTTTACAGCTATAGCTGGATTTGGTGCGCTTTCTGTTGTAACTGCGTTCTGACCAGCCGTCTGGTTTGAAGTGATGATGGAGCAGCGTGCTCATGCTAGAGTTTGTGCTGGGTATGCGATGTCTTCTGTATTTCATACTCTCTCAAGGGCTTGGCCCATGAACAGGGAGAGGAGGAGATCATGGGCCAAGAATTGGTTGCGCCAGCGTGAACAATTTTCTCACATGCCTCTGCTTAGGGAAATCCAAGAGAATAATCCTGAGGACTTCAGGAACTTTCTCCGGATGACAGACTCCGTTTTCCACCATTTTTTGGATCTTCTGTCCCCCTATATCACGAGGCAGGACACTGTGATGCGCCAAGTCATCACGACCGAGCAGAGGCTTTTTGCCACGTTGCGGTACCTGGCGACTGGGAGGAGCCTGCAGGACCTCAAGTTCTGGACTGGCATCTCTTCCCAGGTGCTTAGGATCATCATACCGGGACGTGTTCTGCCATCATACTGTCAGTGATCAGGTGGGAGACTGATTTGATGAGGTCGGCCTCTCTTATATCTCCTGTCCTGGCTCCGCTGAAGGTGAAACAGAGGAAGCCGAAGGACAAGAGGGACACGATTGCCTGGAGCAGGAGGTCCCGGGAGAACAGCTTGGTAGGGTTCAGAGGCCTGAAGCAGACTATGATGAGCTGTGCAAGCCCAGGTAACAGCCAGGCAGGTAACCAAGGTTTAACAGCAACCAGGAACATGGACAGGAGCAAGGTCTCAGGGATAGCTAGGTTTGTCAGCAAGCGGGCAGTGAGGTACAAAATCATAGACAGAGTCAGGGACGGAGCCGGGTCAGGGATGGGCATCAGTGCAGGAACAGAACACAGAGCCAAGTTCAAGAGCAAGTTCAAGTTCAAGAGCAAGCCGGGTCAGAATACTGGGAAGACACACAGGATCAGATCAGGATTCAGGAACACAGCTGAAGATCAGTCAGCAAAGCACAAGAGCCCAGACTCCCTTTAAATAGGCTGTCAGGTGCCAGAGGTAATTAGGCTCGTACGTGCGCGCATGCGTGCCAATCTATTGCAAAGGTTATGCGCTTGCGCACGTCTGTGTGCAAAATGTCTCACAGGGGTTCCCTGACATTGCCCCCCCCCTTAGGGGCAGCCTCCGGATGCCCACAAGAGACCATTTTTCAGGATGAAGCTGGAGGTATGCCTGTATTAACCGGGGAGCATGAACATTGGAGGCTGGTTCCCAGGAGTTATCCTCAGGGCCATAACCTTTCCATTTAATGAGGAACTGAGTCTGACCCCCCCTCTTCCTACAGTCTAGAACAGTCTCAACCTTGTATTCTTCACTTCCTTCAATCAGAAGTGGGGCAGGGGCTTCGGTGCTCCGATTTGGGAAGGGGTTAGAGACCGTAGGTTTGAGCAGCGAAATGTGGAACACAGGATGAATCTTTAAACTGCTTGGCAAGGATAATTCAAAAGCCACAGAATTGATCCGTTTTTTTTATTGAAAAAGCACCCAAAAACTTTGGGCCAAGTTTCTTTGAAGGGCATCTCAGCTTTAGGTTAGCTGTGGACAGAAAAACCCTGTCTCCTGGCTTCAAGTTCAGGTTCCCTCTTCTCTTCTTATCAAAAAACTTCTTGTTAGCCGCCTGTGATTTTAGGATCGTCTCTCGCAAGAGTTGATTATTGGTGGTAAAAAAGTCCAGTCTCTCTTGCACAGCTGGTACAGAAGATTCCGTGGGTACATCAGGTAGAAAGGAAGGGTGATACCCATAATTAACATAGAAGGGTGACTGTTTGATAGCAGAATGAACAGAATTATTATACGCAATTTCTGCCAAGGGGAGTAGGGACACCCAATCATCCTGAGAGAAGGATGAGAAGCATCTCAAGTATTGCTCCAGGGACTGATTAGTCCTTTCAGTCTGACCATTAGTCTGCGGGTGATAAGCAGATGAAAGACATAGTTCAATCCCTAAGGCTTTACATAGGGCCCTCCAAAATTTGGAGGTGAACTGTACCCCACGATCTGAGGTTATGCTTGCTGGAATGCCATGCAGTCTCACAATCTCCTTAATAAATACAGAAGCGGTTTCAGAGGAAGAGGGGGTTCCTTTCAGAGGTACAAAATGGGCCATCTTTGAAAAACAATCCACTATAACAAAGATGGTGGTGAATCCTTCAGATGGGGGGAGTTCCACAATAAAATCCAAGGAAATCATGTTCCAAGGTTTTTCAGGTACAGGAAGAGATTCTAACAACCCCCAGATTTGTTTCTGAGACATACGGAGCAGGACTTTACATAATCGCTACAATCTTTTAATAAATCAGGCCACCAAAAGGAACGGGACACTAGGTCAGAGGTCTTGTGAATTCCAAAGTGTCCGGCAAGTGGATGGTCAAGGCATTTCTTGAGGATGTGAACTCTAAACTGCTCAGGAATAAAAATGTGCTCCTTATGGAAGAAGAGCCCATCCTTTGGTCGAAGATGCAGATCCAGAGGAGGGGGGTGATTAGCAACTGCCTCCTTAATTTGGGACATCACATCTGCCTGCAGGAGTAGAAAGTTTTTGGCAGGTAAAATAGTGTCAGGTTCAGGAGGTGGGGCCGACTCAGTGAACATGCGTGAGAGCACATCGGGTTTACCGTTCTTGGATCCGGGGCGGAAAGTAAGATGAAAAGTGAATCGTGAAAAGAATAGTGCCCATCTGGCCTGTCAGGGTCTTAGGCGTTTGGCAGTTCTTAAATATTCCAAGTTTTTATGATCTGTAAAAATAAGGATAGGATGTGCAGCCCCTTCCAACAGATAGCGCCATTCCTCTAGGGCGGCTTTGATGGCTAATAGTTCACGATCCCCCACGTCATAATTCTTTTCAGAAGAGTTCAGTTTCCTAGAGAAGAAGGCAACCGGATGGAGTAAAGCTTTAGCCCCCTGTCTTTGGGATAGTATAGCCCCAACTGCAGTTTCAGAGGCATCTACCTTGAGCACGTAGGGTAGAGCAGGGTCAGGGTGTCTCAGAATGGGGGCAGAAGTGAACAAGGTCTTTAACTTTTCAAAGGCATCCTGTGCCTCGGAAGTCCATTTGAAAGAAGTATGTTGTTTAGTCAACTGGGTGACAGGAGCAATGATACCGGAAAAGTTTTTAATACATTTTCTATAAAAATTGACAAAGCCTACAAAACGTTGAATGGCTTTCTTGTCTTCAGGAGCAGGCCAATCAAGCACAGCAGCAACCTTTTGCGGATCCATAGAGATGCCTTCTGCAGAAATAACAAGTCCCAAGAATTGGATACAAGGTCTTTCAAAGTCGCATTTTTCGGCTTTAGCGTAAAGATGGTGTTGTCGCAGTCTTTCAAGTACTTTCTTTACATGACACCTGTGAAGATTAAGAGAACTGGAGAATATAAGAATATCGTCCAGGTAGACGATAATGAGCAAATCTAATTAGTCCCGGAAGATGTCATTCACCAGATGTTGGAATGTGGCAGGGGCATTGCAGAAGCCAAATGGCATGACAAGGTATTCATAGTGTCCAAAGCGTGTTCGGAATGCTTTCTTCCATTCATTCCTGTTACGAATTCTGACTAAGTTGTATGCACCCCTCAGATCTAGTTTAGAAAACACTTGTGCCCCTCGCAATCTTTGGAAAAGTTCTGGAATCAGGGGAAGTGAGTACCGATTCTTAACCGTTATCTTGTTAAGATCTCGATAATCCACACAGGGTCTGAGGGTGTGATCCTTCTTTTCGACAAAGAAGATGCCTGCCCCTGCAGGAGATGTGGAATGTCGGATGAAGCCCTTCTCCAAATTTTCGTCAATATAGTGACGGAGGGCTTTTAATTCTGGCTCAGAAAGAGGATAGATGTGGCCAAACGGAATTTCAGCTCCGGGCAACAGTTCTATGGGGCAATCATAGGCCCGGTGAGGAGGTAGAGAGTCTGCATTCTTCTTGTTGAAGGCATCGAGAAATTCGTGATAGACTGCAGGAACAAGTTTTGAGGTTTCTGGATCAGACTGGATGGCCAGGAGGGGTGTAGTGGTGCGTACTTCATGTGAAATACAGTGTGCCAGGCAGTAAGGTGAAGAGAACAGAACCTCCCCTGTGAGCCAATTAATGCTGGGATTATGTGCCTTCAGCCAGGGCATACCCAAGATGATGGGGAACAAGGGTGATGAGATGACATCTAGACGTAGGAACTCTTGATGACTGGTAGAAGACAGGCAGAGGATGGGGGCCGGTTCCTGTGTTACTGGGCCAGACTTGATACCAGAGCCATCAGCAAGGTGTACCACGAACCCTTGCTTCTTGGTACAAAGAGGGAGATTGTGCCGAGCTGCGAAACTAGAGTCCACAAAGCAGCTGCAGGCACCAGAGTCTATGATTGCAGAGACAGAAATGGTTTTCTCAGCAAGCTGTAGATGGAAAGGAAGGGTTAGGTGAACCCAGTCAGGTCCAGGTGGATGCATCGTGTGGATCCAGTTGATAGGGGACTTGTGTGGCTGTACAGGACAGCTGTGCAGATAGTGACCGGCGTCACCACAGTAGAGGCAAAGGTCAGAGTGCTGGCGACGAAGCTGTTCGGCTGCGGACAGAGGGGACCTCAAAAAACTTTTCCGAGAAGGAGCTCGGGGTGAGTTAGTTGTGTCACTGGAGAGACAGGTAATGGCATTCTTGGATCTGCGATGAGGAAAATCTCTGTGGGTTTTCTCAGACTGGCGTTCCCGTAACTGTTGGTCAATCAAAATGACAAGGTTAATCAGGTCCTCCAGAACAGGGGGTACTTCCACTCTGGCAAGTTCATCCTTAATAGCATCAGATAAACCAAGACGAAACTGGTGATGAAGGGCTGATTGGTTCCACTCTGTATCCGTACTCCAAAGTCGAAAGTCTGTTACATAATCCTCCACAGGTCTCTGACCCTGTTGTAGTTTGCTGAGTTCTTATTCGGCAGTCTGCCTACAAAAGGGGTCAGCGTACAGCTGAGACATGGCAGAGAAAAAAGAGTCCATAGAGGCTAGGGCTGGATCAAGCTGCTCACGAAGCTGAAAGGCCCAGGATTGGGGCTCATCCAGAAGGAGGGAGATAACAAATCCCACCCTGACATCTTGCGTGGAGAAAGTTCTTGGGAGGAGAGAAAAATAAAGTTTGCATGCATTACGAAAATTACGAAGTTTCCTGCGATCTCCAGAAAAGCGTTCGGGGATAGGCATTCGGGGTTCAGGGATAGGGTAGGTTCCACTGGATATGTAGGCCTCCATCTGAGTAGCAACATCTGTAGCAGCAGAAGAACCTAAAAGTGACAAAGTCTCTGCGTTGGTTGGTTACCGATTTTCCATGCGACTTAGATCTGCTTGCAACTTTTGCACGATGTGCGTTAGTGCAGAGATTGATTGCAAAAAGTCCTTGGGCGGAGAGAGGCCTCCCTTTCAGACTCCATTATTGGCTGACTGATACTGTCAGGGATCAGGTGGGAGACTGATATGATGAGGTCGGCCTCTCTTATATCTCCTGTCCTGGCTCCGCTGAAGGTGAAACAGAGGAAGCCGAAGCACAAGAGGGACACGAGTGCCTGGAGCAGGAGGTCCCGGGAGAACAGCTTGGTAGGGTTCGGAGGCCTGAAGCAGACTATGATGAGCTGTGCAGGCCCAGGTAACAGCCAGGCAGGTAACCAAGGTTTAACAGCAACCAGGAACATGGACAGGAGCAAGGTCTCAGGGATAGCCAGGTTTGTCAGCAAGCGGGCAGTGAGGTACAAAATCATAGACAGAGCCAGAGTCAGGGACGGAGCCGGGTCAGGGATGGGCATCAGTACAGGAACAGAACACAGAGCCAAGGTCAAGAGCAAGCCGGGTCAGAATACTGGGAAGACACACAGGATCGGATCAGGATTCAGGAACACAGCTGAAGATCAGTCAGCAAAGCACAAGAGCCCAGACTCCCTTTAAATAGGCTGTCAGGTGCCAGAGGTAATTAGGCTCATACGTGCGTGCATGCGTGCCATTCTATTGCAAAGGTTATGCGCTTGCGCACGTCTGTGTGCAAAACGTCTCACAGGGGTTCCCTGACACATACAAGTCATGCAGGAGGAGTATATTAAGTTAAAGTTTCCTCCTTAACATCACAATCTATGTCTTTAATGTATGCTAATGGGTTTTTTTTCTAGCTTTTTTCCCTAATTACCATGATTGGATTATGCTGTGAATGTCCCCTTTTGTCCCCATGCATGTTGTAAGCCTTCCCTGCTCTTTTTTTGGCCTACTTGCATCTTTCCCTTCACTAACCTGTCCAGCATCCTATCCTAGGTCCAAACACACCTAGCCTAGTCTTTTTACAACCTGATTTTTGTCTGCTCCATTGTATTTCTGACCCCCCCCCCCCCCCCGAAATGTAATTTTTCTCATGCAATTTTAGGCAGAGTGCTACCTTTTTTTTAATTTCTGGGCCTAAACTCAGCTAGAACCCCCCCCCTAAAAAGTTGTAATGGCCCCTCAGAGGGGTAAGGAGTCTAATAAGTGGGCCTATGTTTTTTGCCATGAAATACTTACTCCAATAATAAATGTTATATTGATGTTGCACAAGGATGTTTTTTGTATTGTGATTGCAATGTTTATATGCCAAAGTACTTTTTTTTGTTTGTCCCCACAGTTTTCCTCCACACCACAGGAATGGCAGACTGTGGCCTCCTAATTGGCCCAGCGGTGGGACTTTCTGAACTGCGGAGGGGCAATAGATGGGAAACACGTCCGCATAGTGCCACCACCCCGTTCGGGGTTGTACTATTACAACTACAAAGGTTTTCATAGTATCGTGTTGATGGCGGTGGTGTCAGCACAGTATGAATTTTTGTATGTGGACGTGGGGAAGAACGTCTGGCTGTCTGATGGGGGAGTGTTTGCGCGGACGGCGTTTGCCAAGCGTCTACAGTCTGGTGGTCTGGCATTGTCACGGGATGAAGACAATTTGGAGGGACTTCCGTTTGTTTTTCTCGCGGATGAAGCTTTCGGGCTTGGACCTAACCTCATGCGGCCTTTTCCCCAGAGAACCCTCACCCCTATCGGCTGGCCAGAGCCCAGAGGGTAGTCGAGAATGCCTTCGGGATACTCGCGAGCCGGTTCCGCCTGTTCCAGACAGCTATACACCTGGCGGAATATAAACTGAACTCCGTTGTTTTTGCCTGTTGCATTTTGCATATTTTACCTAGCCAACATTGGTGCTGAGGCAGGACTACCCTCAGATACCTTTACTGGCCTGGACACTGGGAGAATTGGCTTAGCACCCCAATCTGCTCGTGAGGCACGAGACAAATATGTTGAGTACTTTGTGGGTAGGGGGGCGATTACTATGCCAGACCATATTTCTTTCTAATTCGGCCCCCAAAAGAAAGAAATATTATTTAATAAATAATTTGACCATTGGAATTTATATACAGTTCTTTGGTTTCTTTTATCTTATCTGTCTCCCTGGTTAACCAACTGGTGCACTTCTAGTGCCAAACTGGTATTGAGCATAGAAAGAAGAAGCCACTCCAATTTTTTTTTGCTGTGGTGTTTTATTCTGTGCACGTGTGCGGTTTTGGTAATTTTCAGGTTTCCTTTTTTTTCTTTTCTGTGCACAACTTGTGCGTTTTTTAAATTTTCAGGTAAAAAAATAAATTTAAATTTTTTTTTAGGTACAAAAAAACATGCCTATTCCCGAAAACACAATATCTACAAACAATGGAACTTACAAAGTTCAACCTTATTAGAAACACATGTGAAGGGGTGATGTCACCCCGGAACAAGGCAAAATTTGAAGATGCACACATTTTAAGTGGCAAAATGGGTATTTGTATCCTGATCCCATGCCAAATGTCAACGTGTGCTATCTGCCATCATGGGTGATCAATCGATGTGTTTAGGGGGGGCAAACCCTCCCTCTCACGTACTTGAGTAGCGAGGAAGGGGTTGCACCCACAAAGCACAGGCAATCGATATCCTGTGATGGCAGATAGCACATGTTGACACACTGTGTGCATCTTCAAATTTCGGCTTGTGGATTATCCCATACAAATTGGTGTGCAAAACAAAACATCAAAAATGGTTTGGGGGGTGGGGGGTGGGGGGTTAATCTTTTTCCGGCCCATCATGTCAAGTATGTTCTTATATTTTTGCTCAATGAGATCTATCCTTTTCCTCATCATGTCTATATCATTCCTTTTCACTACTGCATTCCATAATTTCCTGTATCACAATTTGGGCACTAGCACTGGAGAAAGGTGTGCTATCAGATGCTGTGACATCACCATGTTCATCCCCTAAAAAAATAAAAAAAGGTTTATTCAAAATGTGCAGGCCTACCTATATCTCTGTTTCCCTGTGCAGCTGGGGTGACAGACATTGACCTGTTGTGCTGATAATCTCCAGCTCTGTTTCTTCCTCCTCTATTTCTTCCACTTCTCTTTCTTCCACAACTCCTTCTTCCTCCTCTATTTCTTCCACTTCTCTTTCTTCCACAACTCCTTCCTCCTCTATTTCTTCCACTTCTCTTTCTTCCACAACTCCTTCTTTCACATCCACCTCCTTCACATGCTGAGATTGGTGGGGTTATTCCTGTCTGTGCCTCCTTGTCTCCTCCGAATGGCATCCTCTTCTTTCCCCTAAACGAAAATGAAACAAAAGGTATACTCAGCACACAGATATTGGAGGGCAGAAATAGAAAACATTGCTTAGAAGTGGGGTACAATTGTCTGTTTGGGATCAAACCTAAAAACATCACCTTTTGGATTCTGAGTTACCCCAAGCTGGAATACTGACGCTTTTTGGCAAAGTGACACACATGGATGCACCTCCAAAGAATCATTTCTGGGAGACCCTATTAAAAATTGTACTTATGGGGGGCACACATGTGCTCCTGAGTCCAGATGTGTAAACAGCTGCTTATTAACACTGGGGTAGATTCACATAGATCAGCAGATCTTTAGATCCGCGTAATCTATCTTATTTACGATCCGCCAGCGGCTAGGGGGAGTGTATTATTTAAATCAGGCGTGTCCCCGCGCCAATTTAACTGCGCATGCGCTGCCGGCTAAATTTCCCAGCGTGCATTGCTCCAAATGACGTCGCAAGGACGTCATTGGTTTTGACGTTAACGCAAATTACGTATAGGCCGCATTCGCTAACGACTTACGTAAACGACGTAAGAAATTCAAAACTCGACGCGCGAATGACGGCCATACTCAACATAGGATACTCCGCACTTACCACTCATATAGCAGGGGTAACTATCCGCCGGAAAAAGCCGAATGCAAACGACGTAAAAAAAAGCGACGGCCGGGCGTTCGTTTCTGAATCGGCGGTTCTCCTCATTTGCATATTCGTCGCGTATACAAACGGAAGTGCCACTTAGCGGCCAGCGGGAGATTGCAGCCTAAGATCCGACGGTGTAAGTTACTTACACCTGTCGGATCTAAGGGAGATCTATGCGGAACCTGATTCGATGAATCAGCCGCATAGATCCAACCGTCGGATCTCAAAGATACGACGGCGTATCAGTAGATACGCCATTGTATCTCTATATGAATCTACCCCACTGTGTGAATGAATCCGGTTTGCATTTCACATTCTAGTAAGGTTGAACAAACACATCATGTTGACAACAATGTTTATAAATGTCGTTTTACGCTAAATCGGCATGACCAGGTGTGCTTTTCCAGGAACAGAGGAAAACATTGGGATTTTTGACGAACGATGTTTACTACAAATGGAAAATACTACACTTTTCCAACTTCTAACCAGAAATTTGCCATGTTCAAAAGTACAACCAGGCCAAAGAAGCACATGTAGAAAAACATGGCCACAAATTAGAAAGACAATTGCAAAACACACATGAAAATTACCTACTTTTCTCAATAATTCTCTTGATCTTCCTATACTGCTCTGGCTCCCACAATTTCAAGTCCGACCACCTTTTTCTGAGCTGCTCCTTGGACCTCCTGACCCCAAATATGTCATAAAGTCTCCTCGCCACCTTGTCCATTATTTTGGCCTTCCTCCGATTAGCGATGTGGTATGGGCCATGAACTCCATCATAATCCTTCCTCCGTAGTATATTGTGAGAAACAAAAAAAGGGGGAGGGGACCAAGGTTGGGGGAAAGGACGGGGAAAGGTAGTGGTCTCAGGGGAGATCAAAGAAAAAAAGGGGGTTACTAATGGCAATAGTATAAATGATCTGAAATTATATTTGATACAAAAAAAGAATCTTTTATTAATATTAAGGTATCAGGACATAATTAGTACAAAAAGGGGAAGAGGGAGATTAGGTCTTAAAAAGACATATCAAATTCCTGAAATTTATTTCTAACCATGAACATTAATTTACAAACAAGACGCACAATAAACAACACAAAGACACAACACTAGTCCGGACCAGAAGAGTTCTGTTATCAGTATCTCAAGATTATTCTCAACAATGGAGGATTCAATTTCGATGGGTTTAGTAATATAAATAATAAAAATACGATCAGGGAAAACAATGTATCACCTGACTTCCAATTGAATAGTACCGAATTGGTATAGTATCTGGTAACAGAGCTCTATGTGTAAAGAGAGAGATGTAGAAAGGTGCAAAGGTATTACTTGTCCTGCTGCAGCAAGGTAAAGGTTCTTGGCAATTTGGAATCACTTATAAATTAGGTCCATGGTAAATTATTGGGCCCATATGTAAGTAATAAATTGATTTCCATGTAGTCCAAACAATAGAGCAATATAAATATTGAGATATTGTGGAGAGATGCCTAATTATTAGAACCAATCCTCAGGGTTATATTAGGTTATAATATTGGGAGATGAGAGCATGATATAAATCCAAAGTGTGCTCACAGTGTAGAGCAGTGGAGTGTCCCGTTATCCTGAGCACATATATAGCCGTTAAAGCACTAGGTTGCATAGTATGTTGGCAGCATGCTGTTGATCAACATAAGGATGACACGCAATAATCAATACAACATCATAAAGTCATGCATTGTAGGGTCTCTGTACATTACCAAATGGAGGTTGATGTTGATCCAAGGCTGGATTGTATGTTGCTGCCGATCATTACTTTCTATGGTTGTACAGACCTGTGTCATGTGCATAACGTGGTGCTCGGCTGCAATGTAAAGAGAGATAGACGAAAGGACGGAGATGTTTGAGCTTGAACCGCAATCTGTCCCCGATCAAGGAATACCATTCCATGGATAACCACGTCCGCTACATACACCCTACAACAGAGGGATGATATCCGGATGGAGCACCAACTTCAATAGCACTTTACATTGCAGCCGAGCACCACGTCATGCACATGACACAGGTCTGTACAACCATAGAAAGTAATGATCGGCAGCAACATACAATCCAGCCTTGGATCAACATCAACCTCCATTTGGTAATGTACAGAGACCCTACAATGCATGACTTTATGATGTTGTATTGATTATTGCGTGTCATCCCTATGTTGATCAACAGCATGCTGCCAACATACTATGCAACCTAGTGCTTTAACGGCTATATATGTGCTCAGGATAACGGGACACTCCACTGCTCTACACTGTGAGCACACTTTGGATTTATATCATGCTCTCATCTCCCAATATTATAACCTAATATAACCCTGAGGATTGGTTCTAATAATTAGGCATCTCTCCACAATATCTCAGTATTTATATTGCTCTATTGTTTGGACTACATGGAAATCAATTTATTACTTACATATGGGCCCAATAATTTACCATGGACCTAATTTATAAGTGATTCCAAATTGCCAAGAACCTTTACCTTGCTGCAGCAGGACAATTAATACCTTTGCACCTTTCTACATCTCTCTCTTTACACATTGAGCTCTGTTACCAGATACTATACCAATTCGGTACTATTCGATTGGAAGTCAGGTGATACATTGTTTTCCCTGATCGTATTTTTATTATTTATATTACTAAACCCATCGAAATTGAATCCTCCATTGTTGAGAATAATCTTGAGATACTGATAACAGAACTCTTCTGGTCCGGACTAGTGTTGTGTCTTTGTGTTGTTTATTGTGCGTCTTGTTTGTAAATTAATGTTCATGGTTAGAAATAAATTTCAGGAATTTGATATGTCTTTTTAAGACCTAATCTCCCTCTTCCCCTTTTTGTACTAATTATGTCCTGATACCTTAATATTAATAAAAGATTCTTTTTTTGTATCAAATATAATTTCAGATCATTTATACTATTGCCATTAGTAACCCCCTTTTTTTCTTTGATCTCCCCTGAGACCACTACCTTTCCCCGTCCTTTCCCCCAACCTTGGTCCCCTCCCCCTTTTTTTGTTTCTCACAATTTATTACCAATGATACATAGGTTACGGCAATATAATCATCACTTGATGACAGGTCTGAGGTAGTAGCAAATATTCATGCTCCTACTAATAGTTAAAACTTGCGATTTCCCTTTCCCCACCAACCCCTCCTTAACTTCCTCCGTAGTATGTCCACCATCTCCACCATCTCTTCAAGTGACATATTTGTCGCTTTGTAGCGTCTGGGCCTGGATCGTGACGTTCCCGCCTCTGAGCTTTCCTCGTCGGGACAGGGTATACTACGCACCTGTGACGCCGCCATATTGTCGTTTCTCATTGATTAAAGGGGCATGGAATAGAAAAAAAGGTCCGTCATGGGCGGGCAAAGAGGGCGGCGTTTCACGCATGCACGGGGTATATAAGGAGAACGACGTGACTACGTTTGTTACAAGTCTTCTCGAGCGGAAGTGACGATCTGCAGAAACGATGGTAAATCTGAAAATGGGCCAAGCAGAGGCCTATAGACTTGAGTCCAGGGATGGGGGGGTTTATATGTTGATTGCACCCTAGCGCATTTTTTTTTATCTTGGGGGCCCCCATGCAATTTTGCGCAACATCTGCTCGCAGACATCTCCAAAATATATATGTGAGACTACAAAACCTCTTTATTTTATTGTGTATAAGATCAGGCAACGATTGTGATTGTTGGACAGAGGTAATTAAGCATTGTATCATCTCATCAATGCTGAGGGGCATGATATCTACACATGAATGGTGCCTGGATGAATGAAAGAAAACCACAAAAAAAAAAATGGACAAACTTAATACACCTGAAATACTCATGCGGTTCATAGACAAGTACAAGGAGCTATCCTGCCATTGGGGTGTCAGGAACCCAGGGTACCAGAAAGCCAACTTGAGAACGGCAACGCTTAAGGAATTTGCTAAATACATGCAGACTTGGATTCCTGAGGTCACAGCCGCCATGATCAGGGACAAAATGAACAACCTCAGGGGCACATACAGAAAAGCCTACCTAAAAGCTCATGAACCTCTGAGATCAGGAGCAGCAGCAAGTGCTAGAAAGGAGCCCAAGCTGTGGTACTACAAGCTCCTCAGCTTTTTGGATGATCCAATAGAGGCCCGGGAATCACTTTCCAGTCTCCCTCCCGCCCTTCCCTCCACCCTTCCTTTCAGCGTCCCTTCCACAGATCCCCCCCACCCCTGCAGAGTGTGCCCAGGAGCTGGCTGACACCGAGCAGGCAGATCTGCTGATCTTCAGTGAGGTATAGTAGTTTACAACATTTTTCTTGTGTGCAAATTATTGTTGGTTTAACAAGCTGATTTTGTAACCACAAAGGAAAGCTTGGAAACACAAAAAAAAGTCGTGGGCAGAAAGAATTGTGTCAGGGATGCCAACTGCAGGGGTCAGAATGAGACTCTGTTCAATTTAAAAAAGAAACAAAATATAACAGTCAAGAGCTTGAAAATGTGTGTGATTGATTTTGCAAACAACTAAAACATGTCTCTTTTTTCTACACAGGAAGAGACCAGCCAGGAGGCGGAAGCTCCATAAGGTGTCAGCCAGGAGGAAGGGGTGAGTGGCAGCCAGGAGGAGGCTGGGCCCAGTGGCAGTCAGCAGTTGCCCAGGCCCAGCGGCAGCACTGTTTCACAGGTGCCTCCCCTCCAGATGCGCCCATCTCCAACAAGAAGGAGGCGCATGCGCCAGCTGGAGGAGGAGTTCCTGCAGGTCATCAGAGAAGCAGCGGAGATCATGCGGCCCCCCTGAACCCAGAGAGGAGCTTCATCTCCAATATCTCTAATGAGCTGCAAACTCTGGGGGAGGGACAAAGGGGCCTGGCCAAAGACATGATTGCATCTGTGATACAGTGGGGGAGAAGGGACGGCTGGAGGGAAGGCTGTAAGGAAGACGAGAAAGTGATTCCCTGGCTTCCAGCTGATTTGGCCCCAAACTGAGGTGGTTGTAGTACAACAGCTTGGGGTCATGTACAGTATGTCATCTGCTGCTGCTTCTGATCTCTGGGGTTTGGGGAGCACATTGTGACTCCTGAGGTTGTTGATTTTGTTCTTGATCATGGTGGAATGTGGCTTTTGGTGTCCAAAAAGTATTTTTTTAATTTTTGTTTACCATGAATAAATGGAGATTTTATTTACGTTAAAAACTTGTCTATTGTGTTTTTCTGGGGAATAGCCATCAAACATTTCCGAAATACAATGTGTAATTAACAAAGAACACAACCTCCTTGAGGGGGGGTGAAACAAAAAAAATTGGTGTAATAACTTGGCCAAAAAAAAACACAAAAAAAATATGTGGAGTACCAAAAATTATTTTGGAGATCTGGCTTTCTTAAAAAAAAATAACAAAAAAAAAAAGAGATCACAAGCATAAAAGAAAATAAATCAGTATGGGAGAACTCTGTCTAAATAGCATCAGCAAAAGAATGTGTTTATTCTAGCAATAGAACGAAGAAGAAAATGCACTGCAATAAACGAGACACTAATTTGAAAAATGTAGAATGTGCCATCTCAAAAACGAATGCAAGTTTTACAAGAACGAGCGCTCCCATCCCCTCATTTAGTCTGAGCATACGCAGGTTTTTAACCAATGGTCGTGCGTACTAACGATCGGTTTTGACCTATTGGTTAGCCGTCCATTGGTTACATTTTAAAGCAACTCCTTTTTGACCGAAGGAGGCCTAACAGTCTCACAGACACACATAAACCTCAGGAAAATGGTTATTTTTTTTTTGGTTCCAATTATTTATTTCTTTGGTTTAAAAAGGGGTTATTTTTTTTAACATTTTAACTTTTCCATTTCCTGTGCTATTGTGCACACAAAAAGATTCACTTTTTTTGAGCCTACCTTAGCCCTGGTTCATACTGGGTACGATTTGAGATGCGATTTGACATGTCAAATCGCATCTCAAATCGGCGGCATTTGCCGAAATTGTCGGCAATGGCACCATCCTAATCGGGACTGCCAGATGGGAGTGAAGCCGTGCGAGTTCAGCTGAAAACCAGAAACTGCTGAAACAATGAGCACTTTGGTCAGAACTATGTAACGCGCAACATGGTATACGGTTCAAGAGTAAAAGTAATGTACAACATGATATATAGAGTTCAGCAGTCAAAGATAGAAAGAGAGAAGGGGGGGTTGACTACCTCACATTTATAAAAATTTATCTTGGAGGAATTCAACACATGACCAGTAGACCATGTTTGATTCAAATTCAGATGAACGCCTTTGGGCTAATTTTTGGGGCATGTAATGGGCGGCACTTACTTCTGTATCCAGTGAATGCCTATTGTACCACCAGCCATGGAATACTAAGTTGTTTGCTGTCAGGTGAACGCCTGTGGGCTAATTTTTGGGGCCTGTACTGGCCGGCACTTACTTCTGTATCCGGTAAATAGCTTAATGTACCTGCAGCCACAGAATACTAAGTTGTTTGCTGTCAGCTGAATGCCTGTCGGCTAATTTTTGGGGCCTGTAACGGCCGGCACTTACTTATGTATCCGGTTTTTCACTTAATACCATGTTGTGGGACTATTTGTGCACAGCTAGTAAGTATTTTGTGGCTGAAATATATGACTTGCAGGTTTTTAATGCTCGCCTGTCATTAAAGTCAATGGGGCCCGCTGTAAACTTGATCCAGAGGAAGGTGAAAAACCCAGCTGAGCCTAGTCAATTGCTGCAGCACAGGAAAAAATTCCTTCCCGATCCCTCTGAGATGATCAGTGAACTCTGGATCGACTGTCTCAAAGGTTGCCCCAGTTTACTTACCTAGCTGGTGTTGGTGCTGAGATGAGACGGGTAAAGGTGAGGGGGGGTTAATATGGAAAAAAAAGAATGGCAGGGACGGGTAATGGACAATGAATCAGTGTTAATATGAATCTTACTGCTGATTGCCCTGTCCAACGAGGCCAAAACATTGCAACACATGGCAGTAGAGAGACGGAATGGACTTACGTGAAAAGAAATGGCGTTTTGGAACATGCTATTGTGGTACAGCACATTCCACAAACTCACGAAAGGGGGCTGGGTCTAACAGCTGAAAAGGAAGCAGTTTCGGTGCTAGCAGTTTGGCCAAACTAGCATTTAGACGCTGAGCATGTGGATGGCTGGAACCAAATTTCTTTTTGCGGTTCAGCATCTGGGGTATGGAAATGTTCCTGCTGAATTCAACTGGTGGTGTACTGCTAGCATATTGGCTGCAAATACTTGTGACACCTATTGCTATACCTTCATTCCTCTCAGTGCAGGGTTTGAGATCCCATATGTGGAGCAAGGAGAAGTCTGCTTTTTTCTATGATGGGGACTGCATGGAAGGTCGTCATATGCTGGTCCATGTGAAAGCCACTGTTGAAAGAAAGCCAAAAGGAGTCCTGTTTGCAGTTTGTGAGAGGCCTATTGGTGGACACAGTAAACATGTGGAAGAAGGTGCTCTGGTCAGATGAGACCAAAAATTTACTTTTTAGTCTAAAAGCAAAATGCTACAGTATGCGTGGCAGAAAGCTAAAACTGCACATCACCCTGAACATACCATATCCGCCGTGACACATGGTGATGGCAACATGTTGTGGGGATGCTTTTCTTCAGAAGGGACAGGGTAGATGGGAAGATGAATGGAGCCAAATACAGCGGAATCTTAGAAGAAAACCTGTTAGTCTGCAAAAGATTTGAGACTGTGGCGGAGGTTTAACTTCTAGCAGGACAATGACCATAAACATACAGGAAGAGCTACAATGGAATGGTTTAGATCAAAGCATTTTCATGTGTTAGAATGGCCCAGTCAAAGTCCAGACCTAAATCCAATTGAGAATCTGTGACAAGACTTGAAAATTGCCGTTCACAGATGCTGGAACCAAGTGGGCCTGGGACTAGCCATTAAATGCTATAAAGCCAATGTCTTTTTTGTAAAGCAATTCTATAAAAGAATTTGTTAAATAGTTAACAAGTTTTAAAACATATTTTATTCCTTTAGCCACAAAGGGATACATGGATGTGATGGCAATAAAGCTGGGATCATGCAATTTGAATTCACAAAGACCAGCCAGATATGAAGTTCATTAATTGACCTTTGCTTTTAAGCTGGGGAAAAGTGACTAAAGAAATACAGTAGGAAGAGCTCAGATCAATGAGCTTAAGGGGATTACAATAAAACCGTGATTAGTTGTTATGAGTTCCTGGTCGTACACAAGAGCTTATTTAATAAATTGACACAAAGTGTAACAACTTTCAATATACCGGTGACTTTAATAAATAATCCCATGTGTGTGATCACCAGTGTGTGTCCCCCTTACAAATGTCTTTAACACACGCTATTGTAGGAAACCTGTCATTAGGCCCTTCTGAACACTACAGTGCAGAGCATTCCAGGAAGTTCTTTGAAATGTTAGGTTCCCTTTGTTTTGCACAGCAATAACATGTTTTTACCCAGAGTTGAATGATACACAATATAGGTTAATTGATATACAATATAAAAAAATCTTACAATGAAAGTTTATAGAATCTCATTGAAAGAAAAGATAGTAAAGGACAAGGATGGCTTCACAGTTTGCTTTCATTTACGGTAATTATGATTTCTTAGTGTATACAATCAATGCTCCATACAATAGCACCCAAAAATATATCTTATGTGAGCCCACGTAGATTTGCATTTCTGTAAAATTAAATTGAAGCATAAAAGATTATGCAATCACATTGTAAGATTGGAGGCCACTTTACAGCTGCTTTTGTCTATGTAATGCATGAATGACATAAAAGCAACTTTAAATAGAAAATGTGATAAGCTAATTGGTTGTACCACTTGACCTCCAGAAAGTTTAACCCACTTAATGACCAGGGCATTTTTTGCTATTCATCTCGCTGCTATTTTAACTAGCAATTGCTCGATCATCCAACACTGTATGGAAATACATTGTTTCCCCACACAAATAGAGCTTTTTTTGGTGTTTGGTATTTGGCTTTTTATTTTTTATTATATAAAATTTTGAAAAAACAAAAAACAATATTTTCTGCTATAAAACATATCCAATAATAATAATAATAATAATAATAATAATAATAAAAAAAATCGAATGTTTTAAAAAATGTAGGCCAAAATGTATTCTGCTACATGTCTTTGTTAAAAAAAAATCCCAATAAGTGTATATTAATTGGTTTGTGTAAAAGTTAGAGTGCCTACTGTTAGTGTGGGGTTCAGTATGACCAAGATATGACCCAGTTGTTCCTTCTATCTCAGCTTACGGCACCGGAGAACACTTCTGAACCATTAATGCACGCAGAGACATAGGGGCAGATTCACAAAGACGTAATATTCCGCTGCGTAATCGAAATACGGTACGCTGCCGTATTTCACCAGACTCTACACCGAATTCAGGTAGTTTTTTTGCGCGTACGCTATTGTGTCGTATTTTTTTTCCGCCGCGCAATCGAAATACGTGATTAGGGGGCGTGAAGCATTTAAATTAAGCGCGTCCCCGCGACGATCGAACTGCGCATGCTCTGTTCAGGAATTTCCCGCCGTGCATTGCGCGAAATCACGTCGTGACGTCATTCGTTGTTTGAGTAGCGGCGTTTACGAACATTCCTATTCCCGGACGACTTACGTTAAAAATAATAAAAGACATCGGAAAACGTTGAAATTCGACGCGGGAACGACGGCCATACTTAACATGGGCTGTCTAATATTAGAGCAGCAAAAAGCTGGTATAGTGAAACGGAAAAAAAAGATGACTAAAGGTGCCGTAAGAGATTGCGTTTAAAGTGCGAAATTTTGTGGATTGCAGGCAAAAGCTCATTAGCATACCCTGACGGCGAAAAACAACAGGAAGTCCGCCCAGTGGCCGCAATTTTCTTGCAGCGTAGATCTGAAGGCGTACTAACACGTAATACAGTCGAAATGAAGCCCGCAGGTGTCTTTTCATGGTTTGAGGATTTCGACTAGCTTAAAAACGCCCGTAAGTCGAAATTACTCCAGTCTAACAACATTTACACAGGCGTAATCGCTTTGTGAATCTAGGCCATAGTTTCAGAATGGTCTAATATGATGTATTTTATCATGGCTTATATACGTTTTTACAAGCATTACAAGGCATTAGTTGCAAGCGTTAATATGTCAGTATAATTAAACAAGGTTATATGCAGACATGTTCTCAAAACATTGGAGTGAAATACACAACAAAACTGTCAAGGAAAGAATCCTGTCTTTGAACTATAAAACAACAAGATAACTTGCAGAAGTATAAATATAGTATATATGAGAAAAGCATTTCAACATATAAAGCAGAATACAAGTTAAATCTTTTCTGCTAATATACACAAAATAGATGACGGCTTACACAATGGAGTAGAGATGGTTCATTCTCTTTCAATCCCCTCTTAATATATATATTTATATATTATTTCTAACAACTATAAGCCCCAAGTCCCACTACAAATCTAAAGGAGAACGAAGATTCGCAGTCCAAGGACCGCGGCTATGGAACGCTCTACCTACAGACATTCGGATGGAAGTGAACCATCGTTCCTTCAGAAAAACTTAAGACACTATTCTATTCTGAAGCGTGGCTGGACGATGACATTGGATACAGCATCTTGAGGTGATTTAGTTTGCATTTGCATCGCTATACAAGTTACTCACTCAGAGTATTTAGAAACCCATTTGAGCATGTTTATCAGCTTCCAGATACATTGCATAAGACAGTATATCCCTAAGGGGGCACTGGGCCCTTTCCACTATGCACATACAACACTAAAAGCATAAGTAGAGTATTACTGCAAAGACTAGGATCATTATAATGGTAAGCACGATATCCTTAAGCCAGGATAAAATGCCACCAAATCCAAACCTTCCCGCTCCAAAGGGGCTCCATGTTTTGGAAATATCCCTGGTCTCTTGTTGTAGCTTGTTTACCTCATTTCTTTTTTTTTTTAATTCTCTGTTTTTATTTTATTTTAAGAGAGAAAGAGATACAGAAACCAAAAAAAGGAACAAACAGAATCCAATAAAACATCATATATGGATATTACATTATATCTCTCTCTTCATCTCTATTTACATTTCATATATTACCTCAAAGGAAGTAAGAATATAATATATAATTTCCCCGGTGACTTTCCTTTCCTTAAGTCCAATACCACTTGGAGAAATGATATAGCCAACTACTATTCCTTCTATAACTTAAATTCATTCTTTCCTAGTTATTTCATCACCCATCCTAATTATCCATATTTTCCCTACTCCTTGACCTAGGTTACCTCCTTTCTATGTTGGGCGATAATGTCATAATAATCAGGGACCTCAATGGATGTATTATGAACCCAAGTGCAACACTCATAGTCCTCAGTGACTTCACATAGGCCTGTAAGTGCAGCACTTTAAACTCCATGACCTGGCCATTGAAAGCATAATTGTTTCCTGATTGCTCTAGTCTCTATATTTAATTTGGAAATATCTTCACAATTATTTTCCAGTACATCATCAATAATACTTGTGTAATTTTTGAGCCTTTTCATCAAATCTATCCCCCAACCTGTACTCGAAGGGGACCAGGCCCTGGCCATATTATTAATATGTTTGAGAGGATACCTCGGGTTTAAACTAGCTTTAAGAAGGTGTCCTCTTTTACTATCACCTAATATCCCCATTACTGGGACCAGGGCCGCTAAATAACACCATCCCTGGGATTCTAAAGGGATCTGGGGATAACATCCTTGCAACAGATGTATGTATAATCAAGGCCTAAAGGGCAGGCAACCCTTGGAAAAATCCTCCTTAGCTCGTAAAAGAGACCGGAGAATGCTACAATTGACAACAATTGTCCTACTGTAGAGGTGGGTTGGCGTTTTAGGAATAAAGGGTTTGGGGTACGGAAGAAGGAGCTATACCGAGAAATTTAAGTGCAGTATGTTGGCAAGCTGTACCACCTCTTGTGGAATTACCTAACTTAAAACATAAATCTGGGGAATGGCTTCTACCCATGGCTTGGAACACAAAAAGTGTTGTTTAAAAATGTTCTTGTGACATCAGTAAGACAAACAGGTGGGGTACCCTTTTAGAAGAGGAATGAAGCCTTAAAGGCACCACCGTTAAAAGGATTCTAGTGGTACCCGGGTGGAATTTACTACATATCCAGCATTTGTCAATATCCTGATTTCCTAGCATAAGCATATTTAAACTTTAACAATGACATTTTGTGGGTAAAACTTTCACCGATTTTCTCTTTTCATTCTAGCATGTCTTTCAGCATGGCTAGAGTTAGTTCCTTTTCCACCTTTTTATGACACCTAAATCATCTGGGTCGTATATACAGTTAGTTATAAACCATGTTGGGGGAACACTGAAAGTGTGGTCGACCCCAGGAGTGTCCAAAGTTTCTCAAAATCCTGAGCAGTAAAGTCATTTTGCTGTAATCGCTTTTCGAGCATTTACAACACCTGCTTAACCTCCTTGATCTGAAACGTATTAACTCATTAACTCCATATCCATCCAAACTTTAAGCAGACATGTGTTGGGTGTGAATATTTTAAGTAACATTGTAGTTGGTCTGGCAAGGGTAAATGATGTTGCCATCCCCTACCACCATCGCTTAGGAGGCATACCCTGAACCTGAACTGGGACCACCCTTGGAAAAAAATCACAGGGCAAAGCTCTCCACCACCATCTTTTTGATGAGGACACCTGGCATTACAATTGTCCCCTGCATACAAACATACCGAGGAGGCCAAATCTGGGTGCTACAACCACAGCACTTTTCAGATACATTTACTTGGGCACCCGGATATATCTTTTATTTTTTCGGAAGGGAGGTTCAGCTTTTGGTACCAACTGTGGTGAACCCTGCCTCTATACCATGTTCATTTACTAGGGCAGCCATAACTGCTTGTGACTGAAGACACGTTCCATGTGTCAGGCTGTAGGGCCGTGGAGGGGTCAGAATGGCTGGCAGACATAAAAGATCACATTAATTCCAAAGGTGCCCCCTGTGGACCACTTGTTCTTTTCGTTCTGGGGTCCTTAAAGTTGAATTATTTTTCCCAGCTATACTGGGCCACAACTGGGTAGAATCTGTGAGTTGCACATACCCATCAAATGTCCAGGGCTGTAATGCAGCATCCTTAGCCACCTGGTCTGCTTCCATATGTGAGCCTCAAATGCTAGGATGGCTACCTCAGCAAGAACCTGGAAAGCTGAAAACAGCCAATCAATCTAACTTATTGCTTGATTGATTTACCTGCCGAAATAAAACAAACTTCTGGCCCTTTAAATTAAACAAAAAAAAAAACCCTGTCTCTCTATATAAATATATCCACCGACCCCGAGCAAAGGATCCAACGACTCTGAATACAGAGTGTCCTTCTGGGTGAAAACTCAACCCGTCCTTACAACTGGCCTCCAAAGAGTAACTACATACTGTAGCAGGGCCGATCTATGTGTCCAAACAGCAACCTCTCCTTACACTGACAAAAAGCAGAACGTAAAATGGCCACCGGATCAGATCTATGTATAAGGTAGGGATCCTGTGTCTCCTTGCGCCCCCACCTCCCCGCCTTGCGGCCGGTAATTGAGGCCGCGGCTTTGCGGCCTTCTGCAGGCCTAAGCTTCCCCGGGCGCCAGGTCACAATTTCTTGTCGCAATTGCACCCGGATTTTGTCGAACCCTGCCTTAAACAAAGCATTACTACAAACAGCAGACACAGTCGCTCCGAAACGCAGAGCTCTTATCCGGAAAAACAACTGTGGCTGGTTTAATGAGACTCTCAGGCTGCGTACACATGGAGGGACATGTCCGCTGAAACTGTCCGACGGACCGTTTCCAGCGGACATGTCTCCTCCGGATTTTCATCCGACGGTGTGTACACATCGGATCAAAATCCCCGCCGGCAGACAGCGGAAGTAAGTAAAAAACTTCCACGCATGCGTCGCATCCATTCGATGCTTGTGCGGGCAGATATGTCCGCTGGTTAGTGTACTAACCAGCGGACATATCCGACGGACATGTCTCCGGTGGACAAATTTTAAAGCATGCTTTAAAATTTGTCCGCCGGTCAGACATGTCCGCTAGCCCATACACACGATCGGATTTGTCCGCTGAACTGGTCCGACCAGTTTCAGCGGAAAAATTTGATCGTGTGTACGCGGCCTTACTCAACTGAAACAAGAACGCAGAAGAGCGGAAGGAGCCTGGAGGAGAAACTCGTCAAAAGAAAATCAAACAAACTACAAAGCCCTCACCAAGAATTACCACAAAGCGATCTTTAAAGCAAAATCTCAAAAGCCCTAAACTGTCCGCGTGAACTATTCAAACTAGTCTCTCAGACTATGAACCCTACCTGCTTAGAGCCCCCAGCAAACGAAACTCCAAAATTCTGTAATGAACTATCTGATTTTTTTATTGACAAAATCGAAAATATTTGTGTAATAATTCAACAGAAAAAAAACAACCAACCCCATTCAGACAAAGCAAGAAGAATAAATCAACACAAACTGTGACCACCTCATTTAAAGTCCCAACTCTTTTTCTGCATATGCATATAGGGATGGAGGTGCATCACCGGTGACTTATGGGCACTGATGAGGTGGAACGTATGGGCACTGATTAGGTGGCCCTAAATAGGAGACACTTTTATGCCACACTTAGGCGGCACTGATGAGCACTGATAGGCAGCACTGATGAGCACTGATAGGCGGCACTGATAGGTGGCACTGATTGGGACTGATAGGCGGCATTGGTGGACACTGATAGGAAGCATAACATGTAGCACTGATTGGCACTGATGGGTATTGATGGATGGCACTGATTGGCATTGATGGACAGCAGTAATGGGCATTGATGGGCAGCACTGACTGGCATCACTAATGGGCACTGATTGGTGACACAGTTGGCGCTGAAATGTAATCAGGGCACTGATTAAGTGAGTGAGTGAGTAACTTGTAATTGCTGCAATTGCGAACTAAATCGCCTCAAGGCGCTCTGCATCCAGTGTCGTCCTGATCCTTCAAAAGTGGTGGGTCTTTCGTTTTTTCCTAAAAGCCCAATGGTTTTCTTCTATGCGGATGGTCGTGGGTAGAGAGTTCCAGAGCCGCGGTCCTTGGACTGCAAATCTTTGTTCTCCCTTAGATTTGTAGCGCGGATTTGGAGGAGGTTTTAGTTGGCTGACCGAAGCACGCGATTGGTGACGTAGGGTTTTATTTTGTCGCTTAAAGTGGATGTAAACCCAAAAATTTTTTTTTTGATGTCACAATGTAGAGTATAAGATTTCCTATCATCTGTGCTCAGTCTTGCCACACAGAGTTAATCCAGCGCTGAGTAATCCTCTTTTAATGTTCAGTGCAAATGAACAGAATTCCAGATAAAAACTTGCCAAATTATAAAGTCCGTTTCTCTGTTTTTGCTTTCAGTGACAGGTTATTTACAAATCTAGCTTGGACATGTTTATCATAACATGAGGTGATCCAAAGTTCATTGTATATTACCAGGATGTGTTATGAGGGGGAGGGGTAGATTTCTCACTTTTTATACCTCGTGTTATGATAAACATAGCATAAGATAAACTTTTTCAAGCTAGATATGTAAATAACCTTTCACTCAAAGCAAGAAGAGAGAAAACTGACTTTTTATTTAGGCAGGTTTTTATCTGGAAGGCTGTTCATTTTCACTGAACATTAAAAGAGGATTTCTCAGATCTGGATTAACTCTGTGTGGCAAGACTGGGCACAGATGATAGGAAATCTTATACTCTACATTGTGACATCCACTTTAAGTATTGTGTCTCGCTTGTATGCATTTGTGAGGTGGCAGAATATTTTGAATGTGACCCGATCCTTTACGGCTAGCCAGTGGTGGGACGTCAAGACTGGGAGAGATTGGTTCAGATGGTTTTTACCTTTGGCTGCCGTGTTCTGGATGACTTGTAGACACGAAATCTGGTATTTGGGTAGTTTGGGTAAAGGGAGTTTGCGAAGTCGAGTCGGGAATTGATGATTGTTCCAACCATTTCTTCCGGGATGAAGGGGATGAGTCTACGCAGCAGGCGGAGAAGATCGTAAGAACTGCTGACTACTGCTCCTATATGTGAGCTCATCGTCATGTTTGAGTCAAAGATGACTCAGAGACTCTTGACTTTGTTGCTTGGGGTGATGGTTTGTCCAAGGATGGTGGGTGATGTCCATGTGGTCCTAGAGTTAGATTTCTGATTTGCATGAAGGATAAGAAGTTCTGTTTTGGATCCATTGAGTTTTAGGGAGCTTTCTGCATCCAATTATCAATCAATTATCATCAATGTCCACCAGTTCAGCCTATCAGTGCACATCAGTGAAGGAGAAAAATGTATTATTTACAAAATTTACTGACAGAAAAAGTAAAACATTTTTTTTTTTCAACATTTAAAAACAAACAAAAAAAAAACCCAGCAGTGATTAAATACAACCAAAAGAAAGTTCTATTTGTGTGAAGAAAATTATAAAAAATTTATTTGGGTACAGTGTAGCATGACCACACACTTGTCATTCACGGTGCAACAGTGCTGAAAGCTGAAACATGGCCTGGGCAGGAAGGGGGTGTGAGTGCCTTGTGGGCAAGTGGTTAACGTGGTATATTACTGGACAACTGTGTTCATTTTATATTTTAATTGCTGTGTACGGTTTACAAAACTTTTCAGTAATGTATTCATCCATGCATGTTATGAAAACCAACCTGGCCTTAAAAGTATGAAGATTATTTGATTTTAAACAAATATCTTGAGAATTTTTTTAAAAAAAATGTAATATTGCTGGCTCATAGTGATGGGATGTCCACAACTGCAGATAGATAATATGCTCTTTGTGACATTGCAGGAAGTCAAACACAAAAAAAAGAGACATGAGCACAACTGACATTTAGGATTCCCTTGCTAACGACGTGATCAGTCGACCTTAGAAACTCTCGCTTTTGGAACACTGTACTACATGCCCCACATACTAATTACTATGTTGAGACTTCAGCTGCTGTGTTGCGTATTGATCGCCTAGCCGTAATGATGGCAACGGGCAGCCAAATCCCTGCTTACAACTTCCAGAAGTTAAATTGTAATCATCTTGCCTATCTTCAACATGCAATCCACGGCATTCAAAAATAAACATTTCATTTTTCATTGTCAGGCATACATAAAATAAGAATAAATTCCCTCAGAAAAATATGTTGACATTATAGGGAATGTGTTTGATTATTTCTCAGTGGAAAAAAATGGTCATAAATATTCCATTTATAGATGGTTATTTGGTGAATTATTTATAGTGTTGCACTTTAAGTCTGCAACACGATGTATTTGAAACTGTAATAGTTTTGACATTTCTCACTGAATAATTTGTTTCTTACAATCTTTTTCATATGCCTTAAAACAGTTGTTTTGTTCTGAAAAAAAAAAGGACATGGCTTTGAGTTATTGTACAATGCAGAGAGTTTCAGGCTGTTAAGATGCATTTTAATACCAGCATGAAAAATATTTTATGTAAAACATGCATATCCCTTAGCACTCTTCGCCAAGGCCATTTCTAAAAGAATTATGTTAAATATTAAAGAGGGCTGTGTCTTTATTCTCTGTGACAGGCTGCCATCCTACTTCACATGGTGATAGATTCTTTTTTGGCGGTTTAAGCTACAAAACAGGGCATGCTGGATTGTCAATGTAGAACAGCAAGTGTTCATCTTAGCATTGCTGCACATGAGACTCACACAGGCCTTTTATACTTTAACCACAATTCTCTGAGTACTCATATTTTTAAAGTTAATCTGTTACTACAGAAATACGCTGGCTGCCATTGATAAGCTCTTTCTGAGAACGCTAAAAGACTGGCTGCTAAGCAGACCCGCTGGATGTAATACTTCCTGCATCACTGATCCAGAAGGAGAATGAATTCCTAGAAAGGAACCATGGATGAGCCCAGGGCCGATCCTAGGGTCACAGACGCCTGGGTGCAGAAATATTTCCTGGTGCCCCCACATGGGCATGGTCATCTTACTAACTCCTCCCCTTTACAAATGTTTATATGGCTACGACTCAAACACAGAGATGCTCCCCTAAGAAGTCTGCATTAGTGTCCCCCATCAGAGTCCCCCCAGCAGGTGTCCCCCATAGGAGCCCCCATAGCAGGTGTCCCCCATCTGAGCCCCCACAGCAGGTGTCCCCATCAGAGCCCCCACAGCAGGTGTCCCCCATCAGAGCCCCCCAGCAGGTGTCCTCATCAGAGCTCCCCCAGCAGGTGTCCCCATCAGAGCCCCCCCCCACATCAGGTGTCCCCATAGATCAGTACTTGTCCAATAGATCCATGTAGCTTGGGCACGCTGGGAGCAGAAGCACATTACAGGGGGCAGGGCATACGTGACATCTTTGGTTACTTGGAGGGTGGCATTCAGAGAGCATTTCTGGGAGTGCACGGGATGATTGGCAGCAGCTTCGGCCAACCCAGAAGCCTCTCATCACACCGCCTATGGGAAAAGAGCCAACACACTGTACAGGACGCCGGGGTTGGGTCCTGGACGGGTGCTATACGGCACCACTATTTGGACTATGGTCCATTTAAAAAGAGGGAGAAGGTTCAGGGGGTCTCCCAAAAGTGGGTGAAAAGTTCCAGGCAGGCGCTAATTCAGAGAGGACTGGCTTGCAGTCTTCTCTATCTTTAATAAAGTAGTTTGGGGCCTGGAATTTTGGAGGCTCCAAAGTGTTATTTGGGTGGGACGGAGCCTCCACTCCTAAACCTTGGGAGCCAGCGCACATGGTGTTAACTCTCCCAGAGAACCACCCATTAAAGCAGGAAGTGGTGCTGGAGATGGTGAGTGAGTTTGGAGAGTGCACCTGTGAGGACAAGACGGAAGTCTGCTAGCTGCACAGTGAGGACTTTTGAAGTGCAGGGGGTGAAGATTGATCTTGCAACAAACCGTATGTCATTTTGCTTTCACTGTTTTGTGCTGGATATAAACAGACTTTTTGTTGACGCTGGAGCCAAGCGGACTTTTATGTTACAGTTTTTGGCATGCTGAGAAAGCCTTATTTTGCTTTTCTGTGAATAAAAGCCTTTTTCCTTTAAAACAACGGTTTAAGCACTGAATCCCTGTTGAGCTATGGCCCCCAAACGTTACAATTGGTGTTGAGTGCGGGCACAGTGCATTTGCAGGCGCAAAACCGTTTAAAACTAAAAACTGACATTTAAAGAGACAGTGTACTTATGGCATGTCTTGGGTGAAGTCAGCCCAGACATTACAAACAGCACGCAACGACATGGAAGAGGTCATTAGGGCTTTGGCACAAGCCACCGTGACCCAACAGCAAGCGTCAGCGGACGCCAACCGTCGCCGTGAGGAAGCGATGGCTCAGCAGCAGCAGGCCCTGGCACAGGCTATAGCTGCGCAGCAGGAAAACACACGGCTGCTAGCCGCCCAGTTTACAACCCAGCAGGAGTCCACTCAAGCACAGGTGGCTGCCTTGCAGGAGGCAGTACAGCAGCTGGCTCAGGGACAAGAGCAATCGGCCGTTGCCGTTAGCAACCCAGTGTCTGTTAGAGCCAGCCATTTTTTGCAAAAACTAACACCCAGCGATGACGTGGAAGCCTTTCTTACCACCTTTGAAAGGATAGCAGAGAGAGAAGCATGGCCCCGGGACCAATGGGCCGGCATTATCTCCCCTTTTCTCACTGGTGACCCGCAAAAGGCCTATTTTGACCTCCCAGCTGAGCACATCAAAGACTATGAACATCTAAAAGCTGAGATCCTGGCCCGCCTGGGAGTGACCACAGCTGTCCGGGCTCAGAGGGTGCATCGCTGGCGGTACAAATCGGACCAACCACCCAGGTCCCAGATGCATGAACTAATCCAGTTAGTTAAAAAATGGCTGCAGCCGGAAAAATTGTCAGGTCCACAAATGATGGAACGAGTGGTGATGGACTGGTACCTACGGTCCCTGCCAGATGACCTACAGCGCTGGGTAAGCCATGGAAACCCTACCAACGCTGACCAGCTGGTCGAGCTGGTTGAACGGTACACCGTGGTGGAGGACCTGCTTGGGCCTGCCAAGCGTCGAGAACCCACGCCAAGGACACCCAGACCAGCCACCACCCTGAGGAGAGAAGTCTTGCCAGATGTTGGCATCCGCAGGTCTACAATGTCTGCCATAGAACCACGGAGGTCGATTCCTGTACCAAAGATGGGAGACATACAATGTTGGCGATGTCGGTCCTGGGGGCATACCCGGGCACAATGCCCACTGCAGGAGGAGCCTATGGAGTGCGGAACTGGTCGGAGAAGCTCCTTCTATGTGCAAAGTGTGTGTACCACTCATCTTGATCTGGCTGCAGGACGGTTTGAGTGTGAAGTGTGGGTGAACCACCTTCCTGCCAGGGCCCTACTGGACTCCGGTAGCATGGTAACATTAGTACATGCCAGGGTACTTGGGAGGCTTGGACCAGTGACTAAAACTCTTCGGGTAGTGTGTATCCATGGGGACACCAAGGAGTACCCCTTAGTCCCGGTGACTGTTTCTTATGGCCATGCCTCAGTTACACAGGAGGTTGGGGTGGTAAACAGTTTAATTCATGACATCATAGTGGGGCGGGACTGTCCACTATTTCTGGAACTATGGAATGAGGTACAGATGGGACTACCAGGGGAGCTGGGGACACTGGGCCTGGAAGGGACAGAGTCTGAGGGGTCTGGACCTGAAATGCACACCTCTGATATAGAAATACCTCTCTTTGATAATGAAGTCGCAGGGAATGCTAATGTGAAGGATAATGCCCCTGACCCAGGTCTTAAACCCGAGTTGATCTCTGAGGGGGGGGAAGTCTTCCCATTACAAGTTATGCTGGGGGAGGATGATGTGGAGCTCTCCCTGGTTGAGGAGGATGAAGGGGAAACATCCTCAAGGCCAGTACATCCAGATCTAGATGTGTCCAGGGGTGCATTTGGTACCGCCCAATTACAGGACCCTGCCTTGGTCAATGCAGGTTTCTGTTATTGATGGGGTCCCACAAATGCCAGACGCAGATCAGAGGTTCCCTCACTTTGCGTTGAAGGGGGACTTACTGTATCGAGTGGCTGAGAGCCGAGGGGAAATTATAGAGCAGTTGCTGGTTCCCCAACCGTATAGGCGGATGCTCCTCGATCTAGCCCACAACGATGCACTGGGAGGACACCTGGGGGCGGAGAAAACAGAGGCCAGGATAACCGACCGGTTTTACTGGCCAGGGTTGAAGGCCGAGGTTAAAAGATACTGTGCGTCTTGTCCCATTTGCCAGTTAACCGCCCCAATGCCACACTATAGAAACCCTCTGGTGCCCTTGCCAATTATCGAAGTCCCGTTTGAGCGGATTGCTATGGATCTGGTGGGACCCCTGGTAAAGTCGGCACGGGGGCACCAATACATATTGGTCATCCTAGATTACGCAACTAGGTATCCAGAAGCCGTCCCTTTGAGGAAGACCTCCTCTAAGGCCATTGCCAGGGAATTGTTTCAAATGTTCTCACGAACTGGGTTCCCCAAAGAGATCCTGACAGACCAGGGTACCCCTTTTATGTCAAAGGTGATGGCGGACTTGTGCAAATTGTTTCAAATTAAACAGTTGTGGACGTCCGTCTACCACCCGCAGACCGATGGCCTAGTCGAAAGATTTAATAAAACCCTAAAGTCAATGTTGAAAAGAGTAGTCCAGAAAGATGGGAAGGATTGGGATATGTTACTCCCTGCCCTGTTGTTTGCTATCCGGGAGGTCCCACAAGCATCCACAGGTTTCTCGCCATTTGAGTTAGTGTATGGACGAAGGCCCCGGGGGTTACTCGACCTGGTAAAAGAAACGTGGGAAAGTGAGTCCTCACCACACAAAACGGTGGTAGAGCATATCTCTCAAATGCAAGAGAGGGTGGCTAAGGTGATGCCGCTGGTGAGGGAGCACATGCAGAAGGCCCAGGATGCCCAAAGGAGAGTGTATAACAGGTCGGCTAAAATTAGACAGTTCCAAGTAGGAGACCGGGTGGCTGTTCTAATACCCACGGTGGAGAGTAAATTCTTGGCCAAGTGGCAGGGCCCATTTGAGGTAGTAGAGAAAGTCGGTGAGGTGGACTACAAGGTACACCAGCCGGGGAAAAGAAAACCATACCAGATCTATCACATTAATTTGTTGAAACCCTGGAGAGACAGAGAACAAGTGTCTGCAGTAGTAGGGGTACAGTCAGGGGACCATGCAGGGATCGACTTGGTGCAGGTTGCTGCTACCCTGACTAGGCCCCAAACCCAGCAAACAAAAGAGTTTCTACAAAGAAATAGAGACATGTTTTCAGAGTTGCCCGGTCGCACCAATGTCATCGAGCATGACATTGTGACCGAGCCCAATGTAAAAGTCAGGTTAAAGCCTTACCGTATCCCAGAAGCGCATAGGGTGTCAGTGTCTGAAGAGGTTAAAAGAATGTTCGAGCTTGGAGTCATTGAAGAGTCGCAGAGCGAATGGTCAAGCCCAATTGTGTTGGTACCCAAGCCCAACGGCACCCTCCGCTTCTGCAACGACTTCAGAAAGCTTAATGAAGTCTCCAAGTTTGACGCATATCCAATGCCACCAGTACATGAGCTAATTGAGAGGTTGGGTCCTGCCAGGTACATTACCACGCTGAACCTCACAAAAGGGTACTGGCAGATTCCCCTGACTAAGGAAGCCAGGGAGAAGACAGCCTTCTCTACTCCGGAAGGCCACTTCCAATATAAGAGGATATGGCAAAACGATATAAATCTCCTGCGCTCCGGTATTTCTTGCTTATGGGGACATACAATTCAATTGTACAGTGTCTTTCCAGAGTCTTGCAGCCCTCCTTAGAATCGTGGGAATTCAAAGTTCCTTTTTAGTTTTTTTTTAATATAAGAGGATGCCATTTGGTCTACACTCAGCCCCTGCCACGTTCCAAAGGGCCATGGATAAAACTCTGCGTCCACACCAACGGTACGCTTCTGTCTACCTAGATGACATAGTCATTTTCAGCACTGATTGGGAGTCCCACCTTCCCCGGGTTCAGGCAGTCGTAGACTCCCTTAGAATAGCAGGGTTCACCATCAACCCCGAGAAGTGTGCCATTGGGATGGAGGAAGCAAAATACCTAGGGTATATTGTGGGTAGAGGACTGGTGAAGCCCCAAATGAGTAAGGTGGAAGCCATACAGGACTGGCCCCGTCCCCTAACCAAGAAGCAGGTCAGGGCATTTTTGGGCATAGTTGGCTATTATAGGAGGTTTGTCCCCAACTTTGCCACTATTACTGCACCGCTGACCGACCTGACCAAAGGCAGAAAGTCAGTGATGATAAAGTGGAACGCCGAGGCCGAGACAGCTTTTCTAAAGCTTAAGACAGCGTTGTGTCAAGATCCGGTGCTTGTAGCTCCAGATTTTACAAAAGATTTTGTAGTGCAGACAGATGCTTCAAGTGAAGGGTTGGGAGCGGTCCTGTCTCAGGAAATCAATGGAGAAGAGCACCCTGTGGTTTTTCTTAGTAGAAAGCTGACGGCAGCTGAGAGAAACTACGCGGTGGTGGAGCGGGAGTGTCTGGCCATCAAGTGGGCTTTGGACTCCCTACGATATTTCCTCCTGGGCAGGAAGTTTCGCTTGGTGTCAGACCACGCTCCTCTTACCTGGATAAGACAAAATAAGCAGACCAATGCCAGGGTAACAAGGTGGTTCCTTTCTCTCCAGGAGTTCAATTTCGTGGTAGAGCACAGACCCGGGAGACAGCATCAGAATGCCGATGCCCTCTCCCGAGTCCATTGCATGGTGTCTACTGGTGCCTCCAACACCTCCGCGTTGAGGCAGAGGGGGGGATATGTACAGGACGCCGGGGTTGGGTCCTGGACGGGTGCTATACGGCACCACTATTTGGACTATGGTCCATTTAAATAGAGGGAGAAGGTTCAGGGGGTCACCCAAAAGTGGGTGAAAAGTTCCAGGCAGGCGCTAATTCAGAGAGGACTGGCTTGCAGTCTTCTCTATCTTTAATAAAGTAGTTTGGGGCCTGGAATTTTGGAGGCTCCAAAGTGTTATTTGGGTGGGACTGAGCCTCCACTCCTAAACCTTGGGAGCCAGCGCACATGGTGTTAACTCTCCCAGAGAACCACCCATTAAAGCAGGAAGTGGTGCTGGAGATGGTGAGTGAGTTTGGAAAGTGCACCTGTGAGGACAAGATGGAAGTCTGTTAGCTGCACAGTGAGGACTTTTGAAGTGCAGGAGGGGGGAAGATTGATCTTGCAACAGACCGTATGTCATTTTGCTTTCACTGTTTTGTGCTGGATATAAGCAGACTTTTTGTTGACGCTGGAGCCAAGCAGACTTTTATGTTACAGTTTTTGGCATGCTGAGAAAGCCTTATTTTGCTTTTCTGTGAATAAAAGCCTTTTTCCTTTAAAACAACGGTTTAAGCACTGAATCCCTGTTGAGCTATGGCCCCCAAACGTTACAACACACAGAGGGGGCGGGGCAGACAGGAGACTGCTTCATGCACACCGGACAGAATTAATTAGTGAAGCTTAGTCCCAGAATGTCTTCCAGTACTAGGCTCCACTGTGGTACCCAGCCCGGATTCTGGGGACAGCGGGAGGTATGCGCTCTTGTCAGTTGCCAGCAGAGAGAGAGCAAGCGGGGTGGGGAACATGCTACATGCGCTCCGCCTCTGGACACAGACAAGATAGCACTTTGGAGCTTCAGTGCCCCCACCTCTGCGGTGCCTGGGTGCGGAGCACCCCACGCACCCTGCCTAGGATCGGCCCTGGATGAGCACCCCACCACTTCCATCACATCTCTTTTCTGCCACCATCAAAGACCAAAAACACCACCGTTACACCGCTGCTATGATGACCCAAAATCCATTGTACCTGAAATAAAAGAAAACAAACGAAAACACACAAAGACAAACCACAGGGAAGGTGGGTGGGAAAACTGCTTCCTTCTGTCTCCCTCACCAACTGAAATGTTACCGGAAGTTCCCACCTCCACCTTATGTACAGCTCCTCCCCCCCATCCAGCACTTTACTCCTGAATCCTCCCCTTCCATTTTCACCAACTTAACCCTTTTGTTGACTCTCCTTTCCACCTTGTCATGCCCGGCCCTTCACTACTTGTTCCTTTGTCTTTTTCTGTTCCGGGCCTCCCTTGATTATCTCTACAGAGAAATTTTGGGAGATATGGGACTTTATGGGTGCACTTGATACGAATCATATTTTATATAACACAATTTATATATAAAAAATATAGTTTTATTAAATCACATAAAATTGATAAAGGCATTTCATACAATACATCCGCATACATCTATGTGAAAGGGACACGACTATCAATATTATTTTGCTGTTTCCACACTTTTAATTCTACATGTTTCGCCGTGAGGCTTCTTCAGGAAAAAGAAGTGGAATCTCATCTACTAGATAGGTAAACAAACATGTAAAGTAAAAATAATAGACATAATTGTAATATACTGTATATGTAAAAACTCATTGTATAATCAAAAAGCAAAATATAGATGCATGCCCCTAAAACTGGCAAAAGTCCCCAGAGTACCCGAAACTCTGGGGACTTTTGCCAGTTTTAGGGGGAGTCCTCTGTATATTTTGCTCTTTGATTATACAATGTGTTTGTACATATATATTTTACAATTATGTCTATGATTTTCACTTGACATGTTTGTTTACCAATTTAGTAGATGAGATGTCGTGTCTTTTTCCTGAAGAAGCCACACAGCGAAACGTGTAGAATTAAAAGCGTGAAGACAGCAAAATAATATTGAAAATCGTGTCCCTTTCACATAGATTGATGAGGATGTATTGTATGAAATGCTCTTATCAATTTTCATGTGATTTAATAAAACTAGATTTTCTTTATATATAAATTGTATTATATGGATTCGTATGAAGTACACCCATATTTATTTTACACACCTGGTGGAGCACTGTATGTTGAAGATTTGGGCACAAGTTACATATTTTTTGAGGAGCACGGCTGATTGGTCATCTGTCATTACATACAGTATGGACTTTTGAATAAATGTATCTGCAAGTTAGCACTATCTATAAACTGTTTTCTTTTTTATTTCTTTTTTTTTTTACATTTTAAAATGAAATTTATGCACTACATGTGATTTATGCATTTAGAGCTGGGTTATTAAGACAGCACCTTACTTTTGTTCTGAGTTTGTTCTGATTTATATATTGTATAGTGTTTCTTTTTCACTATAAAACGGGCAACAGCCTTATATATGACTTATGCCTCGTACACATGTATGGAAATTCCCTAGGGGAATACCGTGAACCTGCTTGGTTCAGTCTTTCCCCTACACACGGCTGGTTTTCCCAACAGGAAAACTATGATGGAGCTTTGGTCGGGAATTCCGGCTGTGTGTATGCTCCATCGCAGTTTTTCCCATAGGAAAACTGCCAAAAAACGCCGGGCAAAAGTCCACCGGAGCTCTCAGCGGGAAAAAAGATAACTGGTTTTCTTCCTTTGTCCGGCAGTTTTTGGGAAGTTCTCTCAACTGCGAGGAGCTTACACACAGCCTAGATTCCCAGCCAAAAGCTCTCCTCACAGTTTTCCCATCTGGAAAACTGATCTTGTGTACGAGTTTTTAGTGTGGCTTAACAGTGGAAGGAGAGTTTGGCACCCTCATATTGATTATACACATTTATATAGCGCCGTCAAGCCCTGAAAGAGCTTACAATCTAAGGTCCCTAAGTCACATTCATGCATACACATAGTAGGGCCAATTAAACTACCAGCATGACTTTTTGATTGTGGAAGGAAACCAGAGTACCAGAAGGAAATCTACATAGGAGGCACAGGGAGAACATGCAAACTCCAGGCAGTTGGTGCCGTGGTTGAGATTCAAACTGGCAACCCTAGTGCTGATGGAAGCGCTAACCACTTAGCCACTGTGCTTCCTACTTACTTTATTAAAAATAAATTAAAAAAAGTACTGTATATATGTAAAGTTTGCTTTTCCCCAAATCCCAGGTGATGTAACATTTTACCGCACATACCTTACTGGCCTATTACATAAGCTACAACACTATTGCAGCCTTGCAACTCACCCTAAAATGACTTGCGCTGCCGGAGTAACACAATTTTCTCCCAACTTGGTATGGCAGTAAGGGCTTTAAACTTTTCTGTACTATTATGATACAGACATTTAATTGAAACCTGCTCTTTTATAGTTATGAGAATAAGGACTGTTTAAAGTTACACAAATCAAAAGGTAGTAAATACTGATAACTGTACACTTTCATATCTTTTCATGCTTACCATTAAAAATGTCACGTTCTGGAATTTTAACAAGTTAGGTAACTGACACCTCTTTTCCTTTTTTGTTAACATAAAAGAAAAAAATATTGAATAGCATTTCTAAAATGTCTTAAAGGATGTCTATATCTATGTAAAACAATAATTGCAATCCAAGCCAATATCTTTGTTTACAACAGTGGTAAACACCGGTACAACGATATCTCAAGTGTACAGTTTATTGATTGCTTGTTTGAGGGTAGATGGATGTACTAATAAGGCTACAAGAGCTTGTTTATTATGTTCTGTATAACTGGAGTGGAAAACATTTACTGCATTATTATGTACGAAATTATCAGCTTCTATTAACTACTTTAGTGTCAGCAGGTATCATTCCGAGTTCATGCATCTCTTGATAGATTCCACATCACAATATTCAAGTCATGCAAGTAAGACCAGAATGTGCTATTTAAAAAAGCACATTCTTAATGGCCAAAGCTTTCTATGGATGTACTTATCTTGCCTGGTATCAGCTGATGGAGCAGACCTGAGCCAGGCTTGAGAAGGATCCCTACAATATTGTTAGGATTCACCCCACTGCCTGATTGACAGCTAGCTTAGACTTGTGTTAGCACTTAGCTCTCCAGTTACGGAAGAGCAGTGCAAAGAGCGGTGACTGACAGTTGACATGCAATTACTCAGTTTTCAGTCTTATTTAATGGGACAGATGCAGCATCACAAAGGTAAATATATATGTTTGTTTGTTAATTTTTTAAGCCCATAATTCTTTAAAGGATAACTCCACTTCACTTTCACAGGAACAAAAATAGCAAATAAAAAACTATATAGCATGTACAATTCCTACACAAGTCATACTGTAACTATATGTTACAAAAATGAACCTTTCCTTTTCAATGTGCAGCTTTGTAATGTTCTGTAAAATGCAATATGGCAACCTGGAGGCTGTCTGTACACAGATTTTAATCACAATATACATTTTGAAAACAAGTTAAGCCATAATGGCCCCACAACTGCACACTGGGATACACCAGTGATTCTCAACTACCAGGCCCACATGCGGGTGGAGTCTACTGCATCCACACAGACCCCCTCACTACCAGATGACCTGTCACCTAACCAGGTGCCATGCCAAACGCCTGGTTGCTATAGCTGTTTTTTTTTGGGGTTATCCATGGCAAATATCTCTCCTCCTTTGCAGGGCCAGATTAAGAACATCAGGGGCCTGGTGCTGAGGATTTTGGTGGGCCTTTTAGAAATAAAAAATATACAAACAATTTTTTGTTATAACAAATTAAATTAAAGAGAGAGAGAGGGGTGAGGGGTAAGGGAGGGAGGATGAGAGAGAAAGGGGAGATGAGAGAGAGAGGATGCGCATGAGCATGTATGGGAATGACATCAACGCAGCCCAGCCAAGGCAAGTGACCGAAGGAACAGAGCCCAGAAGGAAGGCCGGGTGAAGATGGAAGCGCCCAGGACCCGCCGGACAGATTGAAGCACTGGAGGGCTCAGTCTGACAATTTAAGTGTACCCTAATGTGCTAATATGCTGTGAATATTTGTTCACTATGGTATAACCTACCTCAGGGCCTCTAAAAAGTAGTAATGTTAGCAAAGTTTACTACCGCTTTATTATCACAGGATCCCAGGAACCTCTCATGGGATACCCTACTGACCGGGTGGCCCTTAAGCAGTGCCTGGTTTCCAACATTTAAAAAAAAAATTTAAGGGACACTTTTTTTTACAAGTGGTATATTTACAGTAGCTGAGATCCCTCTATACATCACAGTAGAAATCACAAAATTAAATAGATACTAATATTGAGGCAGAACAAATATGAGGACTGAGAAGATTTCCTTTAGTTGAATTAACAAAAGTGTGCCCATTCTAAAGCTGGTAATATTAAGGATATTCAGTATAATTTTAAAGAACTGTTTTTGTGGGTAAGAGGCGTAGGAGAGGAGTAGGGATGGTATAAAACTGTGAAGTATGTGCATGTGATGGAGAGAAATGTGGAGGGTCCAACAGTGGGCACTATGTACAGGAGAGGAGTGTGGAGGGTATGAAAGTGGGCAGTATGTACAGGAGAGGAGTGTGGCGGATATGATGGGAGTTGGTATTTACAGGAGAGGAATGTGGAGAGAAATATAGTTGGCAGTATGTAGAGTGTGAAGGGTAAGGTTGGGTTACAGTATGTACAGGAGAGGAGTGTGGAGGGTAAGGTTGGGTTACAGTATGTACAGGAGAGGAGTGTGCAGGGTATGACAGTGAGCAGTATGTACAGGAGAGGAGTGTGGAGGGTATCACAGTGGGCGGTATGTACAGGAGAGGAGTGTGGATGGTATGATAGTGGGCAGTATGTACAGGAGAGGAGTGTAGAGGGTATCATGGGGGCAGTATATACAGGAGAGGAGTGCAATAGTGGGCACTATGTATAGGAGAGGAGTGTGGAGGGTATGACAGTGAGCAGTATATCGCGATAGTGGGCACTATGTACAGGAGAGAAGTGTATGGCCTCGTACACACAATCAAATCTATCTGCTGGAAACGGTCTGCTAGACCGTTTCAGCAGACAGATTCGATCGTGTGTACAGGCAAACAGACGGATTTGGCCACCCGACAGATTTCAAAGCATGCTTTGAAATCTGTCGGCTGGGAACCCGTCCGCCCGACATGTCTGCTGGTTAGTATGCTAACCAGCAGACATGTCTTCTCGCACACGCGCCGAATGATTTCGACGCATGCGCGGAAGTGTTTTACTTCCTGGTGCGGTGACGTGGCGGCTTCAACGTCACCGCCACGTCACCGACATGTTGCTCGTGTGTACACGCGAGCAAACCAAAATCCAAACAGACAGATCTGTTCAAATCGGTCTGTCCGACCGATTTGAACAGACAGATTTAATCGTCTGTACAAGGCCTAAGACAGCAGGCACTATGTACAGGAGAGGAGTGTGTAGGGTATGACAGCGGGCACTATGTATAGGAGAGAAGTGTGGCGGGTATGACAGTAAGCAGTAGGGATGAGCCGAACACCCCCGTGTTCGGTTCGCACCAGAACCCTCAAACGGAACTCCTGTTCGCGCAAACATTTAGAACCCCATTGAAGTCTATGGGACTCGAACGTTCGAATTCAAAAGTGCTCATTTTAAAGGCCAATATACAAGTTATTGTTGGAAAACGGGTTTGGGGACCCAATTCTTGCTCCAGGGAACATGTATCACTGGAAAAAAAAGTTTTAAAAACGGTCGTTTTTTCTGGAGTATCGATTTTAATGATGCTTAAAGTGAAAAAAAAAATATGAAAAATTCCTTTAAATATCATACATGCTGGGTGTCTATATTAGTGGCATGTGTTTAGAACTGTCCCTGCACAAAATGAGATTACTATAATAAAAAAGTAATTTAAGACTGCTTGCAGCTTTAATGTAATGTTTGGTCCCTGCAATATGGATAAAGATCACTGAAAAAAATAGCATGGGTTTCCCCGCCACCACTCCCCCCAGGTCATTACAAGCCCCCTTGGCCCTATATACTTTGAACAGCAGTATACAGGCAGTGCAAAAAAGACAGGGACTGTAGGTTTGTTGTTAAGTAGAATCTGTTTGTAATTTTAAAATGGTACTTCTTTAAAGTGTAGCTTCAGCCATAACACAATGAGTATCATTGGACAGCACAGACATACCTGCTTTACAATCGCTGCTCGCTCCTCCGCTCTTCCAGTCTGTCTCCACTTTCACTATGTATCCCCGCGCTTCAGCATTTGCAGTTCTTCCACTCTGGCCCCGTGGATCCAACTGCTGCCTTGGTTCCTGCAGAGGCCATGTTCTGACTCCAGCAGCCTGTGATTGGGCATATGGGGGCTATGTGCGGTGGCAGGGCTGGCCTGTTAAAGATCGTGGTTGCTCCTGAAGTCCTGCCTTCGCCCAATCACAGGGTGCAGGAGACTGAACATGGGTGGAGGCGGGACTCCAGGATCTAACGCGATCGTGGACAGGCCATCCCCGCTGCTGCACATGACCCCATACACCCAATCACCGGGTGCCTGATACTGAATATGGCGGCGCCGGCAGACCACAGGGACACAGCAAAGTAAATTTAGCGGAGGCAGCCACACTATGACACGTACTGGTGGGCGCCCTCCTGCCCCCCCCCCCCCCATGGTATGCCACTGCCTGTCACTGCCTATTACTGTCACAAGGGATGTTTACATTTCTTGTAACAGCAATAAAAGTGATCATAATTTTTTTTTAAAGGGATGGTGTAAATTAATTAATTAATTAATTTAAGTGCCCCATGCCACTGTGCTCACAGGCAGAAGCGAACGCACACATAAGTCAAATCCGCAACTGTAAACAGTGTTCAAACACCACATGTGAGGTTTTGCTGCGGTTGTTAAAGCGAGAGCAATAATTCTCCTCTGTATCTCTAAACAGATAACCTTGAGACATTTTTAAAGTGTCGCCTATGGAGATTTTTAAGGTACCGTAGTTTTTTGCCGTTCCACAAGGGCAGTTTTAAAGCATGACCTGTTAGGTATCGATTTACTCGCCATAACATCATCTTTCACATTAAAGAAAAAAATTGGGATCTGGAATCCCATATCCATGTTTAAATCAGGAGGACTGTACTTGGTAGCTGCAGAGTAATAAGATCATTGTCTATGGCAAAACAAGTTTGAACAGGAAAGGAGAATATATTACCAAGTATCATGATATATTGTTAAATGTTGTTATATACAGTGCATGGATGAGAAAATTGTGCACAGATGGCAGGGGTCACGTTCCAGCTCATTAAGTCAGCCAAGAGAATCCTCATTAATTGGCAACCTCAGAAAGACTGAAAATAGCATGCTTTTAAAGAAATCTCAACAAATTCTTTGTTTCAGAAAAAAATTCTTTCTTGCATGTATAGTAAGCCTTTCGAGAGAGAGAGAGAGAGAGAGAGAGAGAGAGAGAGAGAGAGAGAGAGAGAGAGAGAGAGAGAGAGAGAGAGAGATACCACTTTAGGGGCTAAAGCCATGGTTGGGGAGAAATCCTTAAAATGAGTACCATGGACCCAAGAGGCTCCTAAACCGGATGAAGCTTCTTTCCTTTTCCTCTTATTCAGAATTATTTGAGAAAAAAGCAGATACCATAAAACTGGAAGAAATTACTCCTACTTATAATTAAAACAAAAGTACTTAACTAAATGTGAAAATTGCAGAGGCATCTCTCAGTGTCAAATCCGTAAGAGAATCATATTTAAAAAAATCAGGAATATAAATAACTAGAAAATCAGAAGAGATGGCCTCAGCAGCAACCACTAATATATACCACTATACCACTAATGCAGATTACCATGGACTCCAGATCACCATGGAGGTCGACCGATATGGGTTATTCTCTGGCCGATGCCGATATTTAGAAGTTGCAGTGGCCGATGGCCGATATATGATGCTGATTTTTTTGGGCCGATATGTCAAAAAAAAAAAAAATTCCTTCTTTCATCTCATAAAATCTAACAGTTAGACCCCTTTCACAATGGGGTGTTTTTCAGGCGTTTTTGGAATAAAAATAGCACCTGTAAAGTGCCTGCAAACAGCTCCCCTGCAGTCCGAGGGCTTTCACACTGAGGCGGTGCACTCGCAGGACGTTAAAAAAAAAAAAGTCCTGCAAGTAGAATCTTTGGAATGAATGGGCACTACTGCCGAAGTGCCTGCAAAGCACTACACGGGCACATTTAACCTCTTCATTGGCCGCTAGCTGGGTTATAAACGCCCCGCTAGCACCCGAATAGCGGCGCTAAAATGATGGTAAAGTGCCGTTTTACCGTCAACGCCTGTCGGCTCCAGTATGAAAGCAGCTGAGTTCCGCCGAAAAAAAAAATTAAAAGTCAGCAGCTACAAATACTGCAGCTGCTGTATATATGGACACTTACCTGTCCTGGGCGCCCGCAATGTTGACACCCAAAGCCGATCTCTCCCTCAGCTCTCGGGTGTTGCCTGGGCCATCTTCGGTAGGGGAATCAGGAAGCAGGAAAAACAGGTAATCAAAACTTTTGGATGAAGAAAAAAAACGTCTAACTTTACTGTTTCGTTTTTTTTTACATTCATTAAAGTGTATTTTTTCCCCAAATACCCTAAATACCTTGTGACAGAAAATATTTTATTCCCTAGGGTCTGTCTATGCTAATATATATATATATATATATATATATATATATATATATATATATAATGTTTGGGGGTTCTAAGTGATTTTCTAGCAGAAAATACAGCAGAAAATACAGGGGGCCAGATTCACAGAGCGATTACGCCGGCGTAACAGGAGGCGTAAGTCTAATTTTGCGCATGCGTTTCGATGCTCCGTATCCCCAAAACGAGATACGCAAGAAATCTACTTTTTTTGTCCAGCGTAATTTCGATAGACAGGCGCATCCGTCCGCGCAAAACTGCGCTAGACACACCATTGATTTGCTATTCAAATATGCTAATGAGGGAGTTACGGGGATCCACAAAAGAACGTTGTTGCAGCGCAGGCTACGCGCTGTGCGCAACAGCTGCACGGCCTGTCTAAAATTAGACCATATAAAAGGTGGTATAAAATTAGACAATTCGTCTACATGTCAGAGAAAGCAACACTGTTAGTGAGGAGCTGAGCAGTCACACGTGTTGCCCAACAAACTGTATGCCAACATGCCAGTGGCATCCATGCTCATAGCTATACTACTGACTTTAGATGAGCAAAGAAGGAGGAGGGCACAGAGGAGGGCACGGAGGAGGGCACGGGAGAGGTTTTTAGTTTTTTTTTGCCAAAATTTTTTTCTTTGCTTTTATAAACATTTTTACAAAAAAAAATACGTACATATATACATCAATACATAACATACATACAAATTACAAACACGGTCTCACTATCTTTCAATAGCCCTTTAAAACCTTGATGGATATAATAATCTAATCTGATACAAGCCCCTCACTCTTCACTTGATATATCACACACGCATAGACATCTTTGGCATGAGTGATTCTGAGGTGTCTCGCATCTTCAGATTCACCCCTCATGCCATCCTGGAATTAACCACAACCCTGCAGGAGCCCAACACATGACACCACCCATGACAACCATGACAGCTACATATACAATCCTAGCCCCATCCCCACAGATTTCGAACAGAACATGTAGATGTATGAACATGTATGGGGACAGCTGGCTGGTTGGTGAGTGACATGGGTGGCAGGCATGACTGTCCCCCCCCATGATGCTGAAATCACAAGGGGCACATGCACTACTAACATCCTCCTGTCTTATCCCTTTAGGGTGACTCTGCATATGCACTGGGACCCCATATCATGACTCCCCCCATGGTACCCTGTTATATTCCCCAAACTTTTTATGCCAGATCATTGGTGAATGTTGCATGCTGCATAACTTTGCAGTAAGAAAGGGCCTGCAGGAGCCAGCTCACATTAGGCATCTTTGCACGTTAAACACACACATTAATCATGGCACAATGAGAATGCATGCATGCACACCACTGTGGTCCCTAGCACAGACACATCACATCCTCATCACATTGGATTGGCACAAGCCCACCATGCAGGACTTGTGAGCAGCAACACCATGCCACGGCTCCAATTATGTCACTGTACATTCATACACCATTCACACAGACCTGGGGATCACTTCTCCACCACAAATGAGGGTGACACCCCTTTTCCGGCAGGAATGTCAACCCCACATTCCAAAATCATTCACAAACAGAACCCCCCAAAAAAAATTGACCAGCAAAAATAAAAAATGCCCAGCAAAAATCTAATTAAAAATAAATAACAACAAAGAAAACACATAAAAGACAAAAATCACTCTGCAAAACAGTCCCCAAATATCTCAAAGACACGTCACAAACAAACAAGCAAACGCTAATAAACAACAGAACAAAAGCACCTTGCTGTATAGGAAGGGATACAAAGGGGTGTACTTTTGCAAAGGAAGTGCGTTTGTGTCTGTCTATTTATGCTGTTTGCGTAATTCACTAAGTTGCCCGGGTCCACTTTCAATTTCACTGATTGCGCCGTCTACGAGTTATGAGCATGCGCACAGAGGTGCTGACCATGGTCTGCTTCATGTGCATGGGGTCACGGCTCATTTCAATGTTACACGCCCACGTTCTTCCCAATTTTAATTACTCCGTCTTACGCCTCTGAAATTACGTTGCACAGGCGCTATTTTCTGAGCAAAACAATCGAGAATACGGTGATTGCGCCACTATATTGCGGCGGTCTAACGTAAAGAAGGTGCGCTACGCCAGTCAAAAAATGCGCCGATGTACGTGAATCTGGCCCAGGATTTTTAATTGTAAGCAACAAGTGTCAGAAAAGATTTGGTCTTTAAATGGTTAAACTGAGAACTTCTACACATGGAGTTCCGTTCATTGATAAGTAGAAACATTGGGGTAGATTCACGTACCTCGGCGCATCTTTCTGCCGGCGTAGCGTATCTTCTTTATGCTACGCCGACAACGTTGAGAGGCAAGCATGGAATTCACAAAGCAAATGCTCTCAACGTTGCGCCGGCGTAGTGTATAGTTGTCGGCGTAAGCTGATGTAAGTCAAAGTAGGTGGAAGTGGGCGTGATATATTTAAATGAAGCGTGACCCCATGCAAATGATGGGCTGAGCTTAAAAAAATGAACTGCGCATGCGTCGTATCTTGGACGCATCCCAGTGCGAATGCTCACAGTCACGTCGAAATAACTGCCTAAGATACATCAAAACACTGCCTACGACGTGAACGTAACCTACGCATAGCCGTATTCATGTACTACGTATACGACGTAAAAATCGACATCGTTCGTTCCCTGGTCCATACCTTTGCATGACTTGCGCCTCCAATATGAGGAATAACTTTACGCCGGACGTAACCCTTACGCAAATCGCTTAAAACATGCTTCGGGCCCAAGTACGTTCGTGAATCGGCGTATCTTACTCATATTTAAAATGGGTACGTCGAATGCATCCAGCGTAACTATGCACCCACGATACGCCGGCGTAGGCAAGTTACGTCGGGCGGTTGAAGCCTTATTTTTCAACGTATCTAGCTTGAGGAATTGGCGCATAGATACGACGGCGCACATTTGTACTTACGACGCCGTATCTATAGATACGTCGGCGTAAGTGCTACGTGAATTTTGGCCAATGTATTATTTTTTCACACTTGGCAGGCTGCCCAGAGACAAGTCACTCCAACAGATTCAAAAGCTGTTTGCAAGTTGCACTGAAGTAAATCTGCTTTTTTTTTAAAACAATTGGCCGATGCCAATTAAAAAGTGCCAAAAATCAGTCAATATATCGGTCGACCTCTACCATGGACTAGTGTGGAGTAAGAAAAATCATTGTATATGAATTATCTTTGTGCTGTTCATGGTCAAGTAAATGTAACACACAGTAAATTTTGATGCCTTGTAGTACACATCAGAATTATATCTAAAACTTTGCTATTCAGTCCAGCGTTAGTTGGGCCACGTACACACGATCGGTCAAACTGATGAGAACGGTCTGACAGACAGTTTTCATCAGACCAAACCAATCGTGTGTGGGTGCCATCGGTTATTTATCCATCGGTTAAAAAAAAATCAAACTTGTTTTAAATTTAACCGATGGATACCTAACCGATAGAAAAAAAACAATCGTCTGTAGGCACCACGTCCATCGGTTAAAAATCCACGCATGCTCAGAATCAAGTCGACGCATGCTTGGAAGCATTGAACTTCATTTTTTTCAGCACGTCGTTGTGTTTTACGTCACCGCGTTCTAACAAGATCATTTTTTTTAACCGATGTTGTGTAGGCACGACTGACCAGCAGTCAGCTTCATCGGATAACTGATGGAAAAATCCATCAGACCATTTTCATCGGATTGACCGATCGTGTGTACAGGGCATTAGACATGTGGGCTAATCTTGAAGGATGTCAAAGACAAGATGCTGAATGACCAGAAAAGGAGTGTCTAGTGAAAATCACATAGAAGACCTTGACTTTGCTGGTGGTATTTCCCCTACTGTATCTTTATACACTGAAACACATCAAGTCCAAAGTGTAAAATCTGCAGGGCTTGGAATGAGGACTAAGATAAGGACATAAAATCAAACAATAGAATCGATGAGCCAGTGAGATTATATGGAAGTTAGAAGCCCTGTACTGCTTTTTATGCAGCATTGTAAAGCAAATACAAAGGTGTCACAGAAGACATATTTTGTAGGATCAATAATTCCAAAGGCAAACTGAAGTACAAAGCCATTTTACTCTATGGGTGTGAGCCATAGGGCGAAATTAAAAAATAGTCATTATTCTGCACGGCATTACCTAACTTGCCAACAAAATCAGGAAAACTCTTAAAATGATTTTGTCATTAGAAGAAATAAAATAAAAGCAATTAATAAAAAATATGTCAGGTAGATGTCACGTGTCCACAAATTATTGGTCGTATGCTGCCCTAGGCTTGACTAAACTCGTGCAGCCCTTAATTTTATTATGACCCACCCCTTCCTATCAAGGCCACACCCCTTCCTGAAATTTTCGTGTGGGGACACTAGTTCTTAGGGCCTGGGGGGGGGGGCAATAGATTTCCTTAATTTTCATAGATTTCCTCTTACTTCCTGCTGTAGGATTGTAGTGACAGGGATGGTAAAAAAAATAAACTGACAGGGGCTGAAATCCTCCCTTACTATATCCAAAATGAAAAATAAAAGTGTTGCCTATAAGCACAAATTTGTGATCATTTTATGGAGAGGACTAAGAAGATATAACCATGCCAATGGTGCAGCAGAAAACATATAGCACAGTGAGGAAGGTTTTGTGGTCCAGGCTGATAGGACAGTCAAAATTAGAAGCAGCTTGCGTTAGACTAACAGTGTAGCACAATCCGGCGGGGACTCTATCTGTGCTGCCCCCCTGCAAAGTGCTGCCCTAGGCCTGGGCCTTGTTGGCCTAGGCCAGGATACAGCATTGCCGTATAGTGTACTTACTAGTTCCACCGGTGATGATTGCAATCTTACCCTCTTGTAGAACTGTTGCTGCCACTGGTATCTTTAACATCCAACACTTCTGGGTGTGTCCCTGGTAGGGATGAGCCGAACACCCCCGCGTTTGGTTCGCACCAGAACCGTCGAACAGTCCGATCGTTCGCACGAACATTTAGAATCCCATTGAAGTCTATGGGACTCGAACGTTCGAATTAAAAAACGATCATTTTAAAGACCAATATTCAAGTTATTGTTGGAAAACGTCTTTCAGAACCCGGGTCTTGCCCCAGGGAACATGAATCAATGGAAAAAAGTTTTTAAAACTGTCGTTTTTTCAGGAGCAGGACTCCTGAAAAAAGACCGTTTTTAAAACTTTTTTTTCCATTGATAGTAGTATCAATGGAAAAAACGTTTTTAAAACGGTTGTTTTTTTCAGGAGTCCCACTCCTGAAAAAACAACAGTTTTAAAAACTTTTTTATTGGGTACTTTTTGTACCCAGCAGGTACAATATTTAAAGGAATTTTTCATTTTTTTAAGATTTAAGCATCATTAAAATCACTGCTATTGTACCTGCTGGGTGTCCCAGCAGGCGGCCTTATATAGTGTGGGGCGTGTGCTAAAGCCCTGAGCCATAATTGGCCAAAGCCACCCTGACTTTGGCCAATTATGGCTCTCCTTTTTTTGCGTGCTGTGATTGGCCAAGCATGCAGGGTCATAGTGCACGTTTGGTCAATCATCAGGGCACAATGCCGCAGTGAATTATGGGCCGTTTTGTTTCACTCGAATTTGCCGCGAACGATTGTTTTTGTTCGAAATTTGACGAACGGACAAACGGACGATGTTCAAGTCGAACATACGTTCGTTTCGAACGCAAAGCTCATCCCTAGTCCCTGGACACACTAGTGATGCAGAAGCTGGTGTTTGGAACCACAGTGAGTAGCATGTGTAGTCGACTTACAATAATCTAGAAGTGTCAGATGCTGAAGAAATCAGCAGTAGCTCTACAAGAAACTAAAGATTGGACTGGTACGTATTTTCAATATAATTTTACTGACAGCATTAATTTTCATTTTAAATTTAATTTCTAATGAAAAAGTTGCTTTGAAGAGTGGAAGTGACTTCAGATGCACCATGCTCTTCTGAAGTGCAAATGTGGCCTTGCAATGCAGATATTTTATTTGAACCTTTATAACAACAAAAAAAAAAAAAAGTCAGAGGCCAAGAGAGGCCTGGTGACTCAAAAATAAAAGCGAATGAGACAAAAAGAATACCAACAAAGAAGTAAAGGCACTGTTAAAGAAGAGCATGCAAGGATGCGGCTTTGTAGTAGCCCTACGCTCCACAAAAAAAAAAAAAAAAAAAAAAGATAAGAAAAAACACAGTTAGCCCAAAGCAATACAAGAGAGATGAAAAACTTTCACATAATCACTCTTAGCAACCTGCATCTGCTTTCTCACATTTTATATTTACACAAAGGTTATCCATTATCAAACTGTATTGAAAATGTCATTTATAAATAATAGTTTGTTTTTGTAGAAATTTGTCTGAATGAGGTTGTGGTATGTAAAATAAAGTAAAATAAATGTTAACAGAACATAAGTGAAACCTACTAAACATTTCCACCAAAGGTTTGGTCCAACAGAAGCAAGATTTCTATTTTCCCAAAACATCTGAAGCTCTCAGCGGGGGAAGGAAATTTATTCACAGTAAAGTGATGTTTGCTCTCAACACATGGTTGAAGAATCAAGATAAAAGAGTCTTTTTAAATATGTCCATGCCTTGTGTTCATAAAATGCTTTCTATGTCATTCTGCAAACTTTTTGATCATCTCTCATATGAGGTTAGTGTGGCTTTAAGCATGTTTTTCTGGAGTTAATTGAACTGCATGCATTTTTACATTTATTTGATATATTCATTTCGCTTAGGTCTTTTTACATTTTTAATGGTTCGAACATTCTAATACTGGTAAATGTGAAAGAATATCTGCATGTTGTAGCAGAATATATCCATGGTTTCCTGCTTAGAAAACATGCTTTATCACACTGCTACAGGTGTCACTGTTGATTATGCTCTAGCCACGACCTAAACTAGCTCATTATGAATCCTGAACACACAAGTTCTGTTCCGCAGACTAATATAAGAAATGCTACTATATAATACACTATTTTCTTCTCAATTTCCCTCTCCATCTACATTATTAATGTGGTGAGGTGCCCTAATTTAGCAATACTGCTATCATAACTATTTTATGTAGGTGGATTTAAATTTAATACACTTTTGACCTTTGATTGCATTAAATACGACAAAGGTGATCTTCTGCTTAATATAGCCGAAACATGTAGACAATTTAAATGCATAAAACTTGCAATTTAATTTGATCCCTGAACATGTTATGCATACTTATTATGAGGTCAGTGCAAGATTGGGACACAAATATATGACATGAATTTAAATTGAATGTGTTTGCTCAATTTTCATGTATATATATATATATATATTTATGTATATATATATCAGCCCTCAAAATTTACAATCGCCTGCTCGCATTTTGCGAGCAAATTTTGAGGGCTGCCTGGGAGCAGGGGGGGGGGCAAGCCAGGAGAGGAGAGTAGCCGCTGCTTTCGCCGACTGCCCATGTCTACCAGTGCAGCCACTTGTCCCCAGTGCAGCCACATGTCCCCAGTGCAGCCAGTATCCCCATTGCAGCCTACCTGTGCTGGGTAAGAGAGAGGGGAGGAGCCCGAGGAGCCGCCGCCGTCTGGTTGTTTAGAGCACGGGGAACATAATGGCTTTTAATTCAATAGCTGTGTTCCCTGCCGTGCGACGTCATATACAGCCCCTCCCCCTTGTCCAGGCACTTTGATAGACAGATCACCCATTCCAGTCTAATGACGGCTCGCGGCACACCTATTCAATTGAAAGCTGTTATGTTCCCCGCTCTTTGAACAACCAGGCGGCAGCGGCTCCTCTTCTCTCTTTTACCAAGCACAGGTAGGCTGCAATGGGGACACTGGCTGCACTGGGGACACTGGCTGCACTGGTAGACATGGGCAGGCTGCATTTTTGGGCACGGATAAAGTTATTGTTAATATTTATTTTTATAACTTAATTCTGCATAAAACATTTAAGTGTCATTTCATGAGATAATTTATGAATGCGTGTCTAGGGGCAGCATTAGGGGTGGGACATGGTAGGGGTTGGGCGGGGCTATTGTTGGCAAGTACCCTTATGAGTGTTGGGTAGAACAATCTGCGCTAGTTCCCCCCTAGTTATGTGTACATGGTAAATCTGTGAATTAAATTGTATTGAAAAACATGTGACAAGTGCTGCACCTAGAGTAAGGAACCAATATGCGGGTTCCTGAGTGAATGTAAAACAAGAGAAGCTGGTGCACTACCTAAAATACGGCAAAAAATTGCAACGTGATAGAAATATAACAATAATAAAATCGCAAAAAGGAAAAATATTAAAGTCCCAATTAAGTAGAAACAATTTCCAGATGATGATTGTGATCTTGTTACTTGGAAACAATGCTTGACTGAAGATAAGATGCGTCATAAAATCAATAGATAAATGGCCGCTTGACTGGAGATAAGATGCGTCATAAAATCAATAGAAAAATGGCTGCTTACCAGACAGTTGGACCCCAAAGGGTCTTTCAGGCACTGTAAGATACACCGATGTCCCTCCCGGTTGGATGGTCTGCATAGGTTCCCTCTTACCCCAGATCCAGCCAGCTTGTCTCCGGTCAGAGGGAACCTATGCAGACCATCCAACCGGGAGGGACATCGGTGTATCTTACAGTGCCTGAAAGACCCTTTTGGGTCCAACTGTCTGGTAAGCAGCCATTTTTCTATTGATTTTATGACGCATCTTATCTCCAGTCAAGCATTGTTTCCAAGTAACAAGATCACAATCATCATCTGGAAATTGTTTCTCCTTAATTGGGACTTTAATATTTTTCCTTTTTGTGATTTTATTTGTGTTATATTTTTATCACGTTGCAATTTTTTGCCGTATTTTAGGTAGCGCACCAGCTTCTCTTGTTTTACAAGTACGCTTTGAGGCCTGGCTAGTAGCTCAGGACTTGAAATTTTGAGCCCTGTATATATATCTCACAAAAGTAAGTACACACATTTTTGTAAATATTTTATTCTATCTTTTCGTGTGACAACGCTAAAGAAATTACACTTTGCTGCAATGTAAAGTAGTGAGTGTACAGCTTGTATAACAGTGTCAATTTGCTGTCCCCTCAAAATACCTCAACACACAACCATTAATATCCAAACTGTTTGCAACAAAAGTGAGTACATCCCTAGTGAAAATGTCACTAACTCAATTACTTTTCGGTGAAGTAATTTGTAACTGAAACAAATTACTTTTTTAAAGTAAGATGAGCAACACTGCCCACCACCCACCTGCACCCTGCATCCACCACCCACCTGCATCCACCACCTACCTCCACCCTGCATCCACCACCTACCACCCACCTGCATCCACCACCCCCCCTGCACCCTGCATCCACCACCCACCTGCACCTACCTGAAGCCTGCATCCACCACCCACCTGTACTCTGCACCCTGCACCCACCTGCAGCCTGCATTCACCACCCACCTGCACTCTGCACCCTGCACCACCATCCTGCAACCACCTGCATCCTGAAACCACCTGCACCCTGCATCCACCACCCACCTACACTCTGCACCCACCACCCACCTGCACTCTGCACCCACCACCCACCTTCAGCCACCTGCACCCACCTGCACCCGCCACCACCACCTATCAGTGCAATCAGTGCCATCTATTAGTGCCCACAAGTGCCACCTATCCGTGCCAGCCACCAGTCAGTGCCCAAAAGTGCCGCCCATCAGTGCCAGCCACCTGTCAGTGCCACCTATCAGTCCCCATCTGTCAGACTGTCACATGACATTGAAAAAAAAGTATCAGTAATCAGCATCGGGAAGTACTTGAAAAAAGTATCGGTACTTGTACTCGGTCTTAAAAAAGTGGTATCGGGACAACCCTAATTAGTAGTAAAAAGTATTAATTGTGTATGAGAGGCAATATAGCTCATGTACTTTGAGAGTACATATAGTGTTAGTAGTAACAAGTATTAATTGCATATGAGAGGCAATATAGCTCAGGTACTTTGAGAGTACATATAGTATTAGCCCACGGCCACAGGCGTTCACCTGACAGCAAACAACTTTGTATTCTGTGGCTGGTGGTACAATAGGCATTCACCAGATACAGAAGTAGGTGCCGCTCATTACATGCCCCAAAAATTAACCCACGGCCACAGACGTTCACCGAGCAGCAAACAACTTGATGGGAGTCAGCCAAGCTGCTGGATAGAAAGATTACTTCATTAACACAACTGATGCCTGAAGCATTACTCTATTTCTGGATGCATTTTCAAGCAAAACTGCTTATAAAAATAATAAAATTACTAGCATCTGTTTTCTACAACACAATTTAGAACTCAAATGAGAAACGGAAGACCAAGTTTTATTCTTTTGATAGAAAGGTGGGGTTGTACTGGCTGGAGTAAATTAGGCATTCACCGGATACAGAATAAAGTATCGGCCATTCAGCCAGTACAGGCCCAAAAAATTAGCCCACAGGCATTCACCAGAATTTGAATGAAACATGGTCTACTGGTCACATGTGTTGAATTCCTCCGAGATCCATGCTTCATTCATTTTTATAAATGTGAGGTAGTCAACACTGTTGTGAGCTAGGCGAGTGCGCTTATCGGTCACGACCCCCCCTGCTGCGTTGAACATCCTTTCGGACAGGACACGGGATGAGTGGCAAGCCAACTGTTCCATTGCAAATTGTGCAAGCTCTGGCCAGAGGTCAAGCCTGCCCACCCAGTAGTCCAGGGGTTTATCACTTCTCAGTGCGTCCACATCGGCCATCAGTCTAGGCATTCCCTGCTGCTGAATCCGGAGGGGAGCTGTCGATGGGTGGGCTGAAAGAATGATCTCATATCATTAGTGACTAAGACATCTTCAAACCTTCCTCTTGCAATCACTGTTGGATTGGTACACTAAACTGTATCTCTGTGAGTGGAAATTCCTCTGCCAGCGGACACAAAAGCAGAATGCAGCATTTCTCGAAGCAAGGCCTGGAAGTGCTGCATTCTGATAGCCCTCTGTGATGGTGGTAACATTTCCGCCATGTTTTGTTTGTACCGGGGGTCTAAGTACGTTGCCACCCAGTACTTGTCCTTGCCCTTTATGCTTTTTATACGGGGGTCCCTCTTAAAACACTGGAGCATGAAGGCCCCCATTTGCACTAAACTGGAAGCGCTGTACTGGCCTGGCTCCTGCTCATCATCCAGGATAATGTCGTCCTTGTTCTCCTCCCCCCATCCACGGACAACACCAGGGATCCCAGAAAGGTTTAAAGCATGCTCTTCTTGCTCCTCCTCCTCCGCCCGGCACCATCCTCCTCTGGCTCCTCTTCAGACTGCCGTGTTGACTTGTCTCAGATGGAGTAGGGAATTCATCCGGTATTACGACTTCCTCATCTTCCTGCTCCTGCTCCTTGACGGCTTCATCAATGACACGACGCAATGTACGCTCCAGAAAGAAGGCGTAAGGTAAAATGTCACTGATGGCGCTCTGGCTGCGACTGACCAGTTTGGTGATCTCATCAGATGGCCGCAGAAGTCTGCATGAGTCGCACATGAGCAGCCACTGGCGCGGTGCAAAAAAAACAAGCTCCCAGAACCTGTCCTGCCGTAGAGTTCGTACAGGTAGTCGTTAACTGCACGTTTCTGCTGGAGCAGCCTATCAAGCATATACAATGTTGAGTTCCATCGCGTATTCATTGCAATACTTTTTGTCTCACCGTATTTGCGCACCATATTTCTAATTCTGTCTTCTGTTAGCCATGAGGGTGCTTCCTGTGACATGTCATGAGGATGAACATTGCAGTTTTGGTTTTGGAAGACTAAGGAGAAGAATAAATTCAATACATTTGCCATCTCTCCATCCTTATTACCCAGATTCCTTTCGGTCCGAGCGGCATACTGGCATCACCCCCTGGACTGCTCCAAGATTCCCATGCTGACGGGTTTATCTGCATGTTTCCGGCCGGTACAGCAGATTTAAGGCTGTTTTATACTGCAAAAAGTGTGAGTTTTTAATACATACAAATTTTGTAAACAATACGTTTTAAAAGGTTTTACACGATCTAAGCATTCCTCTGTCTCTTTTCATGTACTTGTGATCACCATTAACCGGAGCATTTGAAGTGAGGAGATGATTCACGCCAGGCTGTCCACATCCTGATTAGACCAGCAGTTTGCTATATCTTATATGCGATCTGGGGTCCCTGTAATTAAGGAACCAACTCGATCTGGTAAGCAGATTTATGTGCTCTTTTGGTGGAGGCCTCCTTTGGTTGGATTATCAGCTATCAACATACACCATATGTGTATTTCACAAGACTTCACCAATTAGGACTTTCCCACATGGGTGGAGTTGAATTTCTCCTTTCCTTTCGTTTAGTCACAGACCATTTGGACACTTTGGCCCAGATTCACAGAGCGCTTACGCCTGCGCAACAGGAGATGCACGTGCGTAAGTCGAAATGTGCGCGTGCGTTTCGATGCACGGCATCCCCAGAACGAGATACGCCAAAAATCTACTTTTTTTGGTCCCGTGTAATTTCGTTAGACTGGCGCATCCGTCCGCGCAAAAGTGCGCTAGACAGACCATTGATTTGCTAGTCAAATATGCTAATGAGGGACTTACGGAGATCCACAAAAGAACGTTGGGGCAGCGCAGGCGACGCAGTGTGCGCAACAGCAAAATGTCCTGTCTAAAATTAGATCATATAAAAGCTGGTCTAAAAAGAGAAAAAAAGTCTACTTGTTAGATAAAGCAACACTGTTAGTGAGGAGCTCAGCAGTCACACGTGTTGCACAACAATCTGTATGCCAACATGCCAGGGGCATCGTCGCGCATAGCTATACTACTGACTTTAGATGAACAAAGAAGGATGAGGGCACTGAGGAGGGCACTGAGGAGGGCACGGGAGATGTTTTATTTTTTTTATTTGCTTATATAAACTTTACAATTTAATCTAATCTAATACAATATTCTTATCTAATACAAACCCCTCACTCTTCACTTGATATATCACACACGCATAGACATCTTTGGCATGAGTGATTCTGAGGTGTCTCGCATCTTCAGATTCACCCCTCATGCCATCATGGAATTACCACAACCTTGCAGGAGGACATCACCAGCCCAACAAATGACACTACCCATGACACCCATGACAGCTACATATACAATCAGAGCCCCATCCCCACAGATTTCGAACAGAACATGTATGGGGACAGCTGGCTGGTTGGTGAGTGACATGGGTGGCAGGCATGACTGTCCCCCCCATGATGCACATCACAAGGGGCACATGCACTACTAACATCCTCCTGTCTTTTCCCTTCAAGGTGACTCTGCATATGCACTGGGACCCAATCTCATGACCCCATCTCATGCCAGCTCACATTATGCATCTTTGCACGTTAAACACACACATTAATCATGGCACAATGAGAATGCATGCATGCACACCACTGTGGTCCCTAGCACACACACCCCACATCCTCATCACATTGGATTGCCACCAGTCCACCATGCAGGACTTGTGAGCTGCAACGCCATGCCACGGCTCCAATTATGTCACTGTACATTCATACACCATTCACGCGGACCTGGGGATCACTTCTCCACCACAAATGAGGGTGACACCCCTTTTCCCGCAGGAATATCACCCCCACATTCCAAAATCATACACAAACAGAACCAAAAAAATAAAATAAATGACGAGCAAAAATAAAAAATGCCCCAGCAAAAATATAATTTAAACAAAATAACAACAAAGAAAACACATAAAAGACAAAAATCACTCTGCAAAACAGTCCCCAAATATCTCACAGACACGTCACAAACAAACGCTAATAAACAAAAGCACCTTGCTGTATAGGAAGGGAAACAAAGGGATGTACTTTTGCAAAGGAAGTGCGTTTGTGTCTGTCTATTTATGCTGTTTGCGTAGTTCACAAAGTTGCCCTAGTCCATTTCCAATTTCACTGATTGCGCCGCTCCCGAGTTGTGAGAATGCGCACAGCGGAGCTGACCATGGTCTCCTTCAAGCGCGCATGCGCGAGACGGCCGGCCCTTCATTTACATGGGGTCACTGCTCATTTCAATGTAACACGCCCACGTCCTTCCCAATTTGTATTACTCCGCCTTATGCCTCTGAAATAACGTTACGCATGCGCAATTTTCTGCGCAAAAGCTACGAGAATAGGGTGATTACCCGACAAAATTGCGCAAGTCTAACGTAAAAGCGGTGCGCTACGCCGGTCCAATAATGCGCAGATGTACGTGAATCTGGGCCTTTGTTTCTGTTTTGTTTTCACTTGATTGCTTGTTTTATAGCCCTCTTTTGAGAGCAATTTTGTTTTGTTTTTTGTTTTGGTTTCTAACATGAAGATACATTTACCTTAATATGTGACATAGAGTCATTTATATGCCTTTGGGTTTGAATGTGTGTTTTCTTAAAGGGGTGTTCCAGCCAATATTTGTGTTTATTGAAAGTCAAGAGCTACAAAAAGTGTAGCTGCTGGCTTTTAATAAACAATCACTTACCTGCTCCAGCATTCCAGCGACGTGCCGACCGGGGCTCCGCTCCTCTCCCCTCTCCCGGCCGGCGTCCTCATGCGCAACTGTGGGCATGTCTCCTGGGATATTTTGGTCTGATGTGTGTACACACGATCAAACCAAAATTCCCGTGGACAGACAGCGCGGTGACGTGGCGGTGACGTTGCCACCGCGACGTCCGCGTACCAGGATGTAAAATGCTTCCACGCATGCGTCAAATCCATTCGACGCATGCGGGGGATTTCGGTCCGCTGGTTAGGCGTACTAACCAGCGGACATATCCAATGGACAGTTTTCCAGCAGATAATTTTTAAAGCATGTTTTAAAACTTTTGTCTGCTGGAAACCTGTCTGCTAGGCTGTACACACGATCGGATATGTCCGCTGAAACTGGTCTGCGGACCAGTTTCAGCAGATATGTTCGATCGTGTGTACGCGGCCTAACAGATACAGTTATCTGATTTTGGGTCCCAAGCCAAGTAAACTATTTGACTTGCCATACGTGTAAGATGCCAGATAGGTATGCTTGTACAACCTGCTGGCACAGGTAAAAAAAAAAAGGCTAAAGCGTAAAAAATGTGGGCGCCTTGTGGCACTTGCATGCATTTGCTCTTTTCTTTAACTAGTTTCTTTGTTCCTGGCAAACAATCTTGATCCCAAGCCCATGATGTTAAAATAGCATCCAATTTTCTTCATATCAAGGTAAACGGCCAACTTTTACAAAAAAGAAAAACAAAAGTGCAGTATTTGCAAAAATAGTGTATTTTTTTCCTTTTTTTTATTTGCAAATGAGCCTGCAAAGCATTACAACTGGAATCAATAGATTGTGAGTATTATATCCAGGCTCATGTAGATCCTTCCTCTGGTTCTATATCTGAACTGAGGTACAAACTTTCGGTTTGAGTACAGGAGGAAGTGTCAATGTATTGCACTTGTGTTCCCTTGAGAACTACATGTCCTTGGTAGTACTTGTAGATTATTCATTCACAGATCTCTCTGAGTAAATTAATGGGGTGTACAGAGCCTTGCAGTGCATACAGAATTCAAAATGGACAGCTGCCCCAGTGGAGAAGAACCCCTGCATACACAGGGGCAGTCAGTTTGCTACTATGCTGACCCCTAAAAATGGATGTAACATGGTCTTAAAGCAGAACTAAAGGCATTAACCAAAAGTCAGAAGAGGCAGGCTATTATTGCAAGAAGGGACATGCAGCATCTATTCTACATCTCCCTGCCTGCTCACATTCTTATGCAGTATGCAAACTGAGCTGTGCGTGTGTAGCTCAGCTTAAATCGTTGGCGCAGTTCATGTGTTGTCATCCTGTGCCGATTAATGAAGATGCTCAAAGACCAGTACCCGAGGCGAAGATGCTGGCATTGGCAAGGGACCTGGACCATTGGGTACGTTTAATGCTTTTAGTTCCTTTTTAAAGTTGGGAGTTTTCATCCTCCAGGCACCAAGCCTACCCTAAAGCCTGGTACACACTATGAAATGGTCAGCCCCGGTTGGAGCCACTGTACTAACCATCCAATGTTATTACAGCAATTTCCCCATTTGAGCTATTTCGTTCTGACAGGGGACGGCCCCCTGCCAGAATTCTCCGGTCAGCGCTCTCTGCCATTGGCTGAGAGCGCTGACCAGGAGTCAGTCGGATATTGGTTTTCCAACATGCTTGTCCTACATTTTTTATTTTATTTTTTTAACTGACTGATGTCTCCCGACATTCGGCCAGTGTGTACGAGGCTTTATTTTTGATGTTTCACTGACCAACAGGGGCTTTGACATTTTAAATATCAGCCAAGGCCCTGTGTACAGTCTCAAATCCAGGGTCCTTGTCAGGTACAAATGGTTTGATGCGAAAGTAGATGTGCCGAAATGTTACCAATTACTTTAAAAAAAAAAAACTATCGCCGGCGATACTTAAAGGGGTGTTCCAGCCCAAAATTGTGTTTATTAAAAGTCAGCAGCTACAAAAAGTGTAGCTGCTGGCTTTTAATAAACACTAACTTACCTGCTCCTGCGTTCCAGCGACGCGCCGACCGGGGCTCCGCTCCTCTACCCTCCTCCCCAGCCGGCGTCTCCATCTCGACTGTGGGCACCCAGCCGTGACAGCCTTCGGCTTCACGGCCAGGCACCCACTGCGCATGCGCGAGCCGCACTGCGCATGCGCGCGCGGCGCGGCTCGCCGATGATTGGAGAGGCGATCGCATGGGACCTGTCAGTGTCCCATGTGATCGCCTACAGGGAGGGGCTGGTGTAGGCCATTAAGGCTTAATCGCCTAACCAGCCCCTCGGCGGAAGCAGGAAGTGGGACAGGAAGTCCCACTCCTACTGAAGCCCCCACTCCCCCCCAAAAAAAATTACATGCCAAATGTGGCATGTAAGGGGGAGGGGATTAAAAAAAAGTTAAAATTTAGGGTGGAACTCCTCTTTAATTGTTTCTATTTGCACTCACACAGTTTTTCAGGACAAGCTTTCAAGGTTTGTCCTCTTCCTCAAAGACCAAGCAATACTGATTCACAAAAGTTTTAGCAGAGTGTTAAAAAAAAAGAAAATAGACAATCCTTGAGAGAAAGCTGGGACCTTGAAGAAGGGGACATACCCTGAAAGCTTGTCCTGAAAAATTGTAGTTGATGACTCACAGGCCACATCACTTCACTGTCGCCTCCCTCATCCTTCTAGAAAGTGCAAGATAGAGAGGTGGGAATGCTTGGGGTATATTAAGGAGCCTTGTCCAATCCCCAACTTAAATTGGCAGGCCTTCTTAAATACCTGTGGTCAGCTCAGCTGGGGAAAAGTTGTCAGATGGAAGAGCTGAAGTGAGAGTGTGTGGAGGCTGTCGGGGGCTCACAGGGAGCTCCCCAGGCTGGGGTTGGGATGCATCCAGGAGTGCTGAGATCCTGGAAGGAGAGGCACATGAGAGCAAGTAGAGGACAGCGGGAGAGAACACTTCTAAGAGTCTCCAGGGAGGACTACTGGTCGCAGCTGGGAGGGCTGGGGAGTGAGCAGTCAGGAGGACTGGGGAGGCACGCCTGAGAGAAATGGGAGATTGCAGTTAAGACGGGTGCAGAACCAAAAGAGAGGACTGTGAGAAGGGCAGTGGAGAGATTCTTCTAAGATTTCCCTGTATTTGGCTTCATCCATCTTCCCATCAACTCTGATCAGCTTCCCTGTCCCTGCTGAAGAAAATGGTCAGGGTGATGTGCAGTGTTAGTTTTCTGCCACACATAGCGTTTTGCTTTTAGGCCAAAACTTTAAATTTTGGTCTCATCTGACCAGAGCATCTTCTTCTGCATGTTTGCTGGGTCCCCCACATAGCTTCTCCCAAACTGTTAAACTGGAATTCTTATGGCTTTCTTTCAACAATGGCTTTCTTCTTGTCACTTCCATAAAGGCCAGATTTGTGGAGGGCACGACTAATAGTTGTCCTATAGTATAGACAGATTCTCCCACCTGAGCTGTGGATCTCTGCAGCTCCTCCAGAGTTACCATGGGCTTCTTGGATGCTTCAATAACTTAATGCTCTCCTTGACCGGCCTGTTTAGGTGGACGGCCATGTCTTTGTAGGTTTGCAGTTGTGACATACTCTTTACAGTTTCGGATGATGGGTGGAACAATGCTCTGTGAGATGTTTAAAGCTTGCAATTTTTTTTTTATAACCAAACCCTGCTTTAAACTCCTCCACAAATTTATCCATGGCCTGTCTGGTGTGTTCCTTGGCCTTCATAATGCTGTTTGTTCACCAAAGTTCTCTAACAAACCTCTGAGGGCTTCACAGAACAGATGTTTATAGTGAGATTAAATTACACACAGATGCACTCTATTTACTAATTAGGTGGCTTCTGGCAATTGGTTCCACTAGATTTTAGTTAAGGGTATCAGAGTAAAGGGGGCTGAATACAAATGCACGCCACACTTTTCACATCTTTTATTAGAAATGTTGAAAACCATTTTTAATTTTCCTTCCACGTCACAATTATGTTCCACTTTGTGTTGGTCTATCACATTAAATGCCCCAAAAAAATATTTACATTTTTCAAGGCACTGTATATCAACCGCTTAAATGTGGTTCCAAATGCTGTCGTCATTGCTGACCGCTCCATACTTTAGAGAGATGCACACAGACAGACAACCAAATTAAAAGAGTGTAGATCGCACACACAGATTATAGAATGAGGCCTACTACAAACATACATCCAACATTAGAAAAATTATGACTAGCATTCGGTAGGGCAGCTTAGTGTAGTTTAGTCCTGCCCTAGATGAGTCTACCTTGCCGTGGTGGGCAGGCTTGGAATCTCTTGGTCAAAAGTGTATCAGCGAATGGGGGAGAGGATCACTAGATCTTCACTTCTGGCCAATTGATTTTACCAAAGGACTCTTGGTTTATTCAGAGTATATAGATGGAAAAGGAAAAATGTGTCTAGGTCCATAATTATACTTTCATATAACACACATACAAAATTGGTATAATTACATTTGAATTGCTTCCTCTTTTATTTAATCCTTTTATGACCACTTGGATGCACAGGCCACATTTGTAAGGCTGGAAGGGGCTCTATGGCTACTACTTCCTCCTTCTGGTGTGTGTAGGGATGTGTAATAGGTGTTCATGTATTAACATGTGTCCTAACCATGTATATATGTACTGACTAGGGATGAGCTTCGTGTTCGAGTGCAAAGTGGATTTGCCTTTAGTAAATAACATTTGTTCATCATTCGATATGACAATACTCAAATATCCTGATATTGTTGACTGTCTGCCATAAGTTATATGCTCTCCTAACTGTATATGACTGAATACTTTGCCACATCAGCGTTTTTGTTGTAAATGTGGAAACTTTGAGAATTCTAATAAAATTCCAGAAAAGAAAGAATATGCATGCATCATACATACTAGGGGGAGTGCAACTGGGGGAATCAATGGCGGAGAATAGGGATGAGCCGAACACCCCCCCGGTTCGGTTTGCACCAGAACATGCAAACACCGTTAAAGTCTATGGGACACAAACATGAAAAATCAAAAGTGCAAATTTTAAATGTTAATATGCAAGTTATTGTCATAAAAAGTGTTTGGGGACCCGGGTCCTGCCCCAGGGGACATGTATCAATGCAAAAAAAGTTTTAAAAACTGATGTTTTTTCAGAAGCAGTGATTTTAATAATGCTTTAAGTGAAACAATAAAATTGAAATATACCTTTAAATTTCGTACCTGGGGTGTGTGTATAGTATGCCTGTAAAGTAGCGCATGGTTCCCATGTTTAGAACTGTCCCTGCACAAAATTACATTTCCAAAGGGAACAAAAGTAATTTAAAACTACTCGTGGCTATAAATGAATTGTCGGTCCCGGTCTCAAGTCATTGAAAAAACGGCAGCAGGGGTCCCCCCCAGTTTATTACCAGGCCTTTTGGGGAACCGTGAACAAAAAAAAAGCATGGGGGTCCCCACAAATTCCATGGGCCTTCAGGTCTGGTATGGATGTTAAGGGGAACCCTGCGCCATTTTTTTTAGATGGCACAGGGTTCCCCCAAAAATCCATACCCTTCAGGTCTGCTATGGATTTTTCACCAAAATTTAAAAAAAATGGTGTGGGGTTCCCCAAAAATCCATACAAGACCCTTATCTGAACACGCAACCTGGCAGGCTGCAGATAAAGAGGGGGAATGAGAGAGCCCCCCCCTCCTTAACCGTACCAGGCCACATGCCCTCAATAGGGAAAAGGGCCTCATCCCCACAACCCTTGCCCGGTGGTTGTGGGGGTCTGCAGGCATGGGGCTTATCGAAATCTGTAAGCCCCCTTTAACAAAGAGGAACTCCAGACCCCGCCCCCCCCATGTGAATAGGTATCCCTACCATTTCACCAAGAAAGTGGAAACATTGTTTAAAAACACACAGACACCGCTAGACAAGTCCTTTATTTAAAAATAAAAAAATTAAAAATGAATTTTCAGCAATGTAATCCCATCTCTCGATGTCTAATGATGATCCACTCTCCAGCGATGCTAAAGTCTCCACTCATTCTCCAGCTTACCCAATGATGGTGACCCCGCCCCTTCTTACGGGTCATGGGGGTTTTGTGTGGAGTGGAGACTGGAGCATATGTGGATGATATTTTTGTTCAATAGCATAATGTTTGAAAAGCATATACCAGAGATTAGATATGTTCTTAACCAGTTGAGAGAGGCGGGTGTTTAACATTTAATTTCAGAAAGACCACTGGTGTGGCTCCATGGCTCATCTCCTGAGACCTAAGGTTTGCAGCCTAAGTCTCCTACAAGAAGAAAATGGAGGCTGTGATAAAGTCAAAAGTATCTCCCAATATCAGTAAATTGAGGACATGTTTGGGTATGGTATAAAGTATTCAATTGTATGCTTGTCATCCTAGGTTCCAACTAAGAATTCTTCACATAAGACTTGCTCACTGAGGTGCAAAAATGTGTTATTTTCATCCAAAGTCTGACAAAGAGACACCAGAATTTATCCAAAAAATCTCTAATCTAGTTCCAAGTGCACTAAATTATGACCTTATCATACAGACTGGCTCCATATACTATTCGATATAAAATAAAGAAAGCTTGCAGGAAAAACTCTTCCCCTGCAGCAGGTTCCATACACGGTACAGATGCTCCACTTTACAGGCAGATTAGGGGTACCCCCCAGACACTATGGGGCTGATTTACCAAGCCTGTGCGCCAAGACTCATGGTGCACAAGCAGGAGTAAACCTGTTTTTGAGATTTACAAAAGAAACACGCTGCCAGTGCAGCGTGTTTCCTCATTTACTAAAGTGCCTAATGCGCCCAGGAGAGGGCGCACAGCACGCCAGTACAGAGCTGGCGTGCGGCATTTAGTAATGTAAACATCGGGGATTCGGGCGGGAGTTTATGAGGGGAGGGAGGGGGGTGATGCAGGGGAAGTGTAGTGACATGTGTTTAAACTTGTGTGGCGGGCCGATTTGAAAGGGAAAGTGACTTTTGGGACCCGATCCCCGTGCCCTTGCAAAGTACGCTAGAACCTCGGAAGGTTCACTTGCATACTGGGCATGCGCAGAGGGAAAAATCGGAGCTTACCGCGCGCCTCTTCAGTACGCCGGGAAATCCTTGGTAAATACCAGGCGGCGTAGCAGTGTTTGCACTGCCTGGAGCGGCGGACGGCAAGCTCCGAGCTGTTCTCGGGCTGCGCTGACACTGAAGGGGAACTCCGCGCCAAATTTCAAATGTGAAACCGGCGCGGCTTCCCCCCCAGGGGTACAATAGGCTCTCCGGCTTGGTCCGGAACGTGAGGGGTTAACCCACGCCAAAATCGGCGTGGGGTTCCCCCCCAGATCCGTACCAAGCCCTCATCCCAGGCATGCAGTCTGGCCGGACAGGAATGGGGGTGGGGACGAGCGAGCGCCCCCCCCCCCCCTCCTGAGCCGTACCAGACCACATGCCCTCGACATGGGGGAGTGTGTGCTTTGGGGTAGGGGGGCGCTGCCCCCCCACCCCAAAGCACTCTTGTCCCCATGTCGATCGGGACAAGAGCCTCTTCCCGACAACCCTAGCCATTGGTTGTCGGGGTATGCGGGCGGGAGCCAATCAGAATCTGGGAGCCCCGTTTAATAAGGTGGCCCCCAGATTTCGGGCCCCCACCCTATGTGAATGAGTATGGGGTACATCGTACCCCTACCCATTCACCTGGTGAACGTGGTTTTAACTTTGAGGGTCTTCTGCCGCCGCCCCCTTCGAATTTTTCGGCCTGGACGGGGGTCGCACATCCCATCCAGGACTTGGACGTGGCGGGCTTCTCGTCGCTCTCTTCTGCCGCTGCCCCCTTCACCACGAAGCTCCGTGCTTGTTTGATGAGGGCAGCGGGCTTCCGTCGTCTTCTCCGGGGCGAGGGTCGTACATCCCACCCCGGATTTCGTCGCCGGCTTCTGCCTGGCTCCTACTAGGGGCCAGGGCTTCTTTTGCCGTCTTCCGCCGGAGGGCGCCACTCTCCGGGCTTCTCGTCGTTGTCTTCCGCCGCGGGGGCCAGGCCTTCTTCTTTGCCGCCCCCTTCGAATTTTTCGGCCTGGATGGGGGTCGCACATCCCATCCAGGACTTGGACGTGGCGGGCTTCTCGTCGCCGTCTTCTGCCGCTGCCCCCTTCACCACGAAGCTCCGTGCTTGTTTGATGAGGGCAGCGGGCTTCCGTCGTCTTCTCCGGGGCGAGGGTCGTACATCCCACCCCGGATTTCGTCGCCGGCTTCTGCCTGGCTCCAGAGAGCAGCCAGGGCTTCTCGTCGCAGTCTTCCGCCGCGGGGTGACACTCGCGGGCTTCTTCTTCCATTCGATGTTGACACGGCGAGGTCCGGCGCTGAAATGCCTTCTGAGCGGCGGGCAAGGACTTATATTGGCATTGGGCGTGGGCGTGGTTATGCCAACACGTGACCTTAACCCATGTGACAGTGATGTGATGTGACATCACTGTCACATGGGTTAAGGTCACATGTTGGCATAACCACGCCCACGCCCTATGCCAATATAAGTCCTTGCCCGCCGCTCAGAAGGCATTTCAGCGCCGGACCTCGCCGTGTCAACATCGAATGGAAGAAGAAGCCCGCGAGTGTCACCCCGCGGCGGAAGACTGCGACGAGAAGCCCTGGCTGCTCTCTGGAGCCAGGCAGAAGCCGGCGACGAAATCCGGGGTGGGATGTACGACCCTCGCCCCGGAGAAGACGACGGAAGCCCGCTGCCCTCATCAAACAAGCACGGAGCTTCGTGGTGAAGGGGGCAGCGGCAGAAGACGGCGACGAGAAGCCCGCCACGTCCAAGTCCTGGATGGGATGTGCGACCCCCATCCAGGCCGAAAAATTCGAAGGGGGCGGCAAAGAAGAAGGCCTGGCCCCCGCGGCGGAAGACAACGACGAGAAGCCCGGAGAGTGGCGCCCTCCGGCGGAAGACGGCGAAAGAAGCCCTGGCCTCGGGAGGAGCCAGGCAGAAGCGGAGGAGCCCGAGGTGGGGCGACACCCCCGTTGTTCTCCGCTGTTTTCGGCCGGCCCCCCCCGGATGTAAAAGAGCTTCATTTTGGAGTGGGGGCACAGTCGAGCATGGCGGAGAGCATGGGTGGGTGTTTCCCCCCCCCCGGCAGAAGACGGCTAGAAGACCGAGGAGTGGCAATTTTTTATTGAAAATTCTACGACCAAAAATGTATACAGAAAAAACAAAAACAATTAAACCAAAACGACCCTCTGCCCCAATACATTTTCTTTACATACAAATATTATCCCACCATGCTATACATATACCATCTATACATCACTAAAAATTAGCACCAATACCTGCCCCACTCACTTGCATTTTTATACTCTTTAGTCATTACCACTTCCCAAGTACCAAAGCAACCCTCTACCACTAAACATTTTCTTTACGTGCAAACACTATCCCACCATACTATACATATACCATCTGCACATCACTAAAATCGCACCAATACCTGCTCCAATAACTTGCATTATTATACTCTTTAATCATTTCCACTTCCCAAGTAACCCCAACCCCTAAAACATACATACTTCTATTATGCATAAACAAATAAAACAAAATCATAACCCTAACCTTCCCCAAAACTTTAAAATCTACGCAACCACGCAATTGTACATACACATGTTACCACATTACTGCTTTTTTTTTTTTTTTTTTTTTTTTTTAGTAAAATTACTCACCCCAGCACAATCCCCTGACTACCCCCACCAGCCACCACAGGATTTTACACCGCCCCTTTCCCACCGCCACCCAACATCACCCCAGGACTGCTCATACACATGTTACCACATTACTGCATTTTTTTTTTTTTTTTTTAATAAAATTACTCATCCACCACAGATTACTTCTATCAGCACACTTGTCGCCCCATCCCCTGCAACCATACCCCCACCAGAATCCTCCACAGCTCATACACATGATCCATTTTTTCCTTTTTTTTTTTTAATAAAATTACTCATTTACTTCCATCAGCACAATCCCCTGTACCCCCCACCAGAATCCACCACAGAAAACCTGTTCTGCAGGGCTATACCAGGGGGTCTGGGCAGTCTGGGAGGAAACACCCGGACCAGGACCTACTTGTCGCCCCAACTCCACCTTCTGCATTTTTTTTTTTTTTAATAAAATTACTCATTTACTTCCATCAGAGAACCATACCCCCACCAGAATCCACCACAGGAAAGGTGGAAAACCTGTTCTGCACCCGGACCAGGACCTGACCCAGAACTGGGGATCACCCCAGGACTGCTTTTCACACCGCCCCTTTCCCACCGCCACCCAAACATTGCTTTTACTCTCCTTACCTGGCTGAGAAGGCAAGTCTACAACTGGCTGGGGATCTCTAGGAACCTTACCCCTTCTGCCCTTACGAACAGGTCTCGTACTAGGGGTATCAGAATCAGAGAAACGACCCGCCTCTTGATCCCCCCCACCACCAGACACAGGGACAGAGGACCCAGACCAAGTAGGAATGGGCTGCGAATCCCGAGAAGGGGGATGCAACACCACCCTAGGCATCTTAGCCTTGCCACGAGATACCACAGATTGCACCAAAGGGGCCTTACCCCTCCCCCCCCAGATTTTAAAGGGGAAACTCTCGAGCCGCCCGACTTATGACCCAATCTTCCTGACGATGGCCCCGGACTCCCGGAACCCATCACAAAAGACTGACCCTCAAGAGTCACTGCGCCAGCCAGCTGGAGCGCGGCAGGAGGCCCGGCCGACGAAACAACCGGAAGCACAGACTCCCTAGACCCCCCAGGCCCCGCAGGGGGAGACACCCCCCCAACAGGTGCCCGAAAGGCCGAGGGGCACTGGCTAAAAACGTGCCCCATAACACCGCACAGATTGCATTGAAATTTATTGCACCCGCTGGCCAAGTGCCCAGCTTCATTACACTTTGTGCAAAAGGGTTCCCTACAGTCCCTACTGAAATGCAAAGGACTGTTGCATCTAAAACAGAGCTTGGGTTGCCCTGGATAGAATGCAAGGATCCTATCCCTCCCAATATAACCTGACGCAGGCACATGTGTCACTGATAACCCGATGCGTCTAAGCCTTACTGAGACAGACCAGGCACCAGTCCAGATCCCCTTGGCATCCAAAACTTTCCCTGGCGGGGCCATCACCTGGCCGTACCGCCCCAACCATGTTGTGATATCTTCTGCGGGAATAGATTCATTTCTAACCAGGACTGACACCCTTTTTATTTCTTCCTGTCTAGACAGGGGGACTGCTCTAAAGGATTTCCACGAGGACTGATTCTTCACCACCTCCCGTCTGGAGATAAAACTCTCCATTAAGACGGGGGTACCAAAACTTACATCATACTCCAGGGAGCCCGAGGGGTGGATAACAGCAAAGATGTCTGATGCCTTAAACCCAAGGGCCAACACCATATCCACCACCTCGTCTCTCCCCGGAGGACGACCAAACTCTTCCAACCAGCGCAGCTGCACAACATTATGGCGCTTACGCTCCACTCCCCCCACCCTAGTGGCAGCTGGCACTGAGCCCCTAAAAGCCATCGTACCGTGGGCACTATAAAAACGCCCAAGCTGTACCCTGCCACCAGTGACATCTGCAAAAGACAACCCCACTTTTAGGGCCGACATAACCCCGGCCTCCTGGGACCCACTGATTTGGGGAGGAGGCGGGGGGAGATCAGAAACAACAACATTGCTAGAATCAACATTATCAACAGCTATACTTAAGTCTTTCCCAGGGGCCCCGGGCACAGCAGGTGCACAAGCACCGGAAACACCCCCAGCAGAAATAATTGCTGCCGGAGGGGTCCCCGCACCGCCCAGAGGACCCACTTGGGGCTGACCCGTATGCTCCAAAACCCCAGAGGGTACCCCAATGTCATGAAAACCAGTACTCTGGTCCGCTTTAGTTGGCTCACCCTCCAGCAGCCGTATGTGGTCCATCGCAAGACATGGGCTAGTTATACTACCCTGCTCGCAATCACCCCACTCCATGCGCTGGGGGGTCATCGCCACGGACTCAGAAACTGAAGGGCCGGAGGGGGAAACCACAAGAGGCACCCCACCACCCGGAAGCAGGTCCACAGGAAAAGATGACCCAACAGTCTCCGCAACAGTGGCCACCCCCAAAGCCCGGGATGAGACAATAGTAGGTATCTCACCCCTCACAGTGTCCTCGGCAGAAATCCCACGATCCATGGCACTCACACCCGCGGAACCGTCCTTCATTGCTCCATCCTTCTCAGCAACAGCCTCCACAAGTCCCATCTCCTCACCCGCAGCTGTCCCGGGATCCGCTACTTCCGGCTCCACACCTTCAGCGGTAACCCCGCAACCCGCGGTATTCACTTTCGCGGCCATACCCTCCGGCTCCACACCCGCAACGGCAGTCCCGCGACCCGCGGCATCCACCGCAGCAGTAGCCTCGCGACTCGCGGCACACACATTCGCGGCAATACCCGCCGCGACTTCATCCTGCGTTCCTCCAACCTCCATGACTTCCTCCTCGTCCGCAGCAGCCCCGGGACCTGCCACTTCCGGTCCCGCGGTGATCGCGGGGGATCCGACCAGGCCTCCAGGCTGGGCGCCCCCTGATGGCAAAGGGGAAATTGGCACCTCAGCCTGGGAGCTACGGCGAGCAGCCTGGCTTCCCTTATCACAAACCTCCATCAGGCGTTCTTCCAACTCATCCATCTCATCAGTGTCCATAGTAGATTGATCCAACAGCCGGTTCCAATAAGTGATATACTCACTCAGGGTCGTTTTCAATGTCTGAACACTCAGGCGATAGCCCTTCCGCTTCTTTTTGCCCACCCGATCTCTGGCTGTTCTTAAGCGTGCCAGGTCTTCATGCACTACCACCAAAAAGTCCATAAGCCTTCCCAAGACTGCATAGACTTCCATCCGACGGCCTGTAGCTTCAAAATCACTTTCACCTGGCTGCTGCTCCTGCCATGCAGAGAGAGCAATCTGGGACTCCAGATACCTGAGATCCTCATCTGATGGTCTCAAACTCTCCACTGTCCTTGAAATGGTATCCGATCCCTCCACAGGCATAGCTTCTCTCACCGCCCGGGAAGTAGAGCCTCCCCCTGGGCTGATAGCTTCCATGGCTCTCTGGAAGTCCAGAGAGCCTCACACACACCCCTCAAGACCGAGGAGTGGCGACGCCCCCGTGGACGAACCCGTGTTCTCCGCCATTTCCGCCGGCCCCCCCGGATGTAAAAGAGCTTGATTTGGGGTAGGGGGCCTGGCCGAACATGGCGGAGAGCATCGGTGGGTGTCTCTCTCCCCGGCGGAAGGCGGCGGCGAAGACCGGGGGGGGGGGGGTAGTGTACCCCCCCGGCGGAAGGCGAAGACCGAGGAGGGGTTTCGCCCCCGTTGTTCTCCGCCATTTCCGCCGGCCCCCCCCCCGGATGTAAAAGAGCTTGATTTGGGGTAGGGGGCCTGGCCGAACATGGCCGAGAGCATCGGTGGGTGTCCCCCCCCGGCGGAAGGCGGCGGCGAAGACCGGTGCGGGCTGGAGCCCCCCCGGCAGAAAACGTCTGGAAGACCGAGGGGCTCCGCCCCCGTTGTTCTCTGCTTTTTCGGCCGCCCCCCCCCCGGATGTGAAAGAGCTTATTTTGGGGTGGGGGCCTGGCTGGACATGGCGGAGAGCATCGGTGGGTGTCCCCCCCGGCAGAAGACGGCGAAGCCCGGGGCCCAATGGGCTGGTGGTGGGGGGTCCCGGCAGAAGACCCCCGGAGCTGACTAATAAATTATTTTTTTCTGTGTGTTTTTTTTTGTGTTTACACTTTTCCACCCGGTGAATGGGTAGGGGTACGATGTACCCCATACTCATTCACATAGGGTGGGGGGCCAGAATCCTGGGGCCCCCTTAATATAGGGGGCTCTCAGATTCTGATAAGCCCCCCGCCCGCATACCCCGACAACCAACGGCCAGGGTTGTCGGGAAGAGGCTCTTGTCCCTATCGACATGGGGACAAGAGTGCTTTGGGGTGGGGGGGCAGTGCCCCCCTCCCCCCACAGCACACACTCCCCCATGTCGAGGGCATGTGGTCTGGTACGGCTCAGGAGGGGGGGGGGGCGCTCGCTCGTCCCCACCCCCATTCCTGTCCGGCCAGACTGCGTGCCTGGGAGAAGGGTTTGGTCTGGATCTGAGGGGGAACCCCACGCCGTTTTTTGGCGTGGGTTTAACCCCTTATGTTCCAGATCAAATCTAAGAGCCTGTTGTGCACCTGAAGGGGGACCCCCACGCCGTTTTTTTTTTATAATTTGGGGTGGAGTTCCCCTTTATCCCGGTCCTGTCAGGGGGGGGGGAATGCCTGCTCGTCTGTCCCTACAATGTATGAACAGCGATCTGTCATTTCCCCTACACAGTCCCACCCCCTTTACAGTTAGAACACACCCAGGTAACATATTCAACCCCTTCCGCGCCCCTAGTGTTAACCCCTTCCCTGCCAGTGTCATTTTTATAGTAAGCAATGCATTTCTATACCATTGCTCGCTACAAAAATGCCAAATCTCACAAAAATGTGTCCGCCACAATGTCGCATTAGCCAGAAAAAACAATGATAGCCACCATTACTAGTAAAACAAAAAATTATTCCAAAAAAAAACCCATAAGACCAACCCCTACTTAGAACTTTTGCCCAAACCAATCAAACGCTTATTGTGATTTTTTGCAACCAAAAATATGTCCAAGAATACTTATCGGCCTAAACTGAGGGCAAACATTTTTTGAATATATTTTGGGGGAGATTTATTATAGCAAACAGTAAAAAAGATGTTTTTTTAGTTACCAAATTGTCGCTATATTTTTGGGTCAAGCAAAAATAAGAAAAAACGCAGAGGTGATCAAATACCACCAACAAAAAAAAAAAAAAAATTTTTTAGGGGGGGGGGGGGGGGAGGATGAGGACGCCAAATTTTTTTGGGGGCCACGTCGCACAACCACGCAATTGTCAGTCAAAATGACGCAGTGTTGAAATGCAAAAAATGGCCCCGTCAGTGACCAGTAATATGCTCTGGGGCTCAAGTGGTTACAAATTAAGAATACACTAAAGTTAGCCCAATTTATGGCCATAATGTGAAAGATGATGTTACACCGAGTAAATAGATACCCAACATGTTACACTTTAATATTGCACACACTCATGGAATGGCGCCAAACTTCAGTACTTGAAAATACCCATAGGCAACGCTTTTTTATGTGTTTCAGGTTACCAGTTTAGATTTACAGAGGAGGTCTAGTGCTAAAAGTATTGCTCTCGCTCTAACGTACGCTATGATACCTCACATGTGGGGTTTGAACGGGGGTTCAATATGTGGGCGGGGCTTACACATTTAAGGCCCGCCCACATATGGAAACATTCTTCAAACCACACATGTGAGGTATCATAGCGTGCGTAACAGCAAGAGGAATATTTATAGCACTAGACCTCATCTGTAAATCTAAACTGGTAACCGGAAACAATAAAAATGCTGCTTGTTCGCTTCTGACTGCGAGCTACTAGGGACAGGGGCTTTTAAATTATTACTATTTCGGTTTGTTACGTAAAAATTCTATAAGACCTCCCCTTCAGCTTGTAAAGCATCACTTCATGGGGACCAAAAAAAAATTAAACACCTCTAATGCTTTCATCCGCCATTGCAGATTTGATTCTGGTACTGCATTTCGAGTGAACTGGGCATGCTCGAACAGTTAGAAAAAGAAGTTGGAAGTTTCATCCTGAAAATGACTTGCATCTTTCTGAGCATGCTCAGAAAGCTTTTTTTTTGGCTTAGTAATTTAAGGACATCCTTAACAGGTGTAAGCAGTTACAAGTGCACACAAACTAGAGGCTGACATTTCTTCATGTGTTTCCAATTGGTTCATTAGCACACATGTTATAAAAAGCGTGGATACTGCACGTGTCAGCTGCCCCTCAGAGGGGGCAGATTTGCTGGCTGGAAGTAATGGCGGAGCGAAACAGAGATGTTTTGGAGCAAGTTTTGTATTTTTTGATGTTTTCTCTGCTACATAATTTTGCTAAATGTTTCTCAAGATGTTAATGACTAATGTTTTAATCCTGTGGGTCTATCCTGTTATTTCAAAAGCATGATTTATTTTCCAATGACTGTGAAATAAACGTTGGTCTTTTTTGTTTTTAGGTGTTTTTATATTTTTATTTTTGGTGTGTTTATTTGTAATTTTTTGTTTTGCTTTCCTTGTTTTGTGGACCAATAAAATTACTTTCAAATTTTGAAGTTTGTTTTGTGATATTTTTTTCCTGCTATGGATTTCAACCGCTGCAGCTGAACTAGTTTGGGCCTAAACCATCAAGTGTGATTTGTCTCTAAGCTCTTTCCTGGTGTGTATGCATGAAATGTTTAGTCACCAGAAAAGGAAGGACAAAGCGGTAAGTATTGTTTCCTAGAACTGATGTCCAGACTGACTTTTTAAAGCACATGTGCAAGATGTAGGAAAAGCTGCAAACATGGCCTGTTGGAGGGGGGGGGGGGGGGGTGGTGTATTGGTGGACAGGCTTGAAGTGCTGATTTACAGCGCTGTGCTTGAAACTAGCACAAGACAATCCTATTCTAATTGTGGGTTGTTTGAGGGAAGCCAATTGAGTGTTAGAACCCCTGCTAGTGTTTTTAGGCTGGGCTTTGTGTCCCTTTTCCTAAAATTGGCTTCACTTCCTGTCACACAGCTGAACAGGAAGTGAGGTTAAAACCCTACCAATGGTCTTTTCTTTGGGACACAGGTCAATCTAACTAGTGTCACCATTAAGCAAATTGCACTGCAGTGTACACCCCAAATGATTAGTTATTTTGGGGTTTAGTAAAGGCAAAGCCGCTCTGCAGTAGAAGCGTAGGCAATGAAAATCAGAAGGGAAGCACTGATGGTTTTTACTTCCAATCCCGCCAAGTTTTGAGTTTTCTTCCTTGCTTGTCCACTTGTAGTGCAAAGTGGATTTGCCTTTAGTAAATGGACCCCAAAGTCCAAGATTCCTACTAATTTGGGGTGTACACAGCAAAATGCCATTTCCAAAATGGGAAACTATTTATATTGATCTGTGTGTCCCCAACAAAACATTACTCAGGTGTTTCCCTCACTTCCTGTTTGGCTGTGTGGCAGGAAGTGAATGAATTAAGTAGAAAGTGACAACATTTGTGAGGTGTCTTTACCCTATCAGGGGTGCAGGCATCCCCAAAACAAACAAGAAAATTGTTGATTTAACATTGGGTGGTGTTTGTGGGGGTCCCTAACACACATTCATACATATTAGCAACGCTGGATCCTGGCCTATTGGCATGGTTATATTTTCTTAAGCCTCTCAATAAAATGATCTGAAATTTGGGGTTAAACTGGAACAATAATCATCACTTTTATTTTTTGGATTTCTTTCATTTTGGATAGAGTTGGGGGGGGGGGGGGTTAGAAGCTCTGTCAGTTTATTTTGTATTATCCCTGTCCGTTTGGGGAGATTGGCCTTCACTTCCTGCCCCATAGCCAAACAGGAAGTGATCGAAAAACTAGGCAAATTAAGGGTCCCCCCCCCCACCCCCCCCCCCACAGAACTTGTGTGTGTCCCCTGAAATTCCTGGGTGGGTCATAAAAAAAACAGGGTGTGGCCTTGACAGGAAGGGTGGGTCATTTTTCTATTAGGGGGGTGCCAAAATTTGGTCAGGAGGCCTAGGAAGCACAAAACCTAAATATAATCCTACTGCATATTAGGGCTTATTTAGACAGGATCCAATTTACAGCATGTTTTTAGATTGTGGGAGGAAACCCGCACAGGGAGAACATGCAAACTCCAGGCAGATAGTGTCACGGGCGGGATTCGAACCAGCAACCCTTTTGCTGCTAGGTGAACATGCTACACACTACACTACTGTGCTGAACGAACATGATCGCAGCTGAAAGCATGAGATGTTTTTTTTTTTAACCAATTCCATGCTTTCCAGCCTGGAGGACAGATGTGGGGTCTAATTGACCCCGCCTTTCTCTATAAAGAGGACCTGTCACACACTAGTCCTATTACAAGGGATGTTTACATTCCTTGTAATAGGAAGAAAAGTGAAAAATAATACAAAAAAGGGACAAACAAGTGCAAAAATTAAAATATTAAGTAAAAAATAAAATAAAAAAGGAATTTAAATGCTCCTGTCCCTAGTAGCTCGCACTCAGAAGCGAACACGCATGCAAGTCCCACCCACATATGTAAACATCCTTCAAACCCCACATGTGAGGTATCATAGCGTGCGTTAGAGCGAGAGCAATAATTTTAGCACTAGACCTCCTCTGTAACTCAAAAGTGGTAACCTGAGAAAAAAAGTCAAGCGTTGCCTATGGAGATTTTTAATAACGAAGTTTAGCGCCATTCCATGAGTGTGCGCAATATGAAAGCGTGACAAGTTAGGTATCTATTTACTCGGTGTAACATCATCTTTTACCTTATCCCTAAAAATTGGCCTAGCTTTACTGCTTTCTTATTTTGTCATTCATGAAACAGTTTTTTTTTTGAAAGCCAAAAAAAAAAAAAAACGTTTGCAAATTTTTGGCACAAATACTGTTGGAAATGTGTCCGAAAAAATGGCCGCCACTTAATTCCCTAGGGTGTTTGTTAATAAAATATATATAATGTTTGGGGGTCCTGAGTAAGTTTCAAGGAAGAAAATATAATTGTTACATGAAGGAGAGAAGTGCCAGAATAGGCGCGGTATGGAAGTGGTTAAAGTGCAACAATAAAAGTGAAAAATTCCTTGAAATTTCGTACCATGGGGGGGGGGGGGGGGGCAATTAGGGAAGACAGGGGCGAGTAGCGAAGGGGAGGGGGCCCCATGTAGGAATTAGGGCAGGTCCGCAAGAATTATGGGGCCCCTTACACACTTAGCAGGGCATGGGCCCCCGGCAAAATAGGGGGGGTGCCGCCTGATATAAGAAAGGGGGGGGGGCTGCCGCAATTTGATAAGCGGGGGGTTCCTTTACTAAAAAATACATATAGAAAAATATATATTAAAAAGGGTGGTAGCCATCCGGGGCCCTGGGGACCACTGGGCCCTTTAATAAAAATAAACTTCTGGGCTCTTTAATGAAAAATAAATTACAATATCTATATATATATATATATATAAATATAAAAAAGGGGGTTGCCTTGGGAGCTCTGGGCCCTTTAATAAAAAATAACTACCACAAATCTAAAAAAAAAAAAAACATTGGGTGGGAGCTGTGGTGGCTCAACGTGAATGGCACTGCGCTGACAAGCTGTTCACCTCTGCAGCCAAGGGTTCGGATCCCGGTCTCGGCTACATGTGAATTGAGTTTGGTGGTGTCAGCCCGGCTCCCGGTGGGTGTGCTATGCAAGGTACGCCTGTGCTTAGTATGCCCACCCCCCTCCCACAAAAAACACCACACTTGCACGCACTTTGGCCATGAGGTCTCCTAAAATAAAGGGAGGCGAAGGACCTACAGGGCTGGCTGGGTGGGCTACACTCCCTCATAGGGGGAGTCCCTCTGTCCCATCGGGCTCCCAAGTGTAGCAGGTGGGGTGAGGCCCCCCTCACACCCACCATTGCCACCGGGGGCATGGAGAAGGATGGCGATTGCAAGTCCAGCTCCTCTCTCTCGACTTCACGCACAAAATACACTTTAAAAAAGAAATTAAAGTAAAAAATAACAAACCTGGGGAAAATGTTTATAACATTTTTAGAAGCAAAAAGGTTGTCATCTGGGGCCCTCTGGGAGCTTTCATAATTATATTATATATATATATGTAAAAAAAATAACCAAAAATATATATATTTTTTTTTTTTTGTTTTTTTTTAAAGGTGGGGGGTTGTCATCTGGAGCCCTGGGGATCTCCGGGCCACTGGGGACCTCCAGACCCCTAAAACAAAACATTGGCCCTTTAATAACAAAAAATATGGGGGGTTGCCACCCGGGCCCCTGGGGACCTCCAGACTGCTAAAAAATATTAAATTCCAAAAATTGGCCCTTTAATAAAAAATCCTACAAAAACCAACTACCAAATATATATACAAAAAAAAAGAGGGGGGTTACCATCTGGGGCGCTGGGGGGCCTCCAGGCATCTGGGCACCTCCGGACCCCCGGGCCCCTTACAGGTGTACAGGGCCGCCATCATGAATTTTGGGGCCCCTTACACAGCTTCAGGCATGGGCCCCCTGGAGCAGAGAACCGGGGGGGGGGGGGTGCTGCCGCATGAAATTGAGAAGCGGGGGGGGGGGGGTGGTGCCGCAAATTGAGGAGCGGGGGGCCCTTTACAAAAATTTTGACAGAAATAAGAAATAAAGAAAAATATATATAAAAAAGGGGGGTAGCCATCCGGGGCCCTGGGGACCTCTGTGCTCTTTATAAAATAAAAATAAAAAGAGAGAAAATACATATATATATATTTTTTAAATATAACATTTATCGAAAAAAAAAAAAAAAACAAGGGGGTTGCCTTCCAGGGCCCTGGGGACCTCTGGGCCCTTTCATAAAAAAAAAAAAAAAAAAATATATTAAAAAAATATATATTTTTTTTAAATATATATATTTTATTTAAAAAAAAGGGCTTGCCATCTGGGGCCCTTAGTGGCCTCCGGGCCCCTGGGGACCTTCGGAGCCCTTAAAAAAATAAAACTAAAAAAAAAGTTTTTTTTTGTTTTAGGGTGGTTCCCATCCGGGCCCCTGGGGGCCCCTGGGGACCCCCGGGCGGTGTAATCCCTGTACCCCCTAATGGCGGCCCTGCAGGTGTACTGCCTGTACCCCCCTGATGGCGGCCCTGGGTGTAATGTCAGCATGTAAAAAATGACATTCTGAAGGAAAAAAGCCATTTAAAACTGACTCGCGGCAATAATGAATTGTCAGCTCCTGGAAATTGCAGGAGAATTCATTCATTAAAAACACCAAAAAAAAGCGTGGGGTCCCCCCAAATTCAATAACCAGACCCTTTAGGTCTGGTATGGATATTAAGGGGAACCCCGCCATCAATTTAAAAAAAAATGACGTGGGGTTCCCCCAAATATCCATAACCAGACCCTTCAGGTCTGGTGTGGAATTTAAGGGGAACTCCACCCCAAATAAAAAAAAAATGGCGTGGAGTCCCCCTAAAATCCACACCAGACCCCTTATCCGAGCACGTTGACCTGGCCGGCCGCAGAAAAGAGGGGGGGACAGAGCGCGGCCCCCCCCTCTCCTGAACCGCACCAGGCCACATGCCCTCAACATTGGGAGGGTGTTTTGGGGTGCCCCCCAAAACACCTTGTCCCCATGTTGATGAGGACAAGGGTCTCTTCCCCACAACCCTTGCCGGTGGTTGTGGGGGTCTGCGGGCAGGAGGCTTATCGAAATCTGGAAGACCCCTTTAACAAAGGGGCCCCCCAGATCCCGGCCCCCCCCTGTGTGAAATGGTAATGGGGTACCTTGTACCTCTACCATTTCACGAGTAAAAAAAATGTAAAGGGTTAAAAACGACAAGAGCCGGTTTTTGACAAGTCCTTTATTATCTTCTTTCTTCTTTCCTTCGGGTTTCTTCTTCCTCCTTCTTCTTCCTCTGCTTCTGTCTTGGGTCTTCTATTCCCGCATCTTGCCCGGCGTGTTCTTCCATCTTCTTCCGCTGTCCTTCTCGTCCGCATCTTCTTCTTGTTCTTCTTCGCCGGAGCGGCCGCTTCCAATTGAAATCCCGCTGTCTGCCGGACCACGCCCCCCCCTCTGACGCCACGGACAAGCTCTTAGGAGTCCCCGTGTGGTGCCAGTGCGTCAGAGGGGGGCGTGGTCACATGTCAGAAAGCGGGCAATTCAATTGGAAGCGGCGCGCGGCAAAGAAAAGCCGCGAGTCGCCGCTTCCAATTGAATTGCGCCCGCCTCTCACTTGTGACCAAGCCCCCCTCTGACGCACTTGCAGCACACTTCCTAAGAGCTTGCCCGTGGCGTCAGGGGGGGGGGCGTGGTCCGGCAGACAGCAGCGGGATTTCAATTGGAAGCGGCGCCTCCGGCGAAAAAGAAGGAGAAGAAGATGCGGACGAGAAGGACAGCGGGAGGAACAGAGATGGAAGAACACGCCCGGGCAAGATGCGGGAATAGAAGACCCAAGACAGAAGCAGAGGAAGAAGAAGGAGGAGGAAAGAAGAAACCGAAGAAAGAAGATAATAAAGGACTTGTCCAAAACCGGCTCTTGTCGTTTTTAACCCTTTACATTTTTTTTACTCGTTGAATTAATGGT